>OX333071.1:13231308-13583399 GCA_946863875.1 Alloplasta piceator | reverse complement strand
TTTATGCATCCGTTTCACACGAGTCCGGAAGTGATTATTCAGGGGATTAAGGATGTTGAGTCCCAAATGGCAAATGATGAGAAAATTTTGAAAATTTTGTATGTTTTTGGATGAATCATTTAAGAGGTCGTGTAAAAATTTCACGACAATTAGGAAGCTCGTTATCGAACAATTAACATTAACAAATTAAATTAAATTAAATGTAGTCTTATGGAAACTGATATAACTTTGCGATAAGTTTTTTTTTGACCTCTCAATTTTTTAATATCTTCACTATATTGAAAGCAACGGAAACAAAACGAAGTTTATTGATAAATATTTTTCTTCATTTTTTGAAAAAATTGTTCTTAACAAAATGTTAATATTTTAATAACGAGCTTCCTAATCGTCGTGAAATTTTTATACGACCTCTTAAATACTTCATACAAAAACATACCAAATTTTCAGAATTTTCTCATCATTTTTCATTTTCACCCTTAAGGAGGTTGAAGTAATGATGATAGAATTCTGAAAATTTAATATGTTTTTACATGAAGTATTCAGGAGGTCGTGTAAAAATTTCACGACGATTAAGAAGCTATTTATTGAACAATTAACATTACAAGATTTCATAGGGACTCAACATCCTTAAGCAACTCTTCAATTAAGTGTAATAGATGAGACAAAACTTTTTTTTTTAATTTCTTTGCCAAAATTAATTTTTTTCATTTTCAAAATCGTCGTATTTCACTAATCTGCTTGGTGCGAAACCGGAATTGATTATTTGGCAAATTGAGCAACTGGACGATTGAGCGAAATAATTTAGAAAATTGAATAATACAATTTTTTCACATTCTCTCTAAAGGAATGTCTTTTTTTTTATTTTTGAAGTCGTTGCATTTTATTCGCCAATTTGGTACACAACCGGAAGTCCTCGTTTTGGAAAATTGAGCCTCAATTTATCCGACTCAATTAATGATATTGTAGAAATAGTCATGGGAATTTCCATGTAACATTTAACAGTGAAAATCGTGGAAAGTTAAATTATCATAGTCTGGAAGTGATTATTTGGCAAATTGAGCAACTGGACGATTGAGCGAAATAATTTAGAAAAATGAATAATACAATTTTTTCAAATTATCTCTAAACGAATGACTTTTTTTCGATTTTTGAAATCGTTGCATTTTATTCGCCACTTTGGTACACAACCGGAAGTTATTGTTTTGGAAAACTGAGCAACTCTTTATCCGACTCCATTTATGATATTGTAAAAATAGTCATGGGAATTTCCATGTAAGATTTAACAATGAAAATCGTGGAAAGTTAAATTATCATTGTCCGGAAGTGATTATTTGGCAAATTGAGCAACTGGACGATTGAGCGAAATAATTTAGAAAAATCAATAATACAATTTTTTCAAATTATCTCTAAACGAATGACTTTTTTTTTCGATTTTTGAAATCGTTGCATTTTATTCGCCACTTTGGTATACAACCGGAAGTCCTTGTTTTGGAAAACTGAGCAACTTTTTATCCGACTCAATTAATGATATTGTAAAAATAGTCATGGGGATTTCCATGTAAGATTTAACAATGAAAATCGTGGAAAGTTAAATTATCATTGTCCGGAAGTGATTATTTGGCAAATTGAGCAACTGGACGATTGAGCGAAATAATTTAGAAAAATCAATAATACAATTTTTTCAAATTATCTCTAAACGAATGACTTTTTTTTTCGATTTTTGAAATCGTTGCATTTTATTCGCCACTTTGGTACACAACCGGAAGTCCTTGTTTTGGAAAACTGAGCAACTTTTTATCCGACTCAATTAATGATATTGTAAAAATAGTCATGGGGATTTCCATGTAAGATTTAACAATGAAAATCGTGGAAAGTTAAATTATCATTGTCCGGAAGTGATTATTTGGGAAAATGAGCAAGTGGACGATTGAGCTAAATAATTGAGAAAACTGAATAATACAATTTTTTCAAATTCTCTCCAAACGAATGACTTTTTTCGATTTTTCAAATCGTGGCATTTTATTCGCCACTTTGGTACACAACCTAAAGTCCTTGTTTTGGAAAACTGAGCAACTCTTTATCCGACTCAATTAATGATATTGTAAAAATAGTCATGGGGATTTCCATGTAAGATTTAACAATGAAAATCGTGGAAAGTTAAATTATCATTGTCCGGAAGTGATTATTTGGGAAAATGAGCAAGTGGACGATTGAGCTAAATAATTGAGAAAACTGAATAATACAATTTTTTCAAATTCTCTCCAAACGAATGACTTTTTTCGATTTTTCAAATCGTGGCATTTTATTCGCCACTTTGGTACACAACCGAAAGTCCTTGTTTTGGAAAACTGAGCAACTCTTTATCTGACTCATTTGATGATATTGTAGAAATAGTTATGGGGATTTCCATGTAAGATTTAAAAGTGAAAATCGTGGAAAGTTAAATTATCATTGTCATACCATGTTCGAAGCCTTATTTGCTGAGAACGCAACGACTCCGGCACAATCCTGCGCGGTCGCGAGCCTCAACGCCCCGACTGTCGTTATACCGGAAGTCGGTGGATCCGGTTGCGCAGAATCGGCGAACAGCCCCGCCGTCAATCCCAGCAACGTCATAACCGCCCACACCGACCTGAAAGAAAATGAAGATGAAGATACGAGTGAGTACGCGAATGAATTATTCAATTATCGATTAATGGAAGATTCAAGATTAATGACTTTTTTCACTTTTGACGGTCTCAAATGTTGTTTTCGTCGTGTATATGTTTTTGATATCGCTATATTTGGCAAACTCGTTTAATTCGCCGAAGCGAGAATGGCGGTCGTCAAACCCGTGGCAAAGTTCAGCCGGTATTCCAGACTTTCACTCCTCAAGGCGGTAACGTTCCGTTGCTTGACTTTTACTTGTCCCTATGTATTTTTTTTTTTTTTACAAAACGCGTGTAGGTTCTCATATAATAAACATCAATACTGATTCCAACATAATATCGGTAGAAAGGGAATAAAAAGTTCGATAACCAGAGTCCAAGAATTGAGTGGAAATCTATCGCCTTAAGTCAAATTCGAAATAATTCCAGGAAAGATAGGCCAGAAATATTGAGATTAGATAAATAGAATATTTAATTTGACTTTAGACAAATCGATTTTTTCTCGTTTTGTTATTGAACGTTCTCATTAGAAAGTTAAAAAATTGATTCGACTGGAACTGGACCAAATGTAGTTCAAAATAAGTTTCCTTCGATTAATTAATTTTGAATTTCCAAATTTGGAGTCAAATATTTATTTATTATCGGACTATGATGAAGCTTTATGCGAAATTAATTTTTTTTTTCATGCGTATATATATTCATTTTTTGAAATTAAGGGTGGAGGCGTTTGTCGCAATCGTTCTTATGAAAATTGTTCTCCAGAGGTTTGAAAAAAAATTATAGTATTTTACCAATACATTGAAAAAAAAAAATTAACATCGTTGGAGGTGAGGAATCTTCGACAAAATTAAAAGTAATTAAATATAACAATTAACAGAACAAAATTAATTAATGTCAATTGGCCAAAAGAAAACTCTTTGCTTATAGAGGAAAGTTTGAGCATAAAAAAAGGCAATGTGCTAACTTCAACGTGCACGATTAACTTTCTGAGTATATATAGTTGACTTTTTGGCGGGCTTATCCTAAAATAACAAATCTAAAAAATCCAAATAAATAATAAATAATTTAATTTAATAATAAATTAAAAAATGATGACATTTCAATTCAATAAGCGGCGTTTTAAAGGGGATATATTCAGATTCATTTTGCTTTTTCAAAAAAAAAAAATCTCGTTTTTTTAAACCTGGTACGTCCTTTGAAACATGGTCGTTTTTTGGCTTTTTATGGCGTTGAAATTTTAGGGCATGACCCATGAAATTTTTTTTTAAACTGTTTTTCATACGAAAAATTTGTGGAGGAGAGTATAAGCTTCAATTTCGTTTTCTAAAAAGTTTCATACGACTTTTTTCGCAAAAATATTCAATTTCTAAAAAAAAAAAACGACCATATTTATAAATTGTAGTGTAACTCTGAAACTACTGGGTTTTGATAAAATGACTAAGTGGGTAAAAAGTTGCGTATAATTATTTTGGATTCAATGGAATTTTTCCAGAATTTTTTTGAAAAATTTTTTGTTTCGAAATTTTTTGAAAAAAAAATTTTGAAAAAAAATTCTGCAAAAATTTCGTTGAATCCATTATAATTGTTTGCGACTTTTAACCTTCTTAGTGATTTTACGAAAACCCAGTAGTTTTAGAGTTATGCTTCATTTTATAAATATGGTCGTTTTTTTCGAAAATCTGAATATTTTTGCGAAAATAAATCATACAAAACTTTAAAAAGAAACGAAATTAAAGCTTACATTCTTCCTTGCAAGTTTTTCATGCGAAAACCAGTTAAAAAAAATTTCATGGGTTGTGAGCCAAAATTTCAACGCCAAAAAAGAAAGCCAAAAAACGTCCGTGTTTCCAAGGACGTACCGGGTTAAAAAAAGAATCGATTTTTTTTTTGAAAAACTAAACGAAGCTAAATATGTCCCCTTTGAAACGCCGTTTGTTGAATTGAAATATCTTCATTTTTGAAAGAGCAGTGAAACTTTTTGTGCGGCGCGGAATCGGGGCGAGTGTTTCCAAACTTTTGAATGGCAGTGTACAAACTTTTATTGGTAGCCATTTGGAAAGGCCTTTACGCGACGAGAAATGAATTTTAATTTATCAAGTATACAGCTTGCTGACCTATTACGATCACGCTGATATATCCCACTTATGAAAGTGTGATAAAAATAAAAAAATCAATATCCCGGTCTCAAAAAATTTGATTTATGATCAACTAATAAAAAATGAACTAACGTCGATTAACTGACGATAATAAATTTTTCAATTGATAAAAATGATAATCCGAAATCACCGTAAACTAATAAAGGAAGTATTATTGTAAAAATTACAACTTCAAGTAAAGGACGGAAAATTCCAAGGAAATATTTTAAATAATTAAGCGAGTCACAAAATGAAACATAGTTGTTTCGTTGGTTTAGCGTTTACGACTTCCTTTCACATTACTGAGTCTTAAGTGCGCGTTGTTCATACCGATATTCGTAAATCGGTGGACCACACGATCGTCGTTAAAAAAAATATGAAAAGAAATATCCTCCGAGCTACTTCGAGACCAGAGAAAGCAAAGGCTCACATGACTCTCGATTGCCCACGATCTTGCGCAACGCGTGCGTTTGACGAATCGCGTGTGTTTATCGAATCAAAGTTTCCGGCTAAGAGACGTTGAATAACCGTTGTTAAGGAGAATTTAACAAATTGTTCGATCATTTTCTGGCCTTTCCCGACCAAATGATCGTTATGATGAAAAAGCTGTTTCATAGAAACTCCTTTCCGAAAATGGGCTCAACCGATTAATTGACATTTTCTACTGATTAAGTCCTTAATGGCCGAGGCTTTTTCTCGGTTTATTAATTTCTCTCAATTACTGGCTACTTATTGGTGTCAAAATTAAAAACCAAACTGTGGAAAAATTCTGTTTCTCCAATTTTTACATAAGTTAAACTTTTACTCAATATTTGGATAGAAAAACTATTTCTTAGAAACTTATTGTCAAAAATCTGCACTGAGAAAACAGTTGGGTCATTCCATGTCAAATCGACCAAGAGTTGGAATCGACCCCTTTCAATTTCGATGAAATTTGGTCAAAAGTTTTTGTCTTTAGCAAAACGAAGTTCTACCAAAGGAAAAAAATTGAAATTTTTTTTTCGAAAGTTATCCAAGATTTAAAATTTCACAATTTTTCAAATCTTTCAAGTTTATTTCTTAAATATCTCGAAAACTATTATGGCGACGAAAAATCCTTCTGAATTTGTCTTAAAGAGTATACTTGGGGCTATGAAAAAAAAAATATTCCGAAAAAAAATTGAAAAAAGATAAATTTGGAGATTTTTTGAATTTTTAAAAATCGTGTAAATCCACGATCAACATTAAATTTTTGTCTACATTTTTGTTATAAAATACGTCGGACTGATCTTAAAAGATTCTGAAATTTTCAGGATGGTGTTGTTTTGTTTCAAAAATATAAATTTTGGTAAAAAAAAATGTTTTTTACCAAAACTAAAAGATCCTGAAATTTCCAAGATGGTGTTTTTTTGTCTCAAAAACATAAATTTTTGAAACAAAACAATACCATCCTGAAAATTTCAGGATCTTTTAAGATCAGTACGAGGTATTATATAAAAAAAAGTTGAATCAAACATTTATTACGGAACTTGAATTTTCACGATTTTTGAAAATTCAAAATTCTCCAAATTTGTTGTTGTTTTATAGTAAAGAAATATATTTAGTTGGCACTTTTGTGTAAATATTCTTTAACTGTTACAGAATTTGGTAGTTGTTAAGAAATATTTGTGTTCTAATGACAACATTTTAGGTATGTCAAAGTAAGTAACTGTTAAAAAATATTTATTTCGCCATATCTAACTTTACATTAATTAAGGATTAACAAATCCTGCTACATAAAAATATATTGTTTTCTCAGTGTGTCTCAATGGTTTTTTTAAATAATTTTTCTAAATCCTTTGATACTCTTTGGCATCAAAATAACAAACAAGACTTTCTAACAATTCAGTTTTTCAAATTTTGGCAACGCTGTATTCTAAAAACTGGCTAAAAATTGGCCCTGCCAGCTATTTGACCTTTCTTTCTCATCGATACTTTGTAACCAAAGTCGCCTGTTGAAAAAAAAACAATTTCTCCGAGTTGCTCGATAATTTCCAGTGTCAAAATACGTCAGAAACAAAATTTCTAAAAAATTCAGTTTTTATATCTCCTTAGATTAATAGAAAAAACTTTCTTTAGGTCAAGTATCACCACAATTTCTTGTAAAGACAAAAATTAGATATTCTTAAAAAAAAAAGTGGTTTTGCTAATGTATCGAATAGTGGCAACTAAAGGTTAACGTCGTCATTCTAACTGGCTTGAATAATTTATCTTTGAATACAAGACTGTCAGGATTCTTAATGAAACGCAGCTTTGAGTATTGCGCAGCCTTTTCCATCAATTTGGTAAGTCGTCTATGCTCGAGAGTTACGAAAAAAATAAATAATAGAAAAAAGATAGTACGCGTGGAGGCTTGAACGATTTCACTCTTGGGATTGAGTAAAACGAGATTTTATCTTTTTTTAAACAAGACGACTTTTCTTGTGCCATTCGTCTCGGTACAGTGGCAATTAAGGCGCGAGATACTCGTTCCTCGATTAACTGAGAACGACATAACGAAAAAGGTAAAGTACACACGTACACGAATATACACACAAACACACGGCGTGGCTCTCTCGTCTTTTACGCACGATCGACCGCATCCCGATCGATCTTACCCCACTTTCTATTCGGGCCACCGCCTCGAGAAGGGAAAGTGATAATAACGGTTCTCCTCCTTATTTTATTTTAACACGTATTTATTTATACTTATATATATATGTATATATCTGACCTTGATGTCCCGAATATTTGAGGTGTTAGAGAGAAAAAGATAGAGAGAGAAGGATCAACGAAGGGTTTGAGGCAAAAGTGGGTTAGTCGAACGTCGAAATATACGGAAATCGGTGGATAATTTTGCTCATCACTTCTGGTAAGTCGTCTTAATTGAATACGTAGCCGACTTCGCTATTCCCGCATTTGGAAGTCTTGAACGAGTGACCAAATTTCTTAAGGGGCTATACGCAGTCAGGATTTTCAAAAAATCGATTTTTGTAAATTTCACTCAAGATTTTCAAAAAATCAATTTTTTCAAATTTCACTCAGGATTTTCAAAAAATCGATTTTTTCAAAAAATCGATCAAATTTCATGTTCATAATGCACATATATTTAAGTATATACACAGAAAATTTCATGTTAATCCGACAAATATTTTCGAATTTATAGGCATATTTGTAAATCCGTAATTATTATGTGTAAAATGCTTTTGAAACTTTGAATGCGTTTTTCTCAAAACTGTGTTTTTTGAGTCGGTGAACAAGATTTCTCAGAAACGGCAAGACCGATCAGTCTCAAATTTTTACACAAGTTTTATAAATATATTTTTTACAAATTAGAGGAATATATAAATATATTTTTTATGAATTAATCAAAGGATTTTTTTACCTATAAATATTTTCCATTTTATAAACAATTTAAGGATGCTTTGCCTCTATCGTTATAATAAATTGATTAAACAAATAATTATTCAACAATTTTTCGGTAAGTTCTTTTTGCTCTTAAATAAATCGAATGCGCTAATTTTTTTGAACGCATATAAAATTTTCAAAATTTTTCCTCCACTTTGAAATTCCAGTTTTGAAATTTTTAGAATGGCTGTATTTATTTATTTTTCGGCCTAGTGTCTTTGAAACTTTTCAAAGCTGACGATAAACCTGTGTGCAAAAACATAACAAAATTGGCACTTTTTGTTTGTATTTCAGAATGTTTTTTAGAATATTCCAAAATAGAGAGAAAACTCTGAAAAAATTCATATGCAGCGTTCAGAAAAATTAACGCATTCGATTTGTCTAAGAAAAAAAAGAACTTACCGAAAAATTGTTGAATAATTATTTGTTCAAACAATTTATCAATAACTTTTGCGCAATATTATTATTGATAATTGTTGTTTATGGCATGCCAAATGCTCCTGAATTTTTTCAGATTTTCATTGTATCACGAAGTACGGAAATTTCAAGCAGATATAATTTTTGGCTGGGACGGAATTTTTATCAAAAATCGATATTTTTTTTGGAAGCCGCCATTTTGTTAAAAATAGATATTTTGCTTATTCCTTCGATTGAACACTCGATTACACCTTATACCAACGAAATCTTTTTTATTTTTTTACTTTATCGTGCTCACCGCAAGACGCCTTTTTTAAAAGACCTTCCGAAGATCGCTTACAGTGGCTTCAAGAATTTTTTAAAAAGAAAAATTACAAAATAAAGTTAAAAGTTACAAAAAAATCTATAGTTTTACGTTAATAAATTGCAATGTCTTCCCAGATTTTTTTTTAAATTGCTTCTTTCCGGGCTCTCGACTGCGTATAACCTGTTAAAAATGTTCTTGATACATTTCCTAGGGAAAAACGAGTTTAATAATAAACTCGTATAGTTTTTTTCGGTATTTGAGAATTTTCTCTACTCGTTTGAATATCTCCTGAGCTCCAAAGGCAAAGAATTCTCGCTTGGGCGAGGTCGAACGAATCGAGCACGTGCACGACCCACGTGAAAACGATCTAATGCTCGATTGTGTACAAATACAAGCGTCCTATCGCCATACGGTCGTTTTCGAAGTCGTTTAAAAAAATTGAAGAAAAAAAAACTGGTGTCCGGACCCTTTCACTTCGATAGTACTTCGGAGACTCGTTTCAAGGCGACAAGTCGGAGAAACGCGTGTGTACGCTAAATACACGTATCTCGTATGTTCAAGCGACGTGAACGCGCATAATTGTTGTGGCTGCACTCCGAAGCCGTAATTTCGAAATAAAAAATCATCGAGTAACTGCGTGCAAACTATTGGAAATGATTTTATGGAAAAAAACTATTATCATCGCACAAACTCTCGGCAACGTAGTTGTTAAAATAGCGATTTACAATGTACCAATCACGAAGGTGAAATGAAAATTAATCGTCCATTAGGTCCATTTTTGTCAGTCAGAAGGGCGTATCTGGTGCATCCATCAGCGGGAAGTACGTCGAAGGATGCGCCATTTTTATTCGTTTTGTAAATGTATCGCAATTATATATGTGAAAAAAGACATAAAAGTGTCAATGTAGATAAAACCATCATAGCCACAGTTTCGCAATGATCCATAAAAATGCAGGAAAAAACTTTTTTTTTTTCAACACTATACTGACCATGTAATATTCAAATGAATTGGCGTCACTTATCCGAGCTCGTATAACATTCGATTTTCGTATAAATTTAAATGTAATCGAGATCGATGAAATTCACAGTGGAAAAAGCCAGTCGAGTCGAACGGTCATTGGAAATTTGAGAAGTGGGAAATAATGGCATTGGAAATTTAGAATTTCATGGTGTGAAAAATTATTATTATGATGAAAACCTTTACGTAATTTTGCGAGCGTGGAAACTTTGATGCGATGGACAGTTTCGAGTGATAACCGAGCGAGAAATACGATACGTTGAAAACAACAAATATATATAATATATATATATATTAGGGTGGTCCTTATTTAGAACTCGGACGAATTCTTTATCAGACCACTCAAATCGACTCCAAATAATTTAAAAACAATACCTTAATTTTTTCAGATTTTTATCTAGACTCTGACCGCTCCCGAAAAGAGGGTAGATTTCCCAATTCGAAATATACGTAATTCAGCCATATTCTCAGGATATATTTTATTATAAGTGTAATCATTTTTTTAAATCTGTAATCTGTCTAAACGAATTGTTATTCGTCTAACTTGACTCGTATTAGAATTTTAGACGCCTTGCAATTCGTCTAGATTGACCCGTATGATAATGTGAATTTTTCCTCAAATAGTAGCACCAATGAACACTAAAATCTTGCAGTTACAGATTTTTTTTAAAAATTATTACACTTAGAATAAAATATATCCTGAGAATGTGGCCGAAACACGTTAATTGAAAATGGGGAAATCTACCCTCTTTTTGGGAGGGGTCTGGATAAAAATCTGAAAAAATTAGGGTATTGTTTTTGAATCATTTGGAGTCGATCTGGGGGGCGTCCGATAAAAAATTCATTCAAGCCCCAAATAAGGACCACCCTAATATATATATGTATGGAAATTGCGTTACAACGTCGCAGAAGTAGCTAAACAAGCAGATGGTGAGCTCGTTAACGAGACAAGAGACGTCGCCATTCTGTATCAGTGATCACGTTTTTTTCCTCCGACCATTTAAACCTCTATTCGTTTCAATCTTTAATATTAATTCAATAAAATCTTTGAATATTCAGTTGAATAAATAATCAAAGATACTGCGTCGCTTTAAACATCGCGAACATTTTTTTCCAAGCTCAAAGAGTATCTTGACATATTATTTTTTGCAAAAAAGTTACTGACAATGCAATATCTTTTGCTTTCTATACATTCATGCAATGGACCAGCTGTTGAGTTGACAGGAGCAAAATATTGACAAAAAATCGTGCAATATTGTCTGTAACCATTACACCTTTTTTTAAAACCTCGAATTAACATTCAGCCATCGCTATCCGATAATCCCCTTAAATATGAGATCCCATGAAATTCAACAAAAATGTACAAATTTTAATTACACGAAAATATTTTTAATTCACTTAAATAAGGAAATGATTTCAAGTAAGTCAGACCGTTTGACTAAAAATGGGAGGACAATCCCCAAAAATTTAAGCTTGGTAATTAATTCCTCACCATGAGAATTCCTTCAGGAAACCTTGTCAAAAAATCGTCTTTTTAGCCAAGACAAATTTGACTATTTAAAAAATGTTCTTAACGAAGAGTTTACGATTGGCGAAGCCAATTGTTTCTCAGGATTTGGGAAACCTTGTCAAAAAATCGTCTTTTTAGCCAAGACAAATTTGACTATTTAAAAAATGTTCTTAACGAAGAGTTTACGATTGACGAAGCCAATTGTTTCTCAGGATTTGGGATCAGTCAAAAAAGGTGTCAGAGCAGTTTGCAGGTTTTTGATTGAATGAAAAATTGAATTAAAAATTAGAAAAAAAGGTAGTTAAAAAAAACTCACATGATGGTCGATGATGGTGTGGCTCAGCAGTGACGAAGTTTGAACCCTGGCCGGGATTGCCGACGGTCTTGAGTCGTTCTTGGCCTTTCTGTTCCGCTGTTCCAGGTGCGTTAAACCCAGACGTGACCACGTTACCCTTTATATCACTTCCGAGCACGGACTACCTGACTCTCTTGTCGGGACCTCCACTTTTCTCTTTCTCCGCAGCTCTCGCGCTACCGAACGAATCTCCCACCCTTATTTCACTCTTTCACGTCGTTCGTGGAGGGAACAAGGCGATTATCATTTCGTATATAGCCTACTCTTCGATCTTGGCTCTCCCACTCTCTCTTTTTTTTCCTCTCTCACCGACTTGACAATCGAACTCTGTATAGCCAAGTGTCACGTGGAACTACATTGACTGACGAGTGACCATCGGTCACTCCTTCACTCGTACATTCTAACGTGGAATACTCCGTCGAGCCGAAAAGAGGGGGGCGAGTGGGAGAGCGGAAAAAAAGACTTTCATTTTTTTAACTGAACAAAATAATGGGACAACAATTTTCTAAATGAGATTTTTTTTAAGCGTAACCTACTTCGAATAGAGTACAAAAATTTCAATATTTTTATACGAATTTCCGATAAATGATTCAAAGACAATTTTCATGCTTGGAACTTTATCTACTTAGCGCAGTATTCTTTAATTTATTCCTGACAATCGGACAAATTATTATCTAATTTTTTCAAACAAATATCTTTAAGTGCTCAGCTGAATTTGAAGAAAAAAAATTTAACTTATCCCTTAATCTTGCTAATTAATCGTGTCTGAGACAAAATTGAATTTTTCTTTGACCAAGCATGCCTTAAATTTGGCAGCAAGCTTTGTAATATATGTAATAACTATAGCTTACAACAGTCAGACTTATTTGAACGTAATTCGTTTTTCAAATAAAGATTCAAAACTTGCATGCACTCAAAATCTTTTTGTAAATTTTCGTGGATTTTCCGTTCATAATCGACAGAGGAAAGTCTTCAAAGGAAATCTTGAATATTGATAGCTGTAATTTAACTGAAGGTTCAAAAAAAGTTAAAAGCAAATGACTACATATGATACATTAAATGTAATAAAAATTTTGAATTTTCTCAAAAATTCATCTAAGATAATCAGAAAGAGATTATCGTACCTAAGGCCCGAATTTTAAGTTCTCAAGATCTATCTTAAGATCAAACTTTCCACTCAATTCAAGTTGAAACTTGAGTATCATTATAAGTTTATACTTAAGTTCAAACTTTATTGCAAACTTAAGATCGATCCTAAGTTCAAACTTTAATTTGGTTTGAAGTTTGAACTTAAGACGCATCTTGAGCTTGAACTTAAGTTCGATCGAACTTATTTATTTTGACAATTAATGTCAAAAAACACGATCGAAGGAGGCGATGAAGGAAAGTTTGATCGAACTTAAGTTCAAGCTCAAGATGGATCTTAAGATCAAACTTCAAACCAAATTTAAGTTTGCACTTAAGATCAATCTGAAGTTCGCACTAAAGTTTGCAGTTAAGTATGATCTTATAAAGATACTTAAGTTGAAACTTCAGATTCATCTTAAATTGGAACTTAAGTTCGATCTTAAGTTCCAACTTGAGTTCAATGGAAAGTTTGCCCTTAAGGATGCTGAGGTCCAAATCGCAAATAATGAGAAAATTCTGAAAATTTGGTATGTTTCTGGATAAATTATTTAAGAGGTCGTGTAAAAATTTCACGACGATTAGGAAGCTCGTTATCGAACAATTAACATTAACAAATTAAATTAAATTAAATGTTGTCTTATGGAAACTGATATAACTTTGCGATAAGTTTTTTTGTGACCTCTCAATTTTTCAATATCTACACTATATTGAAAGCAACGGAAACAAAACGAAGTTTATTGATAAATATTTTTTTTATTTGTTTAAAAAATTGTTTTTAACAAAATGCTAATATTTTAATAACGAGATCATTTTTCATTTTAACCCTTAAGAAGGTTGAAGTAATGATGATAGAATTCTGAAAATTTAATATGTTTTTACATGAAGTATTCAGGTGGTCGTGTAGAAATTTCACGACGATTAAGAAGCTATTTATTGAACAATTAACATTAAAATATTGCATAGGGACTCAACATCCTTAAGTCTTATTTTAAGATCGAACTTAAGATTTTATTTGCCTTCCCAGAGTATTTTCTTCTCTTTACTCATTTTCCAAAACCGACCAAACTTTTATGGAATTTTCCTACACTGCGAAAACAATGTACCAGGATTTGTTAACTGTTAACGAATGTAAAGTTAAATATGGCGAAATCAATTATTGTTTAACAGCTAATAAATTAAATGAATTTTGTAACAATTAAGGAATATTTAAGTAAAAATGCCAACCAAATATATTTCTTTACTTCACATAAACTGTTTTCTCAGTGATAACGAATAACTTCGGGTGATCAACTCTAGGATTAATTTTCGTACTTCTAGTCCAACCTTGTTAATTAATCGTGAGACTGGAGGAAAATTGAGGGTCTTTTTCTTTGGGAACGCACGTGGCTAATTTGGCAACAAGCTTTGCAACATATGTATAACGATATTTATACGACGTGGTGCAAAATAGTGCGAGAATTGTGTGTGTGTAACGTGGCAGAAGAGATATACTGACCGATCCAGATGATAATTACAGCGAAAATCTGACCAAGCAATAATAATTCCCCAGAGACTTTTATCTCCTTCTCTCTCTATCTTTTTCATCTACCTTCATTTTGTAAAACGCACAGAATGGTAACCCGATAATTTTCAAAGCAGGAACTGTCGACGACTTATTAATAGAGCGCCGTATGTCAAATTAATAAATCTCCGCGTAACGCTGTCAGGCCAACACTTGGACCCGTTGTGTCCGTTCTGGACTCTGGGCGTTTTCTCCTATACACATTTATATCGTTGCGCAACTCCCATATATTTTGCATTATCTCTGTACATAAGAGCCGATATAGATCGCTCATGAATCGAGCAGACCACAAGCTATAACAATCGCGTCTGACCAGATACGATCGTTATCTGCTGAATAAAAATTTCCCTTATCAGATCCAAGGCATTCCGTACCAATTCATTTTATTTTTAATCCTTCAATAGTCAAGGCTCCTTCCAGGCGAAAAAAACATTCCTGTCACTTGCTCAATACTTTGCTAGATTAACATACACTACTGAAAAAAATTAAGGGGTCAAAAAAAATTCCTAAATTTTTTAGTGGTTTTTGAAAATGCTGTATCTAAAATATGATTTTATCGAGGTCTAAAAAAAAACATTTTGAAGCTTTAAGTTTCTAGTTTTGAGATCTTTCAGGGGAAAAAAATCGAAGCTACAGGTTCTCCGCAAAACTGAGAAATAGTGTACAAAAAAAATTTTGCAAATTTTATGTAGTTTTTGGCTGCAGTCACTTGGGAAAAAAATTTCTAGCTCAACCATTCTATGGACAGGATAGCTTGTTTATTCAGCTTCATTTTTCTTTTTTTTAGACCTCGATGCGACGATTTTTCAGTTAGATACAGCATTTTTTTAAACCAGTAAAAATTTAGGAATTTTTTTTATCCCTTAATTTTTTCCAGTAGTGCATTTTAATGATGTAAATTTTGAAAAATAAAAAAATACAAATAGTCTGTTTATAAATACTTTGCTCAATTAAAATATTTTAATGATGAATTTTGAAAAACAGAAAAAAATAAAATAGATGAATTTAAAAAAAGCTCAATCACTTGAGACTTTTTGGAGTGAACGAAAAATTCATTTTTTCATCGCAAAGTTGATTTTACGATATAAATTCGTAATGATTCGTCGTAATCAGTAGAATCTTCATTCACTTCGAAAAATAAAATCACTCCAGCTTTCTTCCTTGAGGTTTTATTTGCTCGAAAGAGTCGACATTTTACGGAACATTGCTCTTAGGATGAGGGTTTCCGCTCTGTTATTAGTCTCGCAAGTGACTCAAAAGTCAAGCGTCGTCTTTCGAGACCCGAATATATGTATCAGTGGGTCATCGAGTGAGAGCAATTTAACGAGAGCGTTCTCGCTTTTCCACGGCACACTTTGAAGTTAACAGATCACAAACGTGACGTAGTATAAACACAGACACGCATGAAATTTACAAAGATAAAAAAGGTCCAACGGAAACAAATTGACATTTTTAATCCTTCACACAAATTAAGGATGTTGAGTCCCTATGAAATCTTTCAATGCTAATTGTTCAATAAATAGCTTCTTAATCGTCGTGAAATTTTTACACGACCTCCTGAATACTTCATGTAAAAACATATTAAATTTTCAGAATTCTATCATCATTACTTCAACCTCCTTAAGGGTTAAAATGAAAAATGATGAGAAAATTCTGAAAATTTGGTATGTTTTTGTATGAAGTATTTAAGAGATCCTGTAAAAATATTAACATTTTTTTAAACAAATAAAAAATTTATCAATAAACTTCGTTTTGTTTCCGTTGCTTTCAATATAGTGTAGATGATATTAAAAAATTGAGAGGTCAAAAAAAAATGTATCGCAAAGTTATATCAGTTTCCATAAGACAACATTTAATTTAATTTAATTTGTTAATGTTAATTGTTCGATAATCAGCTTCCTAATCGTCGTGTAATTTTTACACGACCTCTTAAATAATTCATCCAAAAACATACCAAATTTTCAGCATTTTCTCATCATTTGCGATTTGTGACTCAACATCCTTAAAGATGTTTCCTATAGATCCTATAGCATCCTCTAGATTCCCAGCCAAAAATTGTATCTGATTGAAATTTCTGTACCTCGTGATACAATAAGATCCTGAAAAAATTCAGCAACATTTGGCATGCCATAAACAACAATTATCAATAATAATATTGTCCAAAAGTTATTAATAAATTGTTTAAACAAATAATTATTCAACAATTTTTCCATAAGTTTTTTTTCTTAAGCAAATCAAATGCGTTAATTTTCCTGAACGCATATGAATTTTTTCAAAATTTTCTCTCTATTTTGAAATATTATAAAAATATTCTGAAATACAACCAAAAAATTGCCCATTTTGTATATGTTTTTATATACAGGTTTATCATCAGCTTTGAAAAGTTTCAAAGACACTAAGCCAAAAAATACATAAATACAGGCATTTTCAAAATTTGAAAACGGGAATTTCAAAATATAGAGAAAATTCTGAAAAAATTCATATGCATTCAGAACAATTAACGCATCCGATTTGTTTAAGAAGACAAAGAACTTACCGAAAAATTGTTGACTAATTATTCGTTTAAACAATTTATGGATAACTTTTGGGCAATATTATTATTGGTTATTGTTATTAATGGTATGCCAAATGATGCTGAATTTTGTCAAATTTTTATTGTTCCACGAAGTACAGAAATTTCAATTAGATACAATTTTTAGCTGGAAGCTATAGGCAATACCAGTGATCGGTAGTATCGATTTTTTCGTCAACAATATTGATTATAATAATCATTTTGTCGAACAATTAATAATTAGTCAAAAAATATTACTGATTTTTTCTAAAAATTCGTAATTAGCGGAGCAATATTAGTAATTTTTCTAAAAAATTAGTAATTAGTAAGAAAGTATTTTCAATTTTTCCTAAAAAATTAGTAATTAGTGACAAAATTAATTAATACAACATTTCTCCGAAAATTATTGATTTTTTGGTTATTTAGCAATATCTTTCTCGCTAACTACTAATTCTTGGAAAAAATTGGATAATAAAAATAGATACATTTTTTTTTGCCGATCACTCGGCAATACATTCTTAATAGAACCAATAGCCAAGTTTCGGTTTGACCTACGAAATTTATCGGTCCTATTCTATTCAAAAAAATTCATGAGCATATTTTGAATATTGTGTAATATACCCCAGAAATAATTATGTCAAAATTTCAATCAAAACATATTTAAAAAAAATAATATTCAAAGACTCAAAAATTCATGATGTTCACGCCAAAGAAATATTGAACCTCTGCAGAATTTTGTTTCCACATGAAAAATTTGTTCTCATAAAAAAAAACTATATTTTGCCCATGTTAAATATACTCAAAGTTCCTTAAAATATTGGGAAATCATATTTAGATTAGATCTCTTTCCTAATAGAGAAAAAAAACCGCTGCAGGGTTTGTCAACAGCTTTTTGAAAGATTAGAAAGTATAATGACGGTGAAAATGATGAGCAAACGATGATTATTTTCCCACATGTAGCATTGATCTACTTGGCATTCGGAGATTCACGAATCTTGACGTTCGAGGGGCAACGCAAGTCTCAAATCTGTGTATTAAAGCTCGACGAAAGTTTATGAATGATTACGGTTAGATAGGGAAATCCCCCACAATCCCCCACAATCTGTTTGTATCTGAATAAGTCAGAGAGATTTCTGTGGTTAGTTACAACGTCGTCGAAATGGCGAAACGGTATGAATAGAAAAGCGAGAGATAGATGATTCGTATAACGTAGCTAATGCATGAAAAGCTCACAATTCCTTGAGCTGTGCGAAGTGGCGTGTATTCACGAGCGTGAAGAGAGCCCAAGGAATGGTAACGGAGATGACAGGAAACCGTAGGCCAGATCGTACTCGAGAGTGAGACAAAATTGGTCCCCAGTCATTGGCATGTTATTTCGACTCTATTTTTATCGAGTCTCTGCTTAACGGATGACCAATG
The DNA here is from genome assembly GCA_946863875.1 of Alloplasta piceator. Classification (NCBI taxonomy): domain Eukaryota; kingdom Metazoa; phylum Arthropoda; class Insecta; order Hymenoptera; family Ichneumonidae; genus Alloplasta; species Alloplasta piceator. The sequence continues at coordinate 13,564,945 of OX333071.1, read as the reverse complement.
ACTGCGACACGCCTATAAAAGCCTCCATGACCGAATAAACGACGCATATAATTTTGCACAAACGTAATTTACGATCTCACAAACTTCGTGGTAACTGCTCTTGCAACGTTTGTGTGTATTTATTATAGGGAGAATGAGAGACTTCGTTGTTTGGCAAATTTTGATGATTTATCGGCCGGAAAATTAGGAAAGATCATTCATTATCTGTCACACTATTTTGGATGAAGTATTCCAAAATTACAAATAAACTTGACGTTGGAAAATGCAGCGAGATTTACATGGTGGAATCGTGATTTTTGAGGAGTTGTTCTGTAGTTATTATATTTGCATTTTGCCTTCGGATTACTACTTTGGCCTTAAGTTATCAATTTTGAGTTGTACACTCAAAATATACACCACAGTCCAAAAGTTTGGAAACACACGCCCCGATTCTGCACCGCACAAAAAGTTTCACCGCTATTTTAAAAATGAAGATATATTTTAATTCATTAAGCGGGGTTTCAAAGGGGGCATATTCAACTTCATTTCGATTTTTCCAAAAAATTTTTTTGATTTTTTTAAAACCCGTTACGCCGTGTGAAACGTAGTAATTTTTCGGTTTTTTATTTGGCATTGAAATTTTTGCGCATGACCCACGAAATTTTTTTTACACTATTTTCCGCGTAAATTACTTGTGGGTGAGAGTATGAGCTTCAATTTCGTTTGTTAAAAAGTTTCGTACGATTTTTTTTCGCAAAAATATTAAATATTTCGCAAAAAACGGCAATATTTATAAAATGGAGCGTAACTCTAGAATTGCTAGGTTTTCGTGAAATCACTAGGAAAGTAAAAAGTTGCATATAATTATTCCGGATTCAATGGATTTTTTTCAGAATTTTTTTTCACAATTTTTTATATTCGAAAATTTTTCCTGTTCTCTTACCTCATCTACGAAGGTTTTTCGATGGAAAAGCCGTGTAGGTAAGGTTTTTCGACGAAAAAGCCGTGTAGATGAGGTAAGAGACCCGATTGTTTAAGATAAAAAAATATTTCGTTGGCAGGAAAAACTAGGAAAAAAAATGTTGAAAAAAAATTCTGAAATATTGTCATTGAATCCAAAATGATTGTATGTAACTTTTTACCATTCGAGTGATCTTACGAAAACCCAGTAGTTTTAGAGTTACGCTACATTTTGTAATTATGGCAGTTTTTTACAAAAAATTGAATATTTTTGCGAAAAAATTCGTACAAAACTCTTTAAAAAACGAAATTAAATCTTATAATCCCACGTACACGTTTTCAACACGAAAAACAGCTTAAAAAAATTTCATGGATCGTGCACCAAAATTTCAACGCCAAAAAACGACCATGTTACAAAGGGCGTACCGAGTTAAAAAAAAAATCGAATTTTTTTTTTGAACAAGCGAAATAAAGCTGAATATGTCCCCTTTGAACCGCCGCTTGTTGAATTGAAATATCTTCATTTTTTAAAGAGCAGTGAAACTTTTTGTGCGGCGTGGAATCGGGGTGAGTGTTTCTAAACTTATTTTTCTATTTTTCCTGAGAGCTGTATTTTTTCATCTTGAGTCTTAGCTTGATATATTTTCCTTTTGGTGATCAAAAAGCCTCGCCTCGGCCATCGGCTTGGCTCAGCACAGCTAATTGGATATTTATTAAAAATATTTATTTACGAAAGAAGATTCTTTTTACACGCTTATTTATTTTCGCTTCTCGAGGAAGTGACTGTGATTGATTGAATTTTTGAAGCTTATCTATCGCTTGACAATTAACGAAAAAAAGTATCATGGAGAGAAAAGATTCGTTATGAAAAGTTCAATGTACAAGAATTGATTACCGACGATTAGAAAGAAAGTTGACGGAAATTAAAATTCCCTCTTTCTCTCTCGTCCAATATCCGACGTTCACGACAACGCGAGATGAAATAAGATAAAGCAAGACCGCAGTTTGAAAAATAATAAATGTGTATAATACCGTTGTCTCCAGCGAGAAAAGAGACTCGTAACGGTCCATCGACCTTTTTTTCTTCTTTCTTTTTCGACGACCATTACCTTCGTAAGCCGAAGACAATTTCATCGTTACTTCGCGTAAACCCTCTCTTACTTTCCGACAATAGCAGAATAATTGACGTTCATCCACGTTATACTTTGAAAAATATGCCCGCGCTCGAATGGCTCGAAAAAACGTTTTTCAACGAGCGCGAGGGAGTAATAAAAGTCTGCAAATTACGCGGAAAAAGTTCCTCAGCGTTGCAGCGATAAGGAAAAAAATGTTATACTCAAACATGGTAAATTAGCAAAAAAAAAAAGTATTTTTTTTTGCCAAAGAAGAAAATTGAGCTCACCCAACGCGACTTTTTTCACTGATAAGTCAGAATCGAGGGGAAACTGAAATCACAAAATGCCTTTCGACAACGAACGAGTATTATCACTGAGAAAACAATGTACCAGGATTTGTTAAATGCTAACAAATGTAAAGTTGAATATGGCGAAACCAATTATTTTTTAACAGTTAATAAATTATTTTGACACAAATAAAATATTTCTTAACGACTGACAAATTTTGTAACAGTTAAGTTATCCTTCGTAATAACACGATTAACATTTTTTTTCCAATAAGAGCTTTTTATTTTGACGTTGACACATATCTCGTCGCATTTTTGCAACACGAATTCGCCGAAACTTTATTTTTTTTCCTCTACATATTGAAAATGGCACGATAAAATAATAATCGATGTGCAACGAGAGCAACGCCTTTTTGTTCCCTTTTTTTCGATACAGAAAAATCCTTAAGACGATTCAACGAAGCTGGCAAGTTTCAGATATCGATCGAATCAATCGAATCGATCGATGAGGAATTATTTTTTTACGAAAAATCGCTGTCCGGTTAATAAAATATTTTCTCGTTCTCTCGTCTCTTTCGTTATACATTAATATATACAAATTTCGAAAAACATATATAGTCATTAAATACAGTGAATTACAACCATGAAAGAAAGATGCAAATTATTTACATAAATACGGTTAATTACAGAGATGCTCGGGGCAAAAGATTCTTCTTCATTCGAGCGATCCAATTACTCTTTTCTTCTCCTTCTTTCCTCCGGATCTACGGGCTTCATGTGTGTGAATTGGACGTTATAGCTATGTTAAAACGTCGATCGACCAGTGATCGTTCGATCGAATCGACGTTCGATGCGATTTGGATCGACGAGCTCGATCGACTTTCACTCGAAAACGCGGTAACGCTTTCGTGCTACTCAAACTGCTATATTACATTATATTATATATATGGGACATTCCACGTCGAATCGACCAATAGTTGGAATCGACCCCTTCCAATTTCGATGAAATTTTGTCAGAAGTTATTTTTTATCATAAAATGAAGTTGTACCAATGGACAAAAAATAATTTTTTTTTTCGAAAGTTATGCAAAATTCAAAATTTCTCCAGTTTTTCAATTTTTGAAGTTTTTTTTAAAAACATTTCGAAAACTACTATAGTTACGAAAAGATTAAACTGAGTTCGTTTTAAAGAGTACACTTGGGGCTACGAAAAAAAACAAATTTTCCTAAAAATTTTGTGTGAAAAATGATGAATTTGGAGAATTTTGAATTTTCAAAAATCGTGATAATTCACGATCAACATTAGATTTTGGATTCAATTTTTTTAAATATAATACCTTGTACTGATCTTAAAAGATCCTGAAATATTCAAAAAGATGTTCATTTTTTTTCAAAAATGTAAATTTTTGAATTGTGGTAAAAAAAAATTTCATTTTTATTTAACTTAGAGGTAAAAAAAAATTTTTTGTTTTACCAAAATTCAAAAATTCTTATTTTTGAACAAAAAAAACACCATCAAAAAATTTAATGGTGATGGTGGATTTTCACGATTTAAAAAAATTCCAAACTCGCCAAATTCTTCATTTATCAAAATTTTGTTTCGAAATATATTTTTTTTCGTAGCCCCAAGTAAACTCTTTATGTCGGACTCGGAACGATTTTTTCGTAACTGTAATATTTTTCGAGATATTTAAAAAATAAAATTGAAAAATTGGTAAAATTTTGAATTTTGCATAACTTAAACAAAAATTTATTTTGTTGCTTTGGCAGAACTTCGTTTTATGATAAAAGAAAACTTCTGATCATATTTCATCGAAATTGAAAGGGATCGATCTATTGGTGGATTTGACGTGGAATTACCCATATATTCAATACATATATAAAAATATAACTGGTTCATTATTCCCTCGATTCGCTCAATAGGCAACTCAATAATTATATACGCGGAATAACCGTGAATACAACTATTATGACTACCCCAAGAAACAATTCTACTCGGAGCGAATGAGCCATGACACATTGAATATCGAATACCAGAGGAAAAAAGGCACGGCATATTTTTTGCTTTTTTTCTCAAAATCTTTTGCGGTCCCCGAACATATCATTGAAAGAGAGAGAAGGAGGTCAGATCTTAGACGAGTAGATTGTCATCCTGACAGGCAGGTCCTTGGCTAGGCCAATTGCAAGCGCTTGCGCCACTGTCAAAGGTCAAATGTACCGGGCAATTGAACACGTGAAGGGTGAATTTCTTCTTCCACTCGTCCCAGTGACAGGCGTAAAATTTGTTGCAATAATTCGGATGTCTGAAGAGACCGGGTCTCGCGCAATCGCTTGTACCTTGAAGGGACTCGTCTATTCCGCGTAAACCGCCTGGACCATGCCGATCGAAATTCGAACTCTGACCTGGAAGATCGTTAGACCTGGACTGTGTGGTATCATCCAGACTCTTGCCAGATCGAGAAGCACCACGTCCTCGTGAATTCGTGAACGGTGCACTCGCAGAAAAGTCATTTGGAAGATAGGTCGGAGATGAAGGTCCCGTTGTTGAGGAAAGAGGTGGAAGATAGGTGGACGATGAATCTGGGAGATAAGTCGATGAGGGTCTTCTTGATTTGATAGCCAATCCCTTCGAGGCAGGCGTCACTCCATCGAAAACAGCAATAACCGGTGTCCTTGATTTCACATTGTCTTTGAAGGTTTTCGTAGAATCTTCGACGCTCGTGATGTATTCCGCCGAATCAGCGGAATCGTATTCACCGTTTTCCTCCTTCGACGACTCGAGATCCACGTAGATCTCGGACTCGTCGTAATTGCTCAGATCAACGCGTCCCTTTGATGAATTGATAGGCAGTGGTTTGCCACCCCGGAAATTGGCGAACGGATCGGCCTTGCACGTGCACTCGGCGCCTAATTTTCCCAACAGCAATGGATGCAGATCGCTGAACTTAACTATAACTTTACCCTGTCCTCTTTGTCGTCCCAGACTCGTCGAGGTTTTGGATTCGTAGCTCGAGGTGGAGGAACCTCTGCCGTAGCCACCGGAATATGTTGTTATTGTTGGGGTTGTGACGGCGTAGGGAGAAGGTCTTCGGGAGGGTGGCAATTTTCTAGGTGGTGCTGTCGATGACTTGGAAATCGGTAGATACGTTGTTGATGGCACCACTCCGATATTCGAGTCAAAGTTATCATTGGAAACTCCGTAATCTCTGTAATTCGAAGTCTCGACTCTATTGCCAAATCCTCGAGTCTCGGTATTGTCATTGTAATTCGGCGTGGTCGAGGAAACTCGCTCGTAACCACCGAACTGTGACCCATGGGCTGATGAAATTCTTCCAGAGTCGCCTTTGTCATCTATGTAGGTCTCGCCATCGCTCGGAGTGAATCTCGTGCTGCCACGGTCGTAATTCGTAATAAGTTTTTGCACCTCTTTTCGGGGAATATCGAGATTCGTCGGTGATCCACCGTTTGTTTGAGTCTCGTAAGATCCATCGATCGATGGGTTTTTGTATAATATCGACGCTGACGTTGTCCCAATGAATTTCACCGAGGGCTTCGAGTAGCTGTAACCTTCGGATGGTACATACACGCTTGGACGTGACGTTACAACCTGGAAAGGTTTTCTGTAAGTTACAGCGATCGCCGGCGCGATAGTACTCGTGGGAACGTTATAAATCTGTAAATTAAAGATCCTGAATTAGGATAAAAAAATTTTTAAGAATTAAAATTCTCGATTAATTCTAAATCTGACGCACCATTGGCGAAGCGGTGACCGGAGTAGGAGTACGATAGATCGCCGTAGGTGTCACAGAGCCCTGGAAAACTTTCTGTCCGAAAGTTCCATCAGTTTGCTTGTAAGTGTAATCGGTATAATCATGCGTTTCCGTGTAACCAGAAGCATCGCCAGATCCGTAGTGAGGCTGAAACAGAAATGAAAAGTTGCAATGAGAATGTTCTTTACCTTGTTCTATCTTGCCTCTGGAAGTTATCGATCATGATTTACCCACCTTTTCCTGTACTACCGACGGCCGAGTACCGGACGGTCCTCTCGATTTACCGTATCCCGCAGATTCCAATGAAATTGCAGGCGAGGTTTTATCAACACTCTCGTACTGTCCCTGAGTCGGCAAATGAGGTTGGAAGGAAACATTGACATTGAGCAGCGATTTATCTTTCGTTGATTGTGAATTGCTCGAGTAATCGGTATTTTGACTGTAACCCAAATTATTGGTATTGGCATTTATTGGATATTTCGTAGATGACACAACGGTCTTGTAGCCGGTGTCAATGATCGGCTGAATGGTCGATATAGAGACGGGAAGTCTCGCTGCTTCGAGGACGGTTGTTTTGAAGTTTTCGAGAGGACCGGTGGTGAAAGCTATCGGTGAAGCGGTCGAGGGTAAGCGTGGGAACGGTTGATTTATGTTGCCACTTGGTCGCGAATAAATGTCCGTAGAAGCGCCGCCAGGTGCTAATGACGGTAATTTAGCGGCTTGATACATTGTTTGTTGATAATGGATGCTCGGAGGTACGCCCTTAGTGTAGCTATTAACCAGAGCAGGCCGAGGTGTGACAGGAGCCGGAGTAACGATCAATGGATTATTGTAGACGTGCACATCGAAGAACGGCGCAGGGCTCGTTGAGTGGACAGGAATTTCCTGTTTTATTGGCCCGAACGGAGCTTTAGTGGAGCCACTGACTCCGAAATCATTGAATGGAACTGCTGGCTTTGTGTAGGAATAACCGAATGACGATCCTCCGCTGTTCACATTCTTAGAACCCTGATTAATCTTGGAAACATCAACGCTATCGTAATTTGTCCTCAAGCCTTCCGGCAAACTTGTTGATGTTCCATAGACGAAACCGTTCGATGTTTTGCTCGAGCCATCGGAATATTGGGAGTTACCGCTGAAAGCATTGGCCCCAATATTCTGCTTATTCGAAAATGGCCTGGGTTTCGCACTGGCAGCAACGTAAGAAGCACTACCGCCCAATTGAGCTGTCGTTATACCAGTTTTCGTTGGTCCGGTTTTCGTGAAACCCCCGGAGCTCGTTTCGTAACTCGAAACATCGAATTTTGGGAGTGTACCGTGTTGGGCGTGATAATCTTTTACGTCGTCCTCTGTGTATTTGTGAGTTACCTCACCGTTGTTGTAACGAATCGTGCCACGACCGCCATTGTCGTGATACTCGTTTGTCTTGTATCCCATATCCTGTTTGCCTCCGATGAACGGATTTTTCGGGTAATTTGGTGTTCTGGAGCCAGCGTTGAATGATCCTTGTCCCGACGGATAATTCGATCCTGCAACACCATTGTAAGTCGTCGGCGTAGACTGAATCGGGTAATACTGTCCACCCGTTGAGTGGCCTGAAAATGTAGTTCCAGGGCTCACAGCGCCACCTACAACCACTCCGGGATAATTATGTCCAGTGAGATAAGTTCCAGGACTTGAATGACCGTGCACAACCGCTCCAGGAACTCGTGATCCGGTGTAAATCACGTCGTTCCCAGCTATTCCTTGATTGTAGCTTCCCGTTGATCTGTAATCGTCATAAGTCGTTTTGACTCCGTTGTGCAGAACATAGCCAGGTGCTCCTGAATAAGTCTGCACGTATCCTGGGTGAGTCAGGCCGGATCTAACATCACCCTGTTCATTGCTGCCGGTGACAACCGTTCCGGAAACGTCACCTTGCGCGTAAATGGTTCCAGACGTTGAATCACTGGTTCCTATGAAACCGTGATTCGCCGAACCAGTTGTGATACTTCCCGCAGAGCTTCCCTGCCTATAACCACTCGAAGACTTGGTACCTCCGAGACCACTTTGCGAGTAGGAGCTTCCTGCGTAACCTCCGTTATCACCAGCACCGAAATTACCATGATACGTTGTAGACCCGGCTTTACCTGGAATCAATAATCCTGCGCTGTGACTGATCTCGTGAGTTTCTGCGGATCCCGATTGGCCACCGTATTGTATTACAGGTGTGTGACTCGTGATACTTCCCGCAGAACCTTCGTTTCTATAAATGCCCGAAGACTGGGAACTTCCAGAACCACTTCCCACGTAAGCACCGCCCGTGTAACCTCTGTTTGCACCAGGACCTAAATTACCATGATACGTTGTAGACCCGGTATGGCCGGTAATCAGTGAACCTGCGTTGTGATTGATTTCGTGAGTATCCGCAGATCCTGCTGCACCACCATATTGAATTACCGGAGAATGGACGTCATACACACCGGCAGTTACTCCCGTATACACTCCTGTGTCGATTGTCGTGTGATGTGCATTTGCACCATCGGTTTGATGACCGTGGGCACCTTGCAAGGAGTCTTCGTAAATAGCTTTGGATGATTCATCGTGTGAATGACCCCCGTCGTATCCGGAATGAATTGTCGTACGTCCATTTTCGTGGTATCCCGCATGAACCGTTGTACGGCTATTGTCATGCTCGTGTCCTGATATTCCAACGTGAGCATCGCCTCCTCCGAATGCCGAGTGAACTGTGGTGTGTCCTCCAACACCGTGTCCTGGTGAAACTGTGCTATGACCGTAGTTATATCCTCCACCGGACGAGTCATCGTGGGCACTGCCACCTTCGTATCCTGAATGAATTGTCGTACGTCCATTATCATTATATCCCGGGTGAACTATCGCATGACCATCTCCGTCGTGACCTGGATGAATCGTAGTAGGTCCATGATTGTATCCTCTATCGAATGATCCACCGTGAGCGCTTCCACCGTCATATTCTGGGTGAATCGTTGTATGGCTCTCTGCACCGTGTCCCGAATGAATTGAAGTTCTCTCATGATCATATCCACCTCCTGATGGGTCACCGTTAATGCTTCCACCATCGTATCCCGAGTGTATAGTTGTATGGGTGTTTATACCAGGTCCTGAGTGTATTATTGTATGACCATCGTCACCATTCCCAGAGTGTACCGTTGTACGTCCATGATCATATCCTCCTTCTGATGAGCCACCATGAATGCTTCCATCGTCATGTCCTGAGTGAACTGTTGTATGTCCGTCACCACCATAACCAGAGTGAGCGGTAGTCCTTTCATGATCATATCCTCCTCCGAATGAACCACCGTGAGAACCTCCACCTTCGTATCCCGAGTGAACTGTTGTATGGCTTTCCCCACCATGTCCTGAGTAATCTGTAGTATGTCCACTTCCACCATATCCTGAGTGAATCGTCGTATGACTCTCTCCGCCGTGTTCTGCGTGACCCGAGTCTTGACTACCGTGTCCACTTTGATGGTACCCACCGTCATAAGATCCTCCGTGTTCGCCATGTCCACTTTCATGGTATCCACCGTCGGAAGATCCTCCGTGTTCGCCATGTTTATCTTGATCGTACGCTCCATCGGAAGATTCTCCGTGTCCGTTATGTTTACCTTGATCGTATCCTCCCTCGGAAGATCCTCCGTGACCATCATAACCGCCGTAACTTCCGTGACCCTGTGCGATGTATCCACCGTTATAACCTTTATGCTCATAAGTACTACCTCCGCATTTAGGCACGAGATAGGGCCACTCGCAGATTAATTTCTCCTCATCGAAGACCAAACCGTAGGGACATCGGAACTCGTAAGCCGTTAATTCGTGCTCACCTATGAACGACATGGTTATGGATATTATTGGTCACATCGATTTATCGTTTTTGGATCAGTAGATAGAAAATATAAGAGTGGTTACCAAGATCATAGCAAGCGTAGAAGAATCGACAATTGTGCTGATCAGCGTAGTATCCCGGATGATCTGGACACGTGAACTTGACGTCTTTGGCAGGTGCGATCTCGCTACTTCCCGGACATGCTGAACCCTCCGTGATTGAGCCTGGCCACACGCAAACTTCTGTTCTCTCGTCGAACGCTAATCCCGCCGGACAATCGAACTCGAAAACACTGTAGTCCTCGACACCTTGATTGAACTTTACGCAACGATAAAATCTGAAATCAACGATCGTGTCATTCCGTTGTTTGACGCACAAACAAGAAATTCCATCAATCTTACCTGTTGCAACTCTTCGGATGAACGAAGAATCCTTGTCGGGTGCAGGTAAATTCAGTCTGCATATTCTCTCGAGTTGCGTGAACATGTCCATCGGTGTCGACGATCCTTACGATTCTAAAATCCGACGATTTTACATGATCCGGATACGAGGTATCGTGTTCCTTCACAATGAAAATAAGACAAAAATAATTATCTTCACATCGAAAAGGAATGAAATGACTCATCGAAACAGGGGACTGACCTGGATGTCATCGTGAAGCGATGTTAGCACAGCTTCTCGCGTTTTTCTCTTGTTGTCCTTGAAGGAATGATAAATTTCTTCAGTGAGCGATTTTCCACACTTCGCAGAGTCTTTTTCGATACTTTGTATTCCCAGACCGGCAAGATCTCGAAGTAGAACGTATTTTCCCTGAGTTTAAGGAAGGCAAAATGAATTATTAAGCGCGCAAAACGTTTGAACGTATAATAATCCGATTAGCGAAAGACAAACGAGTACCTTGATTCCCGCGGAAATCTTGTCCTCGAAAGCGATCCACGTATCGTCCTTGAAAGCATAAGGAGCCGTGAGATCCTCGTCCCTCTCGACGATCCATTCGCCCTTCTCCAGAGCCTCGCACATCTCAGATCGGCTGATCTTCATCGGCTCGATGTCTTTTGCGGCTGACCTCGGTGCATTTTCCTTGCTGTCAGCGAGGCTGAATTTGTAGACGCTCGCGGGTAGGGAAATGAGAATTTTTCGTTTATCAGCGCCAAGACCGATCACAAGATCGACGAGACTATCGGCATTGAGCATATCGAAGAGTCCCATCAATCGCGACGGATGAAAAGTTCGATAGGCCTCGTCGACGTCGACGAGATAGTCCGTTGGTATCGTGAACAGATCGACGTACCTTAAAAGTGGAAGTTGAATAAGCTTCGAAAGAAGGTAAAATCGAGCCTGAGAAAATGTTCGTATCAGGCTGAATTTCCGCGAAACGATTTGTCGAGATCGTTTCAATTTATTCCGAGCGTCACTCAAAACGAATTCGTCGTTTCTCGACGAAAAAATGTTGCAATACACGCGTGTATTTGGCGAGAATAATCCATATTCAGAAGAATGTCACACATACTCAATCTCGATTAGTACTCGTCGTACGTGCTTCACCTCATAGCACCTTATGGCTTAATAGCTATATAACGATGGATTCACGTTTTATTATATCAGCGCACGATGTCAAACTGGTGCGACGAGTAAGATCTTGCGAAAGCGTTTCCACCTCAACCGGACATTTAATTGGCTCAAGGACATGAAGATTCATCGGCACAGAAGAATCATTGATATTGTAGTTGCGCCAAAGCAAAAATTGTAAAAATTGGAAATTTGCTAATTGCTTCCTCATCTTATTTACACATTTGCAAATCGTTCTCCAAGTGATTTTCCCAATTATCCACAAACTTTTTATTTCAACTCAATATTTTATAAAATTTTACCTTCTTGAGGAGTTTTTGTAAAATTTTGTGCTAAACATGTCTGTTGTTTGAATGAGCGACAGAGTGATTTTTTAGACTCATTAAAACTCTAAAATAGGTTTGAACAAAACTTCAGTTTGATGTCGCAAAATTGCAAAAAGTTAGTGAACTTAAGTATCATCATAATTTCATACTTAAGGTCAAACTTTAGTGCGAACTTCAGATCGATCTTAAGTTCAAACTTAAATTTGGTTTGAAGTTTGACTTTAAGATCCATGTTGAGCTTGAGCTTAAGTTCGATCAAATTTCTTTCATCGTCTCCCTTGACCGTGTTTTTTGACATTTGTTGTCAAAATAATTAAGTTCGATCGAACTTAAGTTTAAGCTCAAGATGGATCTTAAGTTTAAACTTTATACCAAATTTAAGTTTTAACTTAAGATCGCTCTGAAGTGCGCCCTAAAGTTTGAACTTAAGTATGAACTTATAATGACACTTAAGTTCAAACTTAAGATTCATCTTAAATTGGAACTTGAGTTCGATCTTAAGATCTTCAAATTCGGGCCTAAGTCTGTCAGACAATAGCTTTCTTAAAGAATTTTTCCTCAGCTGATTTTAAACACATTGACATTGATAACAGAAAAAAATGATGTTGCATGACAAATATCAATGAGAAAGCAAAAAAAATATTTATTCCTCTTACTTCGACAGAGCTTTGATGTCAAATTGTTTGGCGAGATCCTGAGGTTTCGTGGGTAAGACCATTAGGATCCGTTTTTCCTTTGATTTTCTCACCATCTCGTTTTTCAATCCTTGCACGAAGTGGACGAGTCGTTCTTTGCTGCCCGCAGTGACATTGAGCTCAACCCCATCGACCTTGGAATTAACAATTTAAATTTAACAATTGAAAAATTCAATTAATTAATCAAGTAAAAATTAACAATGTAAATGAAAACAAAGCAACACTAAAAATTGATAATCAAATTGGTCGTGAATTGATTGTTCAAGGGATCGATATATTTGGATGATTTTTATAATGGATTAATTGAAGGGCAATTAAAATTCTCCAAATCGTGCCCGGATTCTCGACATCGATCTCGTAGTAGGAAATTGAGGAAGTGCAGGTGCAATTCACAAGGGAGAGGCGCGCTGCGTGTATCCGTCGAAATGACTCGCGCGATAGGAGGAAGAAAAAAAATTGGAGCTATCTCCTCACTCGCCGTAAGGTGGAGGTGAGCGTGAGCGGCGAACGTTGGCCACTGGTTAGAGAATCACGACTCCGACCGCCGTCTACGTACGCTTTACTTTCGTTCGCACGCTCCTCGAGAACCGTGCCATTCTTCTTCAGGTAAATCGAGAGTCGTTTGAGCGGAGGGACAATCTCGTTACGAAGACTTTCATTGACAATTAGCCGTGTTTTCCGTCGTACGGTTTCTTTCAATTTTTTTCTCCACAATGTCTCTTCATTTTTCCGCCGATGAAATTATTCCATTTCTGTTCGAAATAAATAAAATGTTTTGGAAATCAATTACCTCATTTAAAATTCCCACTATCCGAGCCACTGCGTCCAGACGTACACGGGCTGAAGTTTTCAGGGATCCCTGTTTATCGTTGATCGATACGACCAATTGAAGAACGGGATTCCATTCCTTCAGAGACTTCTGAAATTCTGCGATACCTGAAAAAAAAAATTCTCAGCAATCTTTACTAGATAATTTCAGATACATCGGGACTCAATTCACGCTAGCGATGTTCGATTCCGATTCGATTCCTTGGAAGATCGATTTTTTTGTTCAAAGAATCGATCGTATGAATAGATTATTTCCTTTTCGATCTTTAGGTGAATTGATTCTTGACCTTGAAAATGGGAAATTCGATTTTTTATTAAATTCATTATCCATTAAAGATTGGAAATTAAATAAAGATTGATAAAAGTCTATCAAACATCAACGTCAAGGTTAAAAGAAAAAAAAGTATGTGGAAATGTGAAAAGGTGAGAAAAAGAGTAAAAAAAATTAGAAGTTAAAATATTGAAAGGATGATCCATCGAAAAAAATAATCGAAAGTAAAAATATAAAAAATATTATAGAATAATAGAAACTTATTTAATATGTAATAACATTTTTAACAATATATTAAAAAGTGCAAATGTGTAAAAGAATCAAACTATTTTAGCCAGAATGAAACTGCTTTATATTTTTTATTTTTTTAAAAGATAATTAAAAGATAATTAATTTTTTTAAAAGATTTTTAAGAATCGATTCTTACGAAATCGATTCTTTGGATTCGATTCAGAATCGATTAGAGAATCGATTCTTTCCAAAGAATCGAACATCCCTAATTCACGCTGCGTCTGATTAATATTGACCCTCACTACTGGCACTATTATTTTTAAAATCTATTCAACCAAAACAAAGTTTTTTGATTAATTAATTGTTCATCAGTTATTGGCATAATGTGGTCCATTATATAAGTTCTCAAATAATTTGAATTATTGTTTTTCTAGTTTATTTTTGAGTGGTTGCAAAAGGCTTCAAATTCGTGGCTGACTATCACTCGTTTTGTCTACTATGAATAAAATCTATGAATATAAAATCTATGAATAAAAATATAGTCACTGGAAAAATAATGCTTGATATCGGTGCTGTGTACGTGACACTGCAAAATCGTCCATGTCTGACCAATAGGTCGTTTATCTACTAGTTCACTGAAAATTGCATGTTCTTCTATATTCGTCGTTGTAATTGCTCAAGACGATCTCGTTGTATATTCTCCAATGAGGAATAATCTACACACGCCATAATAATCTTTCTTGAGTGTTAAGCCGACTCTAATGGTGCTCACGAATGCCTGAGATAGGCGTGCTTAGAAGCAAAAAGAAGACGAACATGAAGATGGAGAAGAAAAAAAACTGGACAAACCGCTTTGCGTCTAGGATTCGCCAGGTGCGTGACGCCACTCGCTGAATTAGACGCTCTCTCTCTCTCTCTCTCTTTAGTGCTAGGATCTGCCAGCTTGTGGTGTCAAATGTCACGGCGATGACTCCATATATTGAGTCTAACAAAAGTCTGACCAAATAAAGCATTTAACTTGCGATCTGACAGATTTAGGCACTGTTCTAGTCAAACGGATCGGAAAAATCAATTTCTTTTCGTATTCTTTGCAAGTAATTGGTATGGAAAAAACTTGGAAATATTTACGACAATTTTCAAAATTGACAGTCAACATCTAGTTAATTTAGATTTCTGGAGGCGCGAGAAAAACAGACAGGGCACTTTTTCAAGTCAAACTTTTTAAATTGACTCTTATGACTCAAAAAGTAGTTAACCAATATTTCTCCCAAGTATGAAGTCAAAATATTTTATTCCAAATTTTTACAGCCGTCAAATCTTTACTTGAAGAATTGTCAAAAATTGAAAACAAATTTTCTGATCGACGAAATTTTTTTCAATTTCCAAATTTCGTCTTCCAGGTCCTCTCCATAACTTAATTTACATTTATTTCTGTTTTGTTTTTTTTTGTTACAAATGAGAAGAAAAGTCAGAACTATTGAATCCTTAGATCAATATTTGTATCACTTCATCTACTATTTTACACCGTGTTTATTTATGGCTATTATCAAATGAAAAAAATTCGACATCGAATATGCGAAATATCTAGAATTTCTTCCAACAAATTTCATATAAATTTTTTAATTCACAAAAGTAATGATCCTTATTCTTCATACTTTCTGCAACGATCACGGATGATTTTTTTAAATTAACATCAACATTGTCATTTTACCGACTATTTCACTCACAGAACGATAAACTAACAATTTCCCATGCCCAAAGTTAATCCTCGTTCATATTAACCGTTACTTGACACACTGGGGTCGTTTGTACCCCAGCGATAAAATTTCTTATAAAAAATATACCAGTTAGTATTTTAACTTGCAAATTCGTTTAGAACTTTTTAAGAGGTTACTTTTCAAAGTTATACAGGATTTATTGTAAAATATTAATGTTAAATATGATAAAAAATTTAAGTATTAAAAAAAAATGACAACCTTTCCGAGAAAAAAATCATAACTTTTTTATTTTTCGATAAAAATCGTTTAAAATTGTACTAAGTTTGCTTAATATATAGCACTAAAAGAAAAAAATAGTAGTAGTAAAATAATATAATATTTTTCAAATTGAGGCATTAAAATTAAGAAAATTCAGGCCTGGGGTGTTTTGTACCCCAGTGAATGAAATAAGGGCTACATAATAATTCTCCGATGCACGCATTTTCCGAAGATCCGGTTTGTCGAATTTTTTCATCGCCTCAAATGGCTTACTATGACATAAATAATACAGAAAGTTTCAGCGTGGGATTCATGATCTTGACACTCGCAATTTCGCCGATGAAAAAAAAAAAACAGTCGCGAATTCTACCCACGTTGCCGCGGGCCGGAAAATCAACTCTTTCGTTCGGGATCTCGTCCCGCACGCCTCTCTTTACAGCCCTGAATAAATATCACTTTCACTCTCGGAGTGCGTCACAGGATCGAAATATTAAAAGCAGGAAATATAGAAAAACAAATGTACGAAAAGACATGGTCGAAAGGAGTAATAATTTTTTCTATTCTTCTCGATCAAACTCTTGCGGATATCCAGAGTCACTCGAATCCGTCAATTATCGTTGTCGCATAAATCAGCGAGAGAGTGAGAGAGAGAGAGAGAGAGAGAGAGAGAGAGACCACCCGAGTTAATTACCGATCTATCAGCGATATCCAGAGTCGAGAATAAGAAGGAAGGAGAGATCTGTGAGAGACTTTGACAAAGTATATCGATCTATCGTCACGATTCGCCAATACGGGCAAAGGATAATAATTTTTATGGAATATAAAACACGCCTTGACTCGCTCACTTCGATGATAATAAACGACGATCACATTCATACATATATATATATATAATATACGTACACATAACGCCTGAGCTCACTGTAAAAACCCCCCCTGGGCCTGTCGTGAACCCATTTCAAAAAGTTTCGCAATTCTCCTCGCGTACGCCGATCGAGGCGTTTTACCCGGGTGTGTACGTCGTCCCAAAGTCCCTTTGTAAAGAAATTCATTGCTTGTTTTTTTTTAATTTTTGTATTTTTTTTTTTATGGTGCAATCGCATATAAACGTCGGACTCTCTTGTCTCAGGAGTTGCAGGGCGAGGCTGCACGCTTGTTTATGCGCGTACACGCGAGTTCCTTATCCGGATAGTCCGGTGCAGACGATTCATCAATTTTCCCCTACCTAAATTCTCCAGATACCTTTATACACTGAGAAAATTTTTTGTTGAATGAACTAAATCTTTAGTCGCATACGCACGACTAAATATTTAGTTGTACAATTCAACATTTTTTTGCCTGAACAATATTTTGGTCAACCGAAGCGCAGAATTATTCAAGAAACTAATTATTTAGTTAGACCAAATAAACATTTAGTCGTGCGTATGCGACTAATGATTTAGTTCATTCAAAGATTTTTTTTTCTCCGTGTATCGATCTAGTTTCTCGTAACGAAGAAAACGAAAGTCCACAAACTTTCGCGTGATGGTTATTAAGAAGCGATATCCCGTGGTCAGATTCTGCGATCGACGCATGACCAATATCGAAAAATCTTTTACGGCTGTTGATTTAATAGTGTAATGGTCAAAAAACAGAGACTCTGGGATTTTTGTATGGGTCATTCGAACGGTTGAAAAACGTGAATTTGTTTATGGAATTCTATGGCTAGATTTTTGTAACCCTTATTTAAAATGTCGATACTGCATAAGTGGTAGCATGTGGGATTTTTTTTTTACTGTAACATCGTTGTTATCGTTAAGGTAGGTACTAGTCTACTTTAGAAGGCCAAAAAAAACTAATTTTCAAGATTTTTTTCTCAGTTCCTTTACCAGATATTTGATTTTTTGAATAATTTATAGAAGACTTGGCAAATCCGAAACAAAAAAATAAAAAAGCATTTTGAAGAGGAAGATTTCTTACACAACAATTTACCAGCGTTAATGAAAAATCGATAAAAAAAAATGACGCATGTTTGAAGTAAAAATGAACCATTACATTTTTCAAAATTTATTTCAAACCCGCAATTTTTTTTAAAATCGATTTTTCATTAACGGTGGTTAATTGTAGTGTAAGGAACCATCCTCTTTAAAATGCTTTTTCATTTTTTTGTTCCAGACTTACCAATCCTGAGATTAACTGTCGGCCATGGGCCCCTTCTATAAATTATTCAAATAATCAAAATAAAAAATAAAAGTATTTTTTTTGTACTTTCGAAGGATGAAACAATGTTGTATAAATAGTTTTGGAGCCATATCTGATAAAGGAGCTGAAAAAAAATCTTAAAGATTTGTTTTTTTTGCCTTCTAAAGTAGACTAGTTCCTTAACAACAATTGCAGTATTCAAAATTTCAAAATTGAGAATTCATAAAATGTTTCGGTTATTAGTTTGTACGTAATGAATCAGAAGTTTTTATCAAATCTGAATTTTGTGCTTTTTTTGAGAAATCATTAAGGCGCATTTAAATTTTTACCAGAACTTTCTCGATCGAAACCTATCTCTACCTAAATTTATGTTAGATTATCTGTAACATGTAAAATTCATTAGATAAACATATTCGAGCAACGTAGATTCAGGTAGAGATATATTTGTGTAGGGGAATTTCCGGTAGAGATGTAAATTTTTTCTTTGGACGGATGTATTTTTTGTTTATATTTCCTCTATCATTTCTTTCACTATGAAACAATACCTTATATATTCTGAGGATCTTATAAGGATATTTAGTCTAATTTTTTTGTGAATGAAAATTAATACTTCGACATCGAACTGGTAAGTTTCACTTTTCTATGTGAGTCATCGATTAATAGGAAAGAAAAAAAATAGCAGAAGGTAATAAAAACAACATGGAGGGTTGAAAAATGAAGATAGCAGAAATGTTGACCTCAGAGCATTCGAAAAAAATCGCAAAGCGTTCAGGATGTAGAATGTTGTCTTTTCTCATCAAAATTGAATCTACTCAAAGATTTCGTAACATCTGAATTATGAGATTCTCCGAGAACCACCTTAATGTTAATTTATGTAATTGAGACGTAATACAACGCGAAGCGAATACGATGCTTTGTATTAATATTAATTCGAAAATGCGACTAATTTTTCAGGAAGTTCAGAAATTAACATTATAAACTTTATTGGACGGACATAAATATTTAAGACACGCATTTCTTCCCTTCGGGAAAACTAACTTGCATTGTTGGGAGGAATGCGTTTTTTTTCACGTTGCATATTACTTTTTCTCTCGTTTATCTTTAATGAAAGTTTCGGCTTAACGAACCGTGCGTTAGGTTGAGAATTCTGCCGAAAAGAAAAAAAATTGCTGAATAAATAATTATTGGCGAAGATGGAACAGGGCGTTGATGGGCTGGAGATGTTTTTGCTTGTTTTCTTCACCGTCGAACGAGCAGCCAGAGTTCTTTCGGATTCCTTCGAGCAAAACTTGCCTTTTGATTAACGCGTGTGCAGATACCATAAAAGCAAACCTAGACGAACAAACTTTTCACGCAACAATCGTTCAAGTATGCGATATATCATCGACACTTTTGTACGATGATAGATCCATTATCGCTTTTTTTTTTTCTTTATTATTGGAAAATTGCAATGTTCGCCGATGAATTTAAAAGAACGAGGAGGAGGAAAAGAGACAGAAAAACCCAACTATCATACTTCGAGGAAATCAGCATGAATAATTGAGCAAAGTTTATTATTGGAAAGATGGGCAAGCGGTTTTTTTTAAATGTATTAGGCGTTCCGAGTACAAGTGAGTAGTGTCGATTACTCATGGAGAATAATGCGCGAGGATTCGATATCCTGTTGCAAGTGCAAGGACGTTCGTTAAGCGTGAAACTTGATAGTCATCGAGTATTATGTATTAAATGTATATGGGGTATTCCCGCTGAAATTTTCACGTCTGAACCCGGACTCTCTTGAATAATTATGAAAAAAAAATTCCGTAAAGTATTCTGAAAAAGAAAAGACACGTATTTTTTTGTTAAGGCCGGGAATTGATATTTTTCGTCGTACGATTTTAGTAAAAAATCCAAGTTTTTCACTAACTCTCTACTCTAAACACGTAGTATCTTGATAATTCGAGATCCTATCGAAAAACGCTTCAGACAAAAGTTGTTCGTTATAAAACGAGTAAAACAATTGATATTAAAAAAAAATTGGTGGCTCAAGTAAGTTTCTTTTCCTTCATAAAACACAAAAAAACGTTTTTTCAGCAAGTACGCCACCTCGAATTATAAAATAAAAAAATTGTAAAATTTTTATAGGAAATCACGAAATTTTTAAGACTAGAATGCGAATGGCAAGATCAAAATCCGCAAAGCTACAGCCAATCGAAGTTTCGTCTTGACCTTATTTTCGAGCCAGATCATGCAGAACCATATACTCCCGAAAAACTATATACAGAAATACATTTGAATGTTTATTTAATTATACCCACGTAGATTATTTGATACAAGTATGAAATAATATACGTAATATTTAATTATACACACGTATATTCTTTCATACTTGTATCAAATAATCTACGTATGTATAATTAAATAAATATTCAAATGTATTTTTGTGTATAATTTTTCGAGAACATATAGTTCTGCATGATCTGGCTAAAAAATAAGGTCAAGACGAAACTTCGATTGGCCGTAGCTTTGCGGATTTTGATCTTGCCATTCTCATTTTGGTCTTAAAAATTTCGTGATTTTCTTTAGAATTTTTACAATTTTTTTATTTTATAATTCGAGGTGGCGTACTTGCTGAAAAAACGTGTTTTTGTGTTTTATGAAGTAAAAACAAACTTTCGTGTGCCCACAATTTTTTTAAAAAATATCAATTGTTTTACTCGTCTTATAACGAACAAGTTTTGTCCGAAGCGTTTTTTGATAGGATCTCGAATTATCAAGATACTACGTGTTTAGAGTAGAGAGTTAGTGAAAAATTCGGATTTTTTACTAACATTGTACGATGAAAAATATCAATTGACGGCCTTAACAAAAAAATACGTATCTTTTCTTTTTCAGAATACTTTTCGGAAAAAATTTTTCATAATTATTCAAGAGGGTCCGGGTTCGGACGTGAAAATTTCAGCGGGAATACCCCATATATGAGATATTCTATACTCATCACCTTCATTTTTTTAATCTACAATCGGAAATGAAAGAAATTTGATTTTTTTCCTCAGCTCCTTTATCAGATACGACTATAAAACTTTTTTTACAACATTGTTTCGTCCTTCGAAAACACAAAAAAAAAAAAATTTTATTTTGATTCTTTGAATAATTTATAGAAGGTGTCAAAGTCGAATCTTCGAAAATATAATCTTGTCCCATGACCGACAATTAAGCAAGTCTGAAACAAAAAAATAAAAAAGCATTTTGAAGAGGAAGGTTTTTTACACAACAATTTACCACCGTTAATGAAAAGACGATAAAAAAATGGCAGATGTTTGAAATAAATTGTGAAAAATACAATTTTTTATTTTCAATTCAAACATCCGACATTTTTTTTAAAATCGATTTTTAATTGACGGTGGAAAATTGTTGTGTAAGAAATCTCCTTCTTCAAAAGGTTTTTCTATTTTTTTATTTTAGTCTTGCCGATTCTGAGATTGACTGTCGACCATGGGACAAGAGATTTTTGACTGTGGTGCCTTCTACAAATTATTCAAAGAATCAAAATAAAACATAATTCTTCTTTTTGTTTTTTTGAAGGATGCAACAATGTTGTCAAAATAGTTTCATAGCCATATCTGATAAAAGAGCTGAGAAAGAAATCTTCAAAATTTGCTTTTTTTTTGGTTTTCTAAAGCAGACCTTAAAAGTTTCTGATGAAGAGCTAGCAAACTTCTTACGAGTGAAAAAAATATATATGGATCTCGAGACGATTTTTTTTTGCTAGAGATGAGTTGGATTGCTAAAATGGACTATAATTTTTTTTTAATGGATTTAGAGAGTCACATTCTGCCAATTATTTCGTCTATCGTTCAAACTTTAAAATAAAGTTTGATTTATTTTGATAAGATTGTTTCAACTTTTGAAAATTTGAGAAATCGACGAAAATTTTTAGATTCCTCCCCTATTTTTTTGTATCAATTTTTAAAACGCTGTCGCGTCTGTCTACAATTAGATATTGAAATTAATAATTCCATAATTTCAAATTTCCCAACCCAAATAATTTCAAAATTTTTTATGCTGTTCAGAGGGTTAAAAAGTGGTATAAAAAAATTGAAGATTTTATCAAGAAGGCAATTTCCTTCTAATTAAAAACGATTATTTGTCGAAAACTAAAACATTGTACTTTTGAATTGAAAACAAAGTATAATGGAACGAATGATTTTTTGACAATCTTTTAAGTTTCATTCTAAACGCTCCTTTGATTCGTAATCAGCTGAATAATTCGCAATCGTTAAGAGTCGCTTGAGAAGTAATGATAATAATGATTTATCGCATCGAGATCGATAGCGATCCTTCGATTATGCAATTCCTCGAAGACGCAATCGTTTCTCGTTTGCCCGTGACTCTTTAAACGCTGTAATTGTCTTACCGGAAGTCGAGAGATCCTGAAGATCGTGTCCCTGATGCACGAGGGTTGTGCACCTGCATATTGAGTCCTCGATGCTCTCAACGTCACTCGACGAAGTATAACAGAGAATCTCGCGACCCGGTGATGTTCGTTGCTTCGGACATTCTAAAAATGCATGAAAATGTCCTCAATATTCATTAATTAACAATAATTTATTTTCATCAATTTACCAGGGAAAAAAAAATTCGTGACTTTAGCAATTGTCGGTGGAGTTTCAAGCTTTCGTTGACGTCATCAGACTTTTTCATCTGTATGAAAATATTTCTATAATAATCGTTTGCATAGTCGTCCAAGCCTCTGTCCAGCTCATTCACTAGTACCGGTATTTAGTGATAAAAATAGTGATCGCGTGATAACGCGAACTGTGATGCGATTACACGAGATCGAAAAATAACTGTCCAGTTATTTAGCAAAGATCGCATAAGAACATTTTTTTCCTCAGCTGAATTGACATGTGCTTTCATTTTATTTTATTTTTATTTTATTTCTGCATTACGGAGAATTTTGATACATAGCGAGGAATACAATAAAAATAAAATAAAATAAAAACAAATATCAATTCAGCTAAGGAAAAAAATGTTCTCATGGGATCTTTGCTAACTAACTGGTTTACTCTGCTTAATTTTTTAATATTTTTTTATTTTATTTTTATTTCATTCCTCGCTATTTTGATAAATAGCGATAAATAAAATAAAAACAAATAAAATAAATATTAAAAAATTAAGCAGAGTAAACACGATTTATTTCTGCATTTTGGAGTGAAACATTTTGATCTTTCGTGGGAAAAAAAAACTGGGCGCAAATCGCGAGTGTT
Source organism: Alloplasta piceator (assembly GCA_946863875.1). Classification (NCBI taxonomy): domain Eukaryota; kingdom Metazoa; phylum Arthropoda; class Insecta; order Hymenoptera; family Ichneumonidae; genus Alloplasta; species Alloplasta piceator. Next base: position 13,541,661 of record OX333071.1, on the reverse strand, counting down.
TTGCCCTGTCCGCGACTATTAGAAAATCCGCGTCTCGATTCCTCGACGACGAGGAAATATATTGCAAATACCACGAAAGTTCGTCGAATTCCGCGACATCGTTACCGACGTTTGCTCCCGAGGATAAGTAAAAAATAAAATATATATATGTAAAAAAAAAAAGAAAACACCCGTATTTCCGAGGCATTGCGAATCGGGGTGTGGAACTCTCCTTCGCGATGTCCACATTTCGTAACAACGCCATTATCGTTCATTCCTGAATCGTCGAAGGAATTTAACAAATAATTTTTTCCTCGCGAACATTTTTTCTTTTTTTTAAATTCTTTCTCTTCGATGTCAACGGACGCGAGACTCGAATTACCAATTACGATCGAATTGAATGTAAACATAAAGTCAAGGGGAATCCTCGATAGGGATATAAATTGATCAATCTCTAAATGGAAGTGTCCTTGAGTCAACCGGTGCGCTCCACTTTGCCGATTTCACAATCCGACCTTAAAGATTCACCGTGAAATCACGAAAATGGTTCACAACCAAAACATGTAAAATTATTTAAAAAAAAAAATATATATAATAATGATAATAATCAAACTTACTAGCAGCGTATCCGAGGGTGAGCAGCCCTAACAGGGCTGACAGGACGAGCCGGCGTTTCATGCTCCACTTTTTTTTCCACCCCCGCCCCCACCTCCCCTGCACTATTCCTCGTTAGCTCGCCCTTAAGGTCGATTCCGCGATTCACTCAGATTCAGCCTTGTTCGTGAAACAAAAATCTATTACCCACTTTTGAAATTAAAAAAAAAACAACTGCTAGGACCTTGAAACTGTGTCAATTCATTTTTCATCGGTAACTAACGATTCTGCCGATTTTTTTTTATATCTGCAGACGTGAAAAATAAATTGATGTTTCTAGTGGACGGATTCTAAGGGGTGCAAATATTTTTTTGTCAGACGTTAGGTTTGGATGATTTATTTATTTATTTTTTTTTGAGATCTTTATGGATGGGACCTTCCTTCGAGTTTGAGTGCACGATTCGTACTGGACCGAACGTCGGGTCGCGTGCTCACCTTAGTAAACCCCCGGGTTGTTATTGCGTTGCTCTTCGGGGGAACGACGCTGGCCCCCGGATGAAGCAGCGAGCGCCAAAGTGTTCTTCACGTCTGCGGACACAAATGCAAACGCACACATGGAGAAACGAGCGCGATCGGACCGATCTCGAGGATCAAACGAGCTCGTGAGTCCATTTTTCACAAAGTGGGGGAGTCAATCGAAAACACTTTCCCTCTCCTCTCCTCCTCCTCCTCCTCCTCCTCCTCTTCCTCGGCGTTACTTACCCCCTCGCGACTTTAATCCTCTCGCGTGGCCCAGATCGCCAACATTTCCCGCGCGTTACGCGGGCGTTACGCCCGTTGGCGTAAAACGATCCTGAAGCGCAGAGAGAGAGAGAGAGAGAGAGAGAGAGAGAGAGAGAGAGAGAGAGAGAGAGAGAGAGAGAGAGAGAGGGAGAGAGAGCGAGAGATTGAGGCCCGCGGGGACCTCGCACGGGGTTTCGACCCAACGTGTGCGATCTCGGACTTTTGCACGCCTCTCGCGTCATCGGGGAAGAAAAAAAACGTTGAAAAAAAGAAAACACGGGTTCCCATGAATCCCCCCACCCCGCCCCTTCTTTTGATATATCGTGATCGATCTCAAGATTTTATGTAACGGTTATTATTAAGTATATATATGTATATAGCAAATTGCGTAGAAAGTTGTCCGATAGTTTTGCGGGATTAGCTAGATCGTTTGATTGTTAGCATTACAGAGACGTGTTATCTCTCATCTCAGTTTGGAATCAGTGGATACGAGAGACTGGTTTCTTTGTAATTTTTTATCGATTTTTCATGAATTCATTTTTTTTATTATCGTCGATGACATTATTATTATTATTATTATTATTGTTGTTGTTGTTGTTGTTGTTGTTATTATTAAATATTGTTATTAATAGTTGATGATAATAACTTGTAATGCATCTTTATGGCTTATTCCAATCTCGGGATCGTCCCTTTCAGATTTTTACCACCTTTATTTACACTATCGGCGAAAAGTTTCCGGACAAGAGTTCAAAAAAGGTCTGGAACGTTTTTTTATCCCATTTCGCCGGAAGTCAACGTGAACTATTTTAACAAACGGCATTTTAAAGGGGAAGAATTCGGCTTCTTTTTCTGTTTTTTAAATTATTTTTACAATTTGTTTTTAGTTTTGGACTCTATTTTGAAAACAACTGTTTTCGCCTTTTTTTCCCTCTCTTCAGGTGCACCCAACTTTTAGTGGAATTTTTTTTTACACATTTTTACGATTGGATTCATAAAGGGGAAAGTTTAAGCTTCAATTTCCTTTTTTTTTAACTTTGAGCGATTTTTTTTTTCAAAGTTATTCGGTTTTTTGTGAAAAAAGAGGAAATTTGAAAAATTCCGTATAACACGAAAACAAAGAGGATTCATGAAAAACTTCAAGATAGGAAAAATTTACGTCTGTTCTTGTTGAGTTCAGAAGAATTTTTTCAGATTTTTTTTATACAAATTTTTTTCCGACCGAAAATAGGAGAAAAGAAATTTGGGAAAAAAATGTGAAAAAATGCAAATGTGTTGAAAATGGTAAAAAGTATTTTTCCCTTTAGAAATTTTATCAATAATCCCATAGTTCTCGAGTTATGGTAATTGAATTATCTGAGCTCCGACCCAGAAAATAAGAAAACAAAATTTTGGAAAAAAAATCTGAACAAATTCCTCTGAACTCAACAAAAACAGACGCAACTTTTTGTTATCATGAAGTTTTTCATGAATCCTCTTTGCTTTCGTGTTGTACGGGATTTTTCAAATTTCCGCTTTTTTCACAAAAAACAATAACTTCGGAAAAAAAATCACTCAAAGTTTAAAAAAAAGGAAATGAAGCTTAAACTTTCACCTTTAAGAATCCAGTCGTAAAAATGTATACAAAAAATGTCCTCTAGAAGATGGGTGCACCTGAAGGGAGGGAAAAAAGGCGAAAAAAAGTTGTTTTCAAAATAGAGTCCAAATCTAAAATCAATTTGTAAAAATAATTTACAAACAGGAAATGAAACTGAATTCTCCCTCCCTAAAATGCCGTTTGTTAAATTAGTTTACGTTGACTTAAGGCAAAATGGCATAAAAAACGTTTCAGACCTTTTTTGAAGATTGGTCCGGAAACTTTTCGCCGGTAGTGTATTTTTCATTGCATGTTTATTTATTTTTTTTAATTTTCCTCTCGATAACAGTGAACCTTGGTTGTTGACGATAATAATTATCTTTTATTTGCATTTTTCAATTGATCAAATTTTCACGAATTTAATATTATTGTGTAATTTGTTGTACTCAAAACTCTTTGGCATCAGAGATCAATTTCCTCATCGTATAAATTAATATCGCGGTTGTTATCTCCAACAAAGAAGCGCTGAAAGATATTGGCACGTGAACGTTCGATGACTAATTAAGATTCTTCGAAACTCGAGCGTGTGTCACTTGACATTATATTTCATCTATATTTGGCGATAAAACTAGACAAGATAGTTTTTTTTTTGACGAGGCACGAAGTTTTTTTTTCTTCTCACAATCAGTTATACCGATTTGATATTTATATCTCAAAGCCTCCTCCGCTTAATTGTGCCGGTCGATGCTTTTTTATTTTCTCTCTCGCAAGTGACACTTCGAGGGTGACTCGTTTTACTCGGGCAACATTTTTCACCGTATAGATCGCGAGTCGCGAGGTGAACTCATTTCTCCGTGTGTGTTTGCACATAATAAAAAATGACCAAGAGCATTCGTACCATCGGCCTTGATCCACACGCCGCACGAACTTTTAAATCTCGCGCCCGATAGTCACTACAATGGATCCTCCGAGTGTGTATGTCATTCTCTAAATTATATATGGGATATTTCATGTTGACTCAATAGGCCGCAAAATACTTGAGGGTAAATACTTTTTCACCTTTTTTTGAACAACAGTGTCCGCCAATAAATAAACTGAGAAACTCACAGGAACTTGAAAAGCTTTTATTTTAAGGAGAGATCCTTCTCACTGCAATTACTGTTTTTTCAATTGAGTACACAGCCACACAAAATTTTAAAAAAAATTCGGTCTGGGGGTCTGACTATGTATACTGTATGTTTTTGGGATCGCTGAATCCGAATCCGAGGTTGGTTTAACCCCAGCACGTCAGGGTTTGGCTATAACCACAAAAAAAAAAACACTCCAAAATCAAGATTATTTTTTTAATATTTCGAAAATTATTATAGCTACGAAAAAATCGTTCCGGGTTCGTCTTAATGAGTATACTGGTGGCTACGAAAAAAAAATATACCGAATTTTTTTTTGAGAAATCATGAATTTGGAGAATTTTGAATTTTTTAAAATCGTACAAATCTACGATTAACATTGAATTTTTGCTTCAATTTTTTTAATACACAACCTTGTACTGATCTTAAAAGATCCTGAAATTTTCAGAACGGTCTTTTTGTTTCTTCAAAAATATGAATTTTTGAATTTTTAAAAATCGTGTAAATCCACGATCAACGTTAAATTTTTTGTTAATTTTTTAAAAATATAATACCTTGGAGTGAACTTTAAAGATCCTGAAATCTTCCGATCTTTTAATTTTAGAAACAAAAAAACTTTTAAGACCAGAGTCCAAGGTTTTATATAATAAAAATTTAAGCAAAAATTTAATGTTGACCGTGGATTTACATGATTTTTTAAAATTAAAAAATTAATGGTTTTGAAAAAACAAAAAACACCTTTCTGAAAACTTCAGGATCTTCTAAAATCAGTACAAGGTAATATATATAAAAAAAAAGAATTATAAAAATTCAAAATTCTCCACATTTGTCATTTTTCAACATTTTTTTTCGGAACATTTTTTTTTAGTAGCCACAAGTATACTCATCAAGACGAACCTGGAACGATTTTTTCGTAACTATAATAGTTTTCGAAATATTTAAAAAACAACTTAATTTTGGAGTGTTTTTGAGGTTAAAGCTAAACCCTGACATGCTGGGGTTAAATGAACCTCGTATTTGGATTCAGTGACCCCAAAAACATACAGTGTACATAGTTAGACCTCCAGGCCGATTTTTTTTCTTTTTGTGTGGCTGTTATATTTCTAGAGCAAGCTATTAATGAAATTTTTTTTAGAACCTTTAAGGGGGTGAGTTCACACTATTTCCTAATTTTCTGCACTATCTTAACCTGACGATATCTTAAAAATGTGCAATCTGCAGGGAAAATCCGGTTGGTAAATTTTCTTATAAAAGTGCACGTTTTTTAATTTCCGCCTATTTTTTAATTAGACCATTTTTCATTGAGAAAAAATGAACCAAGCGCTGATAGAAATCTAAAAAAAAAAATTAAGAAATTGCAATTGTAGAATAAATCATGAATCAAATCCGACAGGGTCAGGGACAGATGTCGATTGAGCTGACGTAGAAAATTCCATATACGTATTATGTACAACATATTCGAGACCTTTGTTGAGGCCTCAAGAGTACGGCGAGAGTCGTGTGCTCGCGAAATTGTTATTTGTTACAAAAAAAAAAAAAAAACATTTTCGCAACGAAGCAGCCCGACAATCCGGCACCGGAATTTCGTCCTTGACTCGCAAATCAATTATCAACGGTGACAACAAAAAAATGTTCAAACGAAACTCAACGACAGTGGAGAGAGGAGAGATTAATGGTTTTTTTTTCGAAGGTGAATCAGTGATATAAATTTTACCTCCTGTCGACTTGTGGCACGCGTCACTTTCACGCTTGTACATTTATCAATTTTCAATGGGAGAATAAATAAATAAATATCCGTGTAAACTCGTTAATCAGGGAGAATGGAGTATTTTTTAAATATTAAAAAATACAAATTCGATTCCGAGCGAGATGGATACAAGAAAATGAGGCTGAAGAGACTGATAATCGAGAATACCATCAGTTTCATGTACGCGCCGCGATAGCCAGGGACTAACTACTTCTTCGTTCAACATCTTCGATCGTTCTCTCATCGTCATTCCAATGTTCATAGAAAAATCATCGTCCCGTACACTGTAATATCGTATGAAGAAAAATAATTTATTCCACGCGTTAACGCGTACGCATATTTACTGTAAAGCCAAGAAGATTCAGCCTCGTCGGTGCGCTTAGAATTTTGCACTTTACGATAGAAAAAGACGGAGACGCGAGGAGACCGACTTGCGAGCTCGTCGATAATTAAACTGCGAGTCTCGTCAACGTACTCGTTGAAACGATGATGCGATTGTGCGAACGAATGATACGAGCCTCTTAAGGGGTAAAAAGGGTCTGAGATACAAAAAAGCATATTTTTGTGATTTTTTTTTCAGAGTACCTTATTTATTAATATTTTTTAAATTTGTTTACATTATTAAGCATTATTCTAAGAATATTCTGCTAAATTTTCATTAAAAAATGTTGAAAAATAAGCCAGTGGTAGTGGTGAGAACCGCGAGTCAGCTAAAAAAAAAGTTTCTATGCGGTAGTCAGGATAACTCATGATTGCTTAATCTGAAATTAAAAAACCAAAAAGATTTCTTTAGTACCTAAGTTTATCTTGGATTTGAACGAAGGAATTAACAAAATATCCATTTTTGAATTTTTGGTAAAGGTACAATAAAAAAACTCTGATTTTTGCCAAAACTTGCTCTTTTTGTTTAATTGAAAAATAAGCTGAAATTGGAAAAAAAATCCTTCGTTCAGAACCGAGTATTTAGTATGTAAAAGAAGTGTGCAAAGCTTAGGCGAAATCGGTCCAAAGGTTTTCGAGAAATTTTGACTATATCGACTTAAAAAAATAGTTTTGAGAAAAACGCGATTAAATTTTAATACATGAATAAAATAGAGATCTTTTTTTTCAACTTACATAGATTATATGTATACTTAAAATGTTCATTTGGTACCTTAAATGGCAGACGATACGTCATATTTGTAGGCATTCTACAAAAACTGTAAATTATTATTAAAAATCACCGTTTTGACGCTTACTCGACCCCCTTAAGGATATATCTCGACGACTCGGAAAGCCAAAAGATCGAGAAACGTGGTCGAAGGATATTTTTATTTTCTTATCCGAATCCCCTACGTGATCTGATGGATATATTAATTGCTAATTATTGGTATCGTTGCGTCATCGGGCAACAATGACGATATTAATGATGGTTTTGAAAGGGGAAAAAAGAATCCTGGTTCAGAGGGCGGTTTAATTGGCGAGGCGTGCCGGAGAACGCCCGTAGAGCCGGGCGAGTAGATAAGTAGATAAATCAGCTTTGATCAGACGCGCCGAAATATTTTTTTATTCTTTCATTACAATAATTAATTTTCGCGCAGTTCCGTAATGTAGCTATTAATGATCGTATCTTGAACATAACGATGCATTCAAAGGTAATTTGTTCGTGGAGATAAAACTTTGTGGATCGGACATGCCAATATATTTTTAAATGTGCTTAAATTTTTTTTTATATTGTTGCTTAACACGGATTCTCTTTGACATGCAGTTTTTTATAAATTGTATCATTATTGTCATACGAAGCAAATATTTATTTATTTGACCCCGAAATAATGTAATAATTCTGCAATTCGAACCCTGGAAATTGCTTTCTGAAGATTTTTTGACAATTTCACTATAAGCTCCTTTCTAAGGATACTTTGATTTCATTGCTGCTAAGTTTTTGGATTTTTTATAGAAGCACAATGTAAACATCGCAAAATTTAGAGACATTAAAGACATTATTTTTCTTACGTTTTTTGAAGAATTTAGATATGATGGACATTATTATAGTTTTTTCATAATTTCCTGATTTCAATCTTTAATTAGAACAATTTACGACAGATGTTTATGGACAAACTGTATCTCAAAAATTGTTCGAATTATTTTATAAATTAAATTAATTAAATATTATATATATAAATAGATAAAGTATTAAAAAAAGTAAATTAATTTTATAAAATTCGAACTAGTGATTAAAGTTTTACAAAATTCATTTTTTACAATACAATAAAAATCTGAAAATCTTCAGCAACATTTGGCATGCTATACACAACAATTATCAATAATAATTGTTGATCATTGTTCATCAATAATAATATTGCCCAAAAGTAACTAATAATTGGTTAAACAATTTATGAATCACTTTTGGGCAATATTATTATTGATAATTGTTGCTTATAGCAAGTAAAATGTTGCTGAATTTTTTCTGATTTTTATTGTATCACGAAGTACGGAATTTTTAATTTTAAATTTCACAGGAAAATTCTGAAATAATTTCAAGCAATTTTGTGTATACGTACGCTACTTTTTTCATACTTGACCTTTTCTCTCAGACTACATAGTTTTTGAGTTACGTTGCATCTTTCAAAATTTGTCTTTTTCAGCAAAAAGTGAAATAACTTTGTGAGAAAAAATCGTACGAAAATTTAAAAAAAACGAAAATCGAGCATCTGCCAACTCTTTCAAATGTACCGTAGATAAAAAAGACAAAAAAAGGGTCGAAAAAAAACATAAAAAATATTTGAAAAAAAGCAAAACAAAGCTGAATTCCTTCCCGTCAAAACTCGTTTTTAAAACATTGTTTATTTTTTTTTGCGGGAGTTATGCAACTTCTAGTGCGGCAAAAAATATCGACTGGTGTATCCAAACTTTTTAGCGGTGATGTACATACATCCGGACTTTTTTGTAAAATATTTTTTATCTACATTTTAGACATATGTACACGATTAAGTACGTAAAGGTCGGAAATTTTCGTCTCATCATCTCAAAGCGTCTTCCGGAGGGAAGCCAAAGTATATAAATGAACATGTTGATCAGACAGGGCGAAATTTTGCATCAATCGCTGATCAATGGTCGTTACATCGATATTGTATTGATGCATTTTACGCGAGGATTGAAGACCTGCTCGCTTATGAATCATTCTCGCGTTAGAGAAGCTCGCGTAAGGTCGTCTCCCGCGGGCGATCCTTTTACCGTCGGTTCTCGTTTCTTACGCTTGTAACATTACATGCCTCGCTGTAAGATATTCAAGTACACAAAGTACGAGAAAGTGTGCGCAAACGAGATCCGCTGTACCGGTGCAAGAGTATCATCGTTTCATTCCCTCTTGCAGAGGCGTTAACTCACGTTGCGTCACACACGAGAATAAAAATCGCTCAAAGAGCGCGCCGCATCTTTTAAGTCGTTCAGAATGACTAACATTGTCGTTAAAAAAAAAACAGGCATTTGTATTTGATCTATTTTTCTCCAGCATTAATTAGCACCAATTAGCAATTAAGTAGTAAAAAACAAGGAGCCTTGAAGAGTTGTTGATATTTCTCTTCTTTATAATTCGAAGGATCGAATTAGAGTCAGTTTTACTAAGCTGAAAATGGACAAGTTTATTCAGATGCTGGTTTCTGAATTTACGGTATATGTAAATTTAAACTGTCACATAATATTGTAGTGTATTCCCAGAAGAGACTGGACGCTAAAAGATTGTTGTGAAAGTTTTGCATATTGCATGATTAATTGTGAAAAAGTTAATATAAGGTGTTTGTATTTCTCAACAATATGTTTCATGTTAATTGAAAATCTAATTGGAAATCACAGAACCGAAATAATGATAATATAACAAAGCAATAAGGATCTTTTTAATTAATTAATTACTCCCAAAAAATTCACAGTTGAATAAGTGAAAGGGTCTCAATTCTTTTAGAGTTAATCTAAAGATAAATTATTAATAACATTACAATTTAGAGAATTCCGCTTTCCTACGTATCATATTTATAACGGGATCCTCAATTCTAATTATAAATTTTCATAATAAATAATCATCTGTCATTCGTAATAAAGTTGCATTTGCGTTTAGCTTGTGATTTTTGTCTACGATTGTATTCAGAGTAATAAACATACTTAATAATATTTTTATACTTTCCATCAGCCTTCTTATAAAAAAAAATTAAAGGAAAAAACCGCAATTTTAAAATCGGATAAAATGTCAGGAGAATGCCATTTCGTGTAAAAGTTCATAAGACATGTAAGTCATTACGCGCAGATAGTGGTTTACTAATGGACTGCATGATTTTTATTTTTTATTCGTTTATTTTTATTATATTAGCAAAATTCCTAAAAACAAGATAATCATGTGGGTTTATCCAATGCCGTTGATTCTATCTAGGCCTATTCTATATCCTATGCAGATCCCATAAAATTTTAATAGTTATAGTAATGAAATCAATATTAAAAATGACATTATTAGAATTCAGTATTTACTGCCAAGATATTTTAGCAGTTTAAAAAACTGTTCAAGTTCCTTTCAATCCCCGTTCAGTTGCAGCAAGAATCGTGTATCAATTCCGGAAAGGTGGGGGTCGAATGTTGATTGAGTTGAAGTGGAATATTCCATAAAAATTTCTCGATCAACCGATATATTTCTGATGGTTTATCAGCGCTGAGTGTAATTCATTGTGGCAGGCGGAATGACGATTTGTTTATGACTGAAACGCTGATTATAATGCTGGATATATAAAATACGTATAGTTGAATCAAGGAAATTCGTGCTTCGATCGTTCTCAGATATAAAACAGCTCGGGGCATTCTGGTGCAACGTCAAGCTTCTCCGGTGCACCAGTAAAAAAGTGAAGCTCGGGAATCGCGTAACGCAAAACGCACGAAAGAAAAGGAAAGGCCTCTGGCTTATTCTGAGGACGAGGGATAAATAATAAAAAAGAAGAATCGTATGAAAAAAAGATTGCGTGGGTGTTAATTTTTTTTTTTACCTCGCACCGGGTCAGGACGAGAGACGAGGATTAAGTTTGATCCTTAAATAAACGAGGGCTGCGTACGTGAAAATTAAATATACCTATATGTATATGGGGCATTCGACGTCAGATGACGTGGTCATCGGTGCGACCCCCTCGAATTTTCATGTCCAATCAATTGTGAGTTTCGTTTGGCCCAAAATATGACCTCAAATTTTAAGACATTTTTATTTCATTTTTTAGGGGTTGCTCGAGCTAAAAAATCATTAAAATGAGGGAAAACATAAAGTGGGGCCTTTTTTTAATTAATGAAATTTTGTTCACAGAAAATAGGACCCAAAACAGATATTTTCGTCATAGTTCGATAATGGGCCTAAAATAATTACTATTTTGTTTTGTATTTTTTTTTTTTTATAATTTTTTTTTTTATTGTTTCTTGTAGTGAGAATAACAACAACAAAAATATTTTTCCAGTGAAACTTGATTTTTTTTTCTTCGTTTAAGAGTGAAACGACAACATTTTTCGAAAATTTATTAGCCTCGACGCCTTGAAATAAAACGGATATGATTCAAACACAATGAAAAAATTAAATTTAAAAAAATCGTAATTATTTTTGGCCCATTATCGAACTATGACGAAAATATCTCTTTTGGGCCCTAGTTGATGTAAAAAAAATTTCATTCATTTGAAAAAGGCCTCTTCATGTTTTCCCTCAATTTAATAATTTTTGAGCTCGGGCAACCCCAAAAAATGGAATAAAAATTTCTAAAAATTTGAGGTCATATTTTGGGCCGAACGAAACCCACAATTCATTGGACATCAAAATCCGAGGGGGTCAGGCCGATGATCGCGTGATTTGACGTGGAATGCCCCATATATTATAAATATATATATCTATACAGATATATACGTAACGTGTTGTATACGGGAATGCAAATAGCTGGTCGACCCGATTACGACGTGAAAATAAAATCAGAGACTGGAAACGCCCAAGGTAATTCTTACGAACGGTTAAAACTGCGTATAAAAAGCCATTTGAATTCGGAGATGATGTATCGATAAAAAGTGAGATTAATAAGGCGCTCCGATCTGTACGCTCGCTTTTATCTCAACTTTTTAGTCTCCAACTGTCCGGCAATTTATATATTTCCCCACTCTTCGAAAATCTTATTGGCGAAGCTTCTGAGGGATTGACCCGAAAAACAAGACGGAATGAGAGGAAACAAAAAAAAATTCGTATCAAGGAGAAAGTATTAATGGAGGCTTGAGAGAGACGCGCGTGTGTCAACGCTGCGTCATCGTAAATTCGCGTCGATGCCCAACGAGTCTCGCGGATTATAGACAAGAGAATTGAGCAGGGACAAAAAAGGTAAAATGTAGAAAGCGCGTTTATGAAAGAATCCTTAAGGGCGTGGATCCCGCGGGAAAACATGGTTTTTTTTCGCGCTACCCGACACTCAAGTTTGTCGAACCGATTTATTCGCCGTTGGAACGTCCGGAGTGTTTGTTTTTGTTTATAAAAGAAATCGACAAGATAGTGAGCAAAACTAACAAATTCTCTCAAAGTCGAATTGCGCAATCGTCGCGAGCGCGATTTGACTCAATATCCGTGGAAAAGTGATCTCTCATCCCACACGGAAATATAATATACCGGAAAATATATATTTCGATATACGTAAAAATATATTTAAAATATATTTGAAGTGTACATTATATATTCTAAATACATTTTAGATGTATCTAAAATATACATCAGATTATTAAATATATAATATGTATATTCCATATAAGAAATATACTCAAAAATATATTCGTGATAAGTACATTTTTGGCAGAAAATATTTCTTTGAAATATATATTAAATGTATTTTAGATATATGATTATTGTGCATAAAAATATATTTTTTGATATATGCAAAAACATATATTGTGCATATGTAAACATATATTAAAATTATATCGAAAATATATAAAACGCACACTCAATATATATGTTTGATGCATTTAGTATATATCTTAAATATATTTTTTACATATATATTGTGTATATTTAAACACCAATTAAAAATGTATCTAAAATATATAGAACATGCACTCAATATATATGTTTGATATATTTAGTATATATCGTCAATATATTTTTTATATTTATATTGTAATATTTTTAAAAAGATTAAAAATATACCTAAAATCATATTTGTAATACATACATTTTCGGACAAAATATACTTAATATATCCAAAAATATATTTTTCGTAATAATTGCCGATATATTTTATTTCTATGTGGGATATCTTTTATTTAATGATTTTGTCCCCCGCCTTCGTTTTTTTCTCGAGCCTCTCATTTAATTCTTGGTATGACAATGTATAATTCTCTTTGCCGGTATCACGATACTAAGTGTCGTCGCCAAATACGGAAATTTATGGTCTCTCTCTCTCATGGCCGATTAATAGCGAGCGACGTTTGCCTTTTTACAAGCTCTCCGCTCGATTACAAGAGCGCTTATGAAGCAAAACCCAAGATCGAGAGTACACACTGTGAAAGAGATCACTCTTTCTCGGTCTCTTTCCTCGTTCAGATCCGGAGGAGCATGAAGAAAAAATGCACTGACGGGCGCGAAAATAAGGCGCGATTTGCAGAACGTTTGTCGCATGTTAAGGGGTTACATGGCTTTCGAAGGTTTAACAAAGGCATATTTTTCTCTATTTTTTTTTTAGAAGAAATAAATTATTTTGTTCAAAATTTTAAGCATATATAAAAGCAATATTTAATCAATTTTTTATGAAATTTTCATTGAAAAATTTGGAAACTTCAATTAGTGGAACCTGGTTTCCGGAGACCTCTCAAAAAAAGAATGGTGATCAGGGTAACGATGATAGCTTTACCGAAACTACAAAACTAAATTTTATCTCATAGTTGATAAGTATAGTTCGTGATTAAACGAAGGATTAAAAAATAATTGAAACTTGAATAATTGAAAATAATTGCAAAATAGTACAATTTTTTGTACAATTTACTGTAATGATAATTTATAGCCTTGCAAAATTAGTTGTAATCGAAGACAACCTTCGTTCAATTACTGGTTAATCCTATTTTTGAAGAAGTGTGCAAGATTTCAATAATATCGGTCCAATAGTTTTTCAGGAATCGTGTCGACCAATTTCAAAAATAGTTTTTTAGAAAAAAGCGATTTAAGTTCCTGCCTTCCAGACGGTCTGGCCTAAAGAAGGAAATTTCCAAAGGCTCTTTCTCTCCTAGACTTATACTCCGATAAACTTTAAGAAAATATTCTAGACATGTTGTACCAGAGCTGGGCAAAGTACCGGAAAGCAATTCAAGTACAAAGTACAAAGTACCTTAAGTACTTGAAGTATCAAGTACCGGCAGTACTTGAAGTACTACGTACTTGTAACTTGCAGTACTTAAGATTTGAAGTACAAGTACTTGAAAAATCAAGTACCAAGTATCAAGGACTTTTCAAGTTTTCAGGTATACATCGTAAGTGCTAGTACTTACATTTGATTTCTCATTCACATTTGATTCTTACTCGAGTACTTTTCGTATCAAAACATATTTCCACCTTGTGCAATACACTAATTTAGGCAGATTGGAACATATGTATTTAAACAAAGAATTAAAAATAATTCAAAAATAGCATTGACAATTGTAATTACGATTTATTTTGATGTAATTTTGAAAAAGAAGAAACAAAGAAAATAATACATGGATTATTAAAACTACTCCAACTTCCTGTTCGTCTTCAAAAAACTGTCGTAGGCGACAGTTAAGGGACAGTATGTCCATACGTCACGAAATATTATTTTCAATTACAAATTCAAAGACTTTGTATACGCAACCATCAGCGAGACACATTCAAAAGTACTTGATACTTGTACTTGCTAAAGTACTTGAAGTACAGGAAAGTATTTGTAATTTTAAGTACAATACTTGAAGTACAGGCCAAGTACTTGAAAATTTCAGTACAATACTTAAAGTACTTTTTAAGTACTTGAAATTTAAGTACAATGCTTGAAGTACTTTTTAAGTACTTCAAATACGTCACAAGTACCGGGTACTTCAAGTATTGCCCAGCTCTGTATTGTACTATTAGATTTAAAAAAAAGATTAAAAAATGGATTTTTGAAATTTTCAAACCCCTTATAAGTGCATTCTTGTATGTGAACGATCGTGATCTCACGTGGAAACAATCACGAAAATTTTTCTCTCTTTCTATATCCTTTACAATCTCACACCGTTTCATATAAATGAATCCATCCCAAGGACTCTGTAAAAATTTTACCGTTGCATCGATGAAGATCGAAGGAGAGAAAAAAGTGACTGGATGTTCCTGCTATTGGAAATCGGAAAAATCGTCTCACGCGAATTACCCGCAAAAGTACGTCTAATACGGGGCAATTAAATGCTCGTTATAAATACAAGTGTAATACAATATTTACGGTATTTTTTAACAATGAGCAAAAATAATTGCATCCACCACCGAGTTAGCTAGACTCTTTATTGCGCCGTTTTTCATTTTCCGTCTCGAATCGTCACCGAAAATAGCCTTATTTTTTCCTCCAAATTCAAGCGTATACGATGCAGGAAAGACGAGAGTCATGGTCACGAGAAATTGGGTCGACGAGAAAAAAAAATATCCGCCTTGTTGCCGTTTCTAATTGACATCACGAGATTGAGCAGTCCCAAAGTATTCCGGCAAACAGAAGGGCTTAACTTGAATTTTTTCTGCAAATTTTCGAATAAGAAACCAATCGAATTGCAAAGGCAAGGAAACCAAATTCAATGTCGTGAAAGCTTTGGAATACCGAAAGAGAATCTTGACCACAATTAAGCGCTGGAATTTCAATTATTCGTGGAGTGTGTAATTATTCGACGAAGAAAAATAAATTCGCACCATAACGAGTTCCACTTAGAGGAGAATTTTTTTTCGCAACCCTCGCTTATAAAAAAAAAGTGCAATTCGTCTTTGAGGGTTTTTTTTCTCGAAGGGTTTCTACATGGAAAATTGCACTTTTTTCGCAACTCGGAGCTGTGATATAATGTATAGATTCGCGGGCTTCATTGACCGTAATTATTTGGGCGAAAGTGCCGAGACAGAGCGGAAGAGCATGAATGCAAACAAGTGGATCTCCTTTGCCTCCATTCCTTGCAGATCTCGTGAGCACACCTCGGGCACGCCAAGCAGAAGAAAATAACGACGAGGCCAAAATTGAGAACACCTCTTGTAACGTCTGCAATTCCTGTTACGTCTCTCGACTCGTTACGCGAATACCTACACAGATGTAAATTTTTTTTTCTCTCGCAATTTCACGAGCATTAAGGATGTTGAGTCCCAAATCGCAAATGGTGAGAAAATTCTGAAAATTTGGTATGTTTTTGGATGAAGTATTTAAGAGGTCGTGTAAAAATTTCACGACGATTAGGAAGCTCGTTATCGAACAATTAACATTAACAAATTAAATTAAATTAAATGTAATCTTATGGAAACTGATATAACTTTGCGATAAGTTTTTTTTTGACCCCTCAATTTTTTTATATCTACAATATGTTGAAAGCAACGGAAACAAAACGAAGTTTATTCATCAATATTTTTTTATTTGTTTAAAAAATCGTTTTTAACAAAATGTTAATAACGAGCTTCCTAATCGTCGTGAAATTTTTACATGACCTTTTAAATACTTCATACAAAAACATACCAAATTTTCAGAATTTTCTTATCATTTTTCATTTTAACCCTTAAGGAGATTGAAGTAATGATGATAGAATTCTGAAAATTTGGTATGTTTTCATATGAAGTATTCAGGAGATCTTGTAAAAATTTCACGATGATTAAGAAGCTATTTATTGAGCAATCAACATTAACAAGTTTCATAGGGACTCAACATCCTTAAATACGAGCCCATATCGTCGAAGAGGCTCGTGGCTTGGGTGGAATTGTAATAGAAAGAGAAGGGAAATTAGACACCCGATTCGAAACGTTTTGGACACGCCATTTTTTTTCCTTTGGAATACAATTGGAGCATGAATAATCAGAAAAAAAATTATTCGAAGCTAATATGGATCTACGAGCCTGAAAAATGATGTTTTCTTCGGAGCCTACGTATCTTAGACTTGAAAAAAAATTAAAAGACCTAGAGAGAGCTCTCTTTCTTTCTTTCTGGTTACATAAAGGAGGTGGAGGACACGTATGTTATATATACACTCCCGTCCAAAAGTTTGGAAACACCCGGATTCCGCGCCTCACAAAAAGTTTCACTGCTCTTTTAAAAATAAGGATATTTCAGTTCGACAAGCGGCATTTCAAAGGGGACATATTAAGCTTCATTTTCCTTTTTTCGAAAAAATTTTTCAATTTTTTTTGAACCCGGTACGCCCTTTGAAACATGGTCGTTTTTTGGCTTTTTTGGCGTTGAAACTCTGATGCACGATCCTTGAATTTTTTTAAAACTGTTTTTCATCTGAGAAACTTGCAGGGGGGAGTATAAGCTTCAATGTTGTTTTTTAAAAAGTTTCCTACGTTTTTTTTCGCAAAAATATTCAATTTTTCGTGAAGAACGACCATATTTATAAAACGTAGCGTAACTCTAAAACTACTGGGTTTTCGTCAAATCACTAGAATGGTAAAAAGTTGCCTACAATCATTTTGGATTCAATAAAATTTTTTCAGAATTAAAAAAACAAAAAAAAATTCGAAAATTTTTCCTGCCAACGAGACATTTTTTTATCTTAATCAAACGGGTCCTCCCCTCATCGACAAGGCTAACTTTATCGGGTTTTCGATGAAAAAGCCGATAAAAAAAGAAAAGCCGCGTAGATGAGGTAGAGACCCGATTCTTAAGATAAAAAATATCTCCTCACAGGAAAAATGATAAAAAACAAAATTTTGAAAAAAAATTCTGAACAAATTTCATTGAATTAAAAATAATGATATGCAACTTTTAATCCTCTTAGTGATTTTATGAAAACCCAGTAGCTCTAAAGTTACATGCTACATTTTATAAATTTAGTCTTTTTTTGCGAAAAATTGAATATTTTCGCGAAAAAAAATCGTACGAAACTTTTTAAAAAGCGAAATTGAAGCTTATATACTTCCCCCCATAAGTTTTCCACGCAAAAAATGATCAAACAAATTTTTCATGGGCCGTGCGCCAAAATTTCAACGCAAAAAAAAATCCAAAATATGACCATGTTTCAAAAGGCATGTTTCCGGGTTAAAAAAAAATCGAAATTTTTTTTTGGATAAAGTGAAATGAAGCGGAATATGTCCCCTTTGAAAGGCCGCTTGGTGAATTCAAATATATTCATTTCTGAAAGAGCAGCGAAACTTTTTGTGCGGAACCGGGGCGGGTGTTTCTAAACTTTTTGACGGCAGTGTATCTGTATGGGGTATATTTATTCACGTAAATGGGAAGCCGCGGGCCAGCGATAACATTATCCGTGCCCGGATCGCACGAAAGCCAAAGGCGATGGCTTTCCCCTCTGCGAACCCGACAAAATCTTGATACACATGAGACGCCGTTTACGATATTGCGGTGAGAAATTCGTGGCATTTTTTTTTGTTCCTTTTTCACCTACATGACAAAATTTTTCTTTCCCATGCACATACGACTCGTACTTTCTCACGAAAATCTTCGGGACGATACTTGAGACAATTATAATGATGCATGTAATAGGAAAGAGAGAGAGAGAGAGAGAGAGAAAGAGAGAGAGAAAGAGAAAGAGAGAGAGAAAGAGAGAGATTCAAGGATCTTCTTGCATTGTCAAGGCTTCCACGCCTTCCCTTCGATGGATGACACAATAACGCAAGAATTTCTCTTGTATCTTTCACAAGAGAAAGAAGCACGCGATCGAGAGAGAGAAGAATCTTGAAGACTGGCAAGACGAGGGTGCGTCATTTTATATCGATAATTCGTTATCATTATTTCACTCATTTATCATATTCCCATTGGCACGCGACGTAGAATAATTATCAAGTAAAAAGGGTGGTGTAAAAATGCTGAGGTGTAATTTTCGCAAAAATGTGCCGCGTAACGAATGAAAATTGCTGAATAATTATCGATTATCAAAGCGAACGTTTCTTTTTATTTATTTTTTTAATTCAAGTTGTCCTTGATGCTGTTGTCGATGGACAATTGTTTAAATAATTGTCAAAGTTACGCGATAATTCCGACAAAGTTCCGTTAGCCATAAACGATCTTTATACACGAGCTGGTGAGTTATGAAATGAAAAAAAAATTTAATGGCACTCGTATAATCGTTTGTACGTGAAACACGTAACTTTCATTCGGTCTCCTGTATGCGCGTTGCACTTGTACATGGACTTTTCTTCGTTACGTTCTTCCGGTATTAATACCTGCGTGAATTAGTGTATGTGTGGGGAAAATGCATCCCTCAGGCTGTTTGGTAAACCGGAGCCGATGAATTTGAGCAATGTCAATCGTGTATCGGCGCCGGCGTGCCCAATGATGCATTATTTATTGGATTTTTTAAAACTATTTATCGATTTATTTTTATAGCGTGTAAAGCGAGATTATTTCCGGAATTTGTATACCTTGAGATATTGAACTTTATTGAAAAAGTATGAAAATCACATTTTTTATGACATTTTTCGACAGTATATTATCCGATATTATCTTACAATGTTCCCTGAACATTCAAGACAATCGAATTAAAATTCAGACTCATCGGGTATCTTGTTAATCCCTCTTAATTACGTGTAATCCGCTTTTGAAACTTTAAACGTCTTTTTCTCGACTCTAAGTTTTCCGGTGAGCAAGATATCTCAGAAATATTACGGCATCGATTTTTTTTTAAGATTTTAGGTATTTCCTAGGTGAAAAAATCAAGAATTTATTCGAATTAATTTTTTTTACGATTTATGCTTTCGATTTGATGAATAAAAATTGCCAATTTCTTTGCAAAAGTTAGGACTCTTGACTTAAAGACCCTCCATTTTGTCTTAAATCGATATTCCGGAAATTCTGTTGATTAATCATGTAATAAATTGATATACTATCAAAAATTATTCAGTTTTTTCTTTGAAATGATTTTGGTTGAAATGACATTGCTTGCCAGAAAAGTCGTTTTGAAAAGATTTTCTTGGACATCGGCTTCAACTTCGTTTTAATTATATAATTATATAAATATCTGTTTACTTCTCGTAATACCAAGATTCTTTAGAAATATATTATAATTACGATTTTGAAAAAAAATCGCAAAAATATGTTTTATTACGAACATCTGATCAGGTATAACCCGTTAGTTTAGATTTTTTGTGAAAGAAGTCAATAAGCCCTTCAAGGCTTATTATGGATAGTTTTTTGCTATTTTCAGGGAGTATTCTGGTCTAGAATTTTGAAAAAATCAATTTTTTTCGATATTCTTAAAGTTTAGACCTTCAAGGCCCGAATTTTAAGTTCTTAAGATCAAACTTAAGATCAAACTTTCCATTCAACTCAAATTGGAACTTACGATCGAACTTAAGTTCCAATTCAAGATGAATCTTAAATTTGAACGAAAGTATCATAATAAATTCATACTTAAGTTCAAATTTTAGTGCGAACTTCAGATCGATCTTAAGTCGAAACTTAAATTTGGTTTCAAGTTTGATCTTAAAATCCATCTTGACCTTGAACTTAAGTTCGATCAAACTTCTTTCATCGCCTCCCTCGACCGTATTTTTGGACATTAGTTGTCAAAATAATTAAGTTCGATCTAACTTAAGTTTAAGCTCAAGATGTTCCAAGACCAGAATATCGCTTTAACAAAGTCCAAATATTGAGTATCTCCATTGTTTCTTGAAACACTGTAACGCGAAATTTTGTACTTGACTCGTTCTATTTTCGTGATCGAAATATTATCGCATTGCGCAATGCGAATTTTCAACCCACCTTCGCGTGCATGCACTTTCTCCGCTGCGAGGATTGCGTCACAAAACGACGAAGACGAGGCTGTAAAAAGTTACCGCCCTCGGATGTAGTAAAGTGGTCCGTGAATCGAGAAGAATGCCAGTTCTTCATAAGCATATAGAGGCCGTATGTTACTCTAGAAACCAATGTGATTATTAATTATTTCATAAATCAGCGTGAAAGAACATTCTTCGCCTTAACGAGTTTGCAGATTCATCCGGATTGGAGAATGAATAAGATAATCGTGCAAATTAAAGAAACGATCTTAAAAATCCCGAAACATTTATTTAGCTCTGCTGGATCTGCCTCAACATCAATCTCGAAGTCTCAAATGAGGCAATGTTTTTTTTTTTGACGTGCAATTAAATAAATTACCCGCAAGCGGCAATTCAGAGTTGGGATGCGCGTTGAGAATCGAAATTGTCGCGGTTGCACGCGCGATCCTCGGTCTTTTGCACCTCTTTAAGGCGATCACAGGAATTCTTAGCTGCTGAAGAGGGCGTTGCGTCATTGCACGTTGACGCGAACAAGGGTTCCTCAAGAATTCAGCGAGACTTCTTCTAGGAGTTTCCCCAGTGGACACGGTTAATATATGTTAACGCTTGTGATCTATCGCCGCGACGTATAGAGATACAAATAGGTCTATCATCGGTCCCAAACGTGAGTAGCATCTGATCACGAACGCCCATTTTCCTTATCGGCAAAACTCGTCCGAAGACCCCGATCGGCATCGCTGGCTATCGACTCGATGAATCATCAAATGTTTTTTTCTTTTACTTCATCATCAACTTGGACTTGGAGCTTAGGTATGCAGAAACAACCTCAATTTACTGGAAAATTCCTTGAAACATTGTGGATAAAGTGTTGAGCCGATGGTTCGATTGGCACGCTACTGCTTATCAGGGTTAGAGAATGATCGTTCGACGGTTCAAGCTAAATTTTGTTATCGTTTAAAATTCGTACAATGGGAATATACAGTGCTGTCCGAAAGTTTGGAAACACTTGCCTCGATCTCGCTTCGCACAAAAAGTTTCACTGCTCTTCAAAAAATGAAGATATTTCATATCAACAAACGCCGTTTCAAAGCGGACATATTCAGCTCTATTTCGCCTTTTCGAAAAAAAAAATTTCGATTTTTTTTTAACCCGGTACGTCCTTTGAAACATGATCGTTCTTGGCTTTTTTTTGGCGTTGATATTTTGGTGCACGACCCATGAAAATTTTTTTCAAAGTTTTCCCACGAAAAACTTGGGTTGTGAAGTATAAGCTTCAATTTCGTTTTTTTAAAGTTTCGTACGATTTTTTTTCCCAAAAATGAATTTATAAAATGAATAGTTACTCTAAAAGTACTGGGTTTTCATGAAATCACTAAGAAGATAAAAACTTGTAGACAATTGTTCTGGATTCAATGAAATTTATTCAGATTTTTTTTTAAACATTTTTTTAAATAATTTTTTCTGTTAACTAGATATTTTTTTATCTTAAACAATCGGGTTTTTTACCTCATCTACACGGGTTTTCCGATAAGAAAGCCATGTAGATGAGGTTTTTCGGTCAAAAAGCCGTGTAGATTAGGTAAGAGACCCGATTGCTTAAGACAAAAAAATATCTCGTTGACAGGAACAAATCTCGAAAAAAAAATGTTAAAGAAAAATTTTGAAATTTTTTTTATTGAATCCAGAATGATCGTATGCAACTTTTAACCCTCCTAGTGATTTCACAAAAACCCCGTAGTTTTAGAGTTACGCTATATTTTATAAATATGGTCGTTTTTTGCGAAAAATTGAATATTTTTGCGAAAAAAAATCGTACGAAACTTTTTTAAAAATGAAATTGAAACTTATACTTCCCTCCACAAGTTTTTCACGTGACAAACAGTTAAACAAAAATTGCATGGGTCGTGCCAAATTTCAACGCCAAATAAGCCGAAAAATGACCATGTTTCAAAGTATCGGGTTAAAAAAAAAATCGCAAAATTTTTTTGAAAAAAGCGAGATGAAGCTGAATATGTCTCCTTTGAAACGTCGCTTGTTGAATTGAAATATTTTCATTTTTAAAAGAACAGTGAAAATTTTTGTGCGGTGCGGAATCGGGGCGAGTGTTTCCAAACTTTTGGACCGCAGTGTAAATAAAATGACGTTCGAGATTTGAAAGTTTCATCGTT
Source organism: Alloplasta piceator (assembly GCA_946863875.1). Lineage (NCBI taxonomy): Eukaryota > Metazoa > Arthropoda > Insecta > Hymenoptera > Ichneumonidae > Alloplasta > Alloplasta piceator. Next base: position 13,518,782 of record OX333071.1, on the reverse strand, counting down.
GATTTGTTTTTAGTCTTAGTCATAGTCTCTTCTCCGTGTTCTTTGATCGTTTTTTTGCCAATGAAAGACATTAGCTAAAAGCGATTTATCATTGTCGCTGATTGCGTATTACAAGTCAAGATGTAATAAAACTGCATATATTATGCATAGAAGAACGCTAAGGTCTCATAAAAGAACGACATAAAATGCATAAATCAATTGCTTCCAGTGTTCGTTTTTTTTGGCTACTTGCTTAAGTTGGCAGTGGTAAGGCGTCAAAGTGGTCAATTCGTAATCAGTGACAGATTTCTCATCAGCACTTAATTTTTTGTGAAAATCAAAAATAAATCTGCCATATTTCCTAAAGTTTGGAAAGAGTCCAAAAACCAATATTTTGAAGGTCGATAACTCCTTGAATATTTACCAAACTGAAAGAACCATTCATTTTTTCCGATACATCTTAGTTAGACTTAAGGAATGGCATTATATTTATCCGGATATCCTAATTATTGTGGCTGTCAGAAAATTTTCAACGCAAGAATTTTCGATAACCGATTGATTGATCGGAAAACCGATTGGAAGTCGATCTTAAGAATTAACATTAAGAATACCTGCAAAATTTCCACATTTCTTCCTTTGCTTGAAATTTCGGACAATTGATGTTAAAAAAAATAAAAATAAAACATCGGTTTTCGTTATTTCATGAAGATTAGGCCTTTAAAGTGGTAGGATTGATGTACCATTTTTGCCACATCGGCATTGAATGTGACCTTCTTATGGAACCATTCTTGACCTAACAACTGCGAGCAAGTTATTTCCAATATCGGATTCAATATGCATTTTTCTAAGTCAAAGTGCGGTATATTATTACGGGCATAAAGGGTGACGCATGATAGAGACATCGACCGGTCGCGTTTAGCCACGCATGACGGTCGTTCGCTACGCAAGAGCAGCCACCACTGTCAACCGGATGATCTGACATATGATACCCAGTCGCAGTGGAACAAGGAAATTGATCCTCGCACGAGTTTTCATCATGTTCTGTGCAATAAAATGAAAAAGTCTTCAATTCGACCCAAAACGTCGGGGACGACATTTCTGGCAGGAATAATAAAATTATCATGTTTCACATAAAGCCATAATATATTGCAGATTCGTTTGAACAATTTAGCACGTACCCGACATGTGGTTTGCGCAGTTTATTGTATGGGCAGCCAGTAAAAAAGATATATAAGGCACGGCCTGACCCAGGTTTCGAATGGACCCGCAGGGATATCCCTATGGTGTGTCCGTGTGGACCAGCGAAAGTAAGAGTTCGATCTCTGCGATCTCGTTATAAAGCCTGTAAGCTGGAGGAATCACCCGGGGCGATGCGAACTTGGCACGCCTAGCGGTGTTTTCCATTGGAATATATATACTATAGATGGTAAAAGCGGCAGTTTGGCGAGGAAACGTAATATTAAATTAGAGACTACGTGAGAATCGTGGCCGGGGGTCATCGCGATGCATTTTGACTTCCTGGTTGACCACGGGGTCATTGGATCACACGTAATTCTCGCTAGGTGTAATATACAGGAACTTTGCAGAGCCGGTATTTACAGAGTCCATTAAGCCCTTAATTATCATGCCATAATCGAGGAATTTCGTACGATATGCCTTCTTTGGCAATGCTATAATGGTGGTAAGCGATAGGAGATATATCCGTGGGCTTAAAGAGACTCCGGGACACGCCTGTTTGCACGCCCTCTCGATAACCGTTTCGTTAGCAGCCGCAGGAGTAAAAGGAAAGATAAAGGACTTGATGTGTATAATAAAACACACAAGAGAAATATATCGAACGCAGAGAGATCGATACTCAACGAGTACGAGCGCAATGATTTGTCGCGATCGCGTATCCCGCGCGCTTTTGCCCTCCAGGGAAAGGAGCAATCGAAGGTCTCTCTTCTCTCAGGGGGATACATGATTACACGTTTCAAACGCTTTTTTTCTCTTAATAACTGGATGAGGACTCCGATTGTACCGCTTGGAATAGTGTTTTACGACGGTTTTATAGTTGCGGGGCTATTAACTTAGTATTCGCGGAGCGCACCGTCGGAAATACCAGAAACATTTATGCGCAGAGACGATCCATTAGGTCTTGTTAACGATTACAGACTTAATTGTTCATGCTTTGACTCCAAGTTGTATATAAATACTATTTTCGCGTCGGATCAGTCATTCGATGAGTTAATTTGGATGTCTTGAGTCTTTACGGAGCTTGAAAGTGTCGAGTGACGGAGCTGAGTCATTGCTGTTTTACAGAGTCAAATGATAGATGAACTAACAGTAACTGAAGCCCGGATCTGTAAAACTATGTAAGCATAACGTCAGAGTTTATTCGCGGGACGATTCGCCCAAAGGCAGTAACTACCGCTTCGATTGTCTTTCGGTCCACCCTGATTGTGTTGTTCAATCAAACAGCGCGGTTTGCTTTTCGACAGCCAAAAAATGCTACACACCTCCTCGTAGGATTAGTGTTGTGTTTCTTTAATATGAAGAAACTACAACAGTCTGTAGATACAGTCCCTCAACATAAAGTGTAACTGCTCAAAGGGAATGCACTCGCTAGTCTTAATATCCTTGAGGTCTATCCTTTCTGCTGGTCGTTCAGTGAATTATATTCCTTCGACGTTGTGCATGTGTCTCGCCAATTTTTCTTCAACTTGCTGGTGAGTATATAAGTCTTGCAATATCGCGCCTCTATCGTCCACCGGATCATCGTCGCCACTCGGTGGTGTCCTCGTTCTCGCATGATCCTCCGGAGACTGGGTCGACGGTGTCGAATTCGCAAGGTCGTCTTGTTTGTCCAGACTGCCAATGGCCTTCGCACACGGAGATAAGCCCCGAAGAGTCGGTTGCACGAACTGCATGCAGGGTTTGGGGTGACAATTTCAGGGTTCTTTATCATCAGGATCATTCGTCATTGCTTATAATTACGGGCTGACATAGAAATCCTTATCATATTGAGTACATTGAAATTCTTATCATATATTAGTTCGGCGAAACATAAATGGGCCTTAGCAGGAAATTCTGTATCGACGTCATGAACAAGAGCGAACAAGTCAAATTATAAAATGACTTACGACGAAATTCATCTATAATAATTGTTGGATTGAACAGCATGTATTAGGATTCACGGCTACTGAAAATTTCAGCGTTCTTCATCATCTCAATTATATATACATCGTGTTCAAGAGGTTGACTTGGATGAGTATATTATGCATCAGCGTCAAGATTAAAAGTAAACATGTCTGGGTGGAATTCCCAATTTATTAGTTTTAACTAATTATAAGATAATGCATCAGCGTGATCAAGAGCAATAACCCAGCTGAAATAAGAAGAACTAATGTTGCTTTACAAAAGATAATATATGAAGGTGATAGAATATAATAAACAAGTCTAACTAAAGAGTACTTACAGCGTAAATTATTAATAACAATTTCTTCTTTACAACTAATTATAAGATCATGCATCAGGGTGATTAAAAACATCAAAACAGCTAGACTGGCAAGTATCTATAACAAAACTTGTTTATAAAAATTCCGTTTTCGCTTATTACTATTACTACTATTACTATTACGTATTACTATTACTTATACTTATTAATATTACTATTACTATTACTTATTAATATTATTATTACTATAACTATTACTATTACTATTACTATTACTATTACTATTACTATTACTATTACTATTACTATTACTATTACTATTACTTATTACTATTCTTAGAAATATCCTCAGCAACAATTTCTTGTTGATCCTGAGAAATGGAATATCGGGCAGTTTCCTTCCGTAGTTTCCTTGGATTATCACATTGGCAATGAACCTTTTTCCTTATATCAGCAGTCGGCAAATGACCAGCTGGCTTTGACTACAGCTGGCAACTTGCCTGACGTCGGTGCTCTTATCGCATGTCGATATTCTTCAAAGATATTGTGTTGCGAGCCTCGAAAGTTCGAAATTCTAATGTGACGCGACGATAAAGTTCCATTCTATTTCCAACTCGATATCAAGACGGATGAACGCATGCGTGACCGTTTAACATTGCGTTGCGTTGCGAGTTTAGCTCAGTTCTCTTGTGGCCGGTTTGAGAAGGACTGCCACACCGGAGAAATAATTTTTCATTTTTAGAGCTTGGATAGCCTCTTCAAAATCTGATTTTTTTTCATCCTCCACCGATCGGCTGTAGCACAACGTCAACGGGGATTACGATATAGCAACAATGTCGTACTGCGCTCGGATTTTACGGGCTCAGGTAGGCTAGAGAAATACGTACGAAAAACTTATGGAGTTATCTTGAAGTTCGTCGTATAAAGTGCTATTAAATTGTGTCACAGCGCAGTGAGATAGCGCGTGCTAATCATATGACTACCTTTATTTCTCTCATTATTTTTTCTCTCATGACTCTCTTTCTCTCTCTCTACAATCTGTACAAGAACCACGAGATTTCGTCTTCACCTGCGGGCCGAGTTCTTTTCGACCTCGATTCGGAGGTCGAATGAGTTCATCTCTCTTTCGCGTTCTATATATCTTTGCCGATTATGTGATGCGTTTACCGGATTGCCTCTTGAAACTTGGTCATTTTACTCGGTTAATCATAATCTTACTTATTTTCATTGGTCTGTTATGTTGTCCTTAATAACTCGGTCATTATGTGATTATCAGGACTTTGCAATTGGAGGTCATGAGTTAGATCAACGAATTCTATACGTCTGAAGTCGTTGGTTAGATGTTTGTTTCTTCCGTCTTTGAAAAAAAATTTTTTTCTCGCATGCCTTATCTGCATTGATCTAGAATTCCAACACAAGCCAAGCAGGCATTTGACTATTCGATTTCTCAATTAACGAACTAATGTATCCAAACAATACTTTGTAGCTTCTTGCAGAGATTTTTTTTTTTACTCTAGTTGCATTCATATTTAAATAGATTTTGGCATGAGTAGTGAGAGATAAAATTTTGGCAGGTTACATAACGAGGCGGGATACTTGGTACATAAGTTGAATGCACTTTGCTCGCTTGTTAGGTTAGGATACTCGAAGAGTTATTTTTTATTTTGCTCGTTGAATTTTTATCTGACACATTGAGAATACCGAATCTTCGCGATGGTAGCTCTGCCAAGTTTGATGACAATATACGATCGTACATTAGCAATGTTATTCGATTTGCAACACTCCACTGAGAGAAACGTGAGAACAATGTAACGCTCGCTACATAAACGGCGACGGCGGCCGATCGATAATGCCGTCCGCCAAGGCGCATCCTGATTGGTCGTCTCTAAACGGTCACTATTCGGAGCGAAAATTTAAACGCTGTTTTGTTGGGTTTTCTCTCGTTCCTTTCCCAGCTTCTTCTCGGAAGCTCGCGTTCTATTAATATTCCAGGGAATCTTTGAGACACTGCGTCTTATGCAATCTTTGTTTGTATTTGATATCACTGCGGTAACCTTATACCTTAGCCGATAAATGTATGCTGATAATGAATATTATATAATATATATATATATATATATATGTATATATATATATATTCACATTTACATGCATAATGGAATTGCAAAGTTATCGCAATGTGCCGATGTACATTCGCCATGTTCATTTTAAATTATCAATTTTTAGAAGAAAAAAAATTTGATATCAGTCAGTTCGACATCGCATCATCTCGTAGCTCAACTTATTTACTATAATGAACCGCGTTATTTCTGATAACACACTAAAAATGATAGCGGAGCTTCTTATCCGAATCATAAAGTTGTTGCTGCTCTCTGTATTGTGTATTCAACGATACGATTTTATCTATTACAGAAAATCACCGGTTTCACCGGTGATATTCAGCAAAGATGCTTCAGCCTGAGTCCCCTGAGTTTCGCCGCGGCCAAGGTCGCCATGTCGAAATTCGATAAAACTACCTATCTTCCCTACGACAAATTGGACAGCAATATCAAGGCCGTCAAGAAGAGGTAGCGTTAATACTATTTGATCAAGAGGTTTCACTAGTCGAGTGGATGAAAAAAGCTCTTTTAGCCATTTTTTCTTTGGAAATCATAATTATATATTTCTACGGAAGTGCTCAAAGTTGCTCAACATCAGAGTTCTGATTTTCGCAAAAACTTGATGTTTTTCATTCATCAAATAGCAAGTACAAATTGAAAAAATGAATCTCTCAAAACAATGATTTTTATATCTAGACAAGGCGCAAAACATTTTAGAGAGAACGCTAAATACATGTTGAAATTTTGTATGCAGTTTGTGAATTTGTATTCGATCGCCTCGAAATTTCCAGGGAACATTAATAAGGGAACTGCCAAAAATATCGTTAAATCAATTGGGTAACCCTTTAACAGCATTACCTCTGTAATAATCGTTTAATAATATATAAAAAGAATTTTACCAATAATCGCAGGATCGGACGACCCCTGACCCTGTCGGAAAAAATTCTGTACTCCCATCTTGACGAACCGGACAAGCAGGACATCGAACGTGGAACCAGTTATCTTCGACTACGACCTGATCGCGTGGCTATGCAAGATGCTACTGCTCAGATGGCTATGTTGCAATTCATAAGTTCCGGTAATATTGCTATAATTTTCGGCTCCAAGTTAACAAAAAAAAAAAACAAAACCGTAATCGTAATAGTAACACGTCAACCTTTGGGTGTCATTGAAATTTTCTCAGGACTACCAAAAGTCGCTGTACCCTCGACGATTCACTGCGATCACTTGATCGAGGCACAGATTGAGGGCAAAAAAGATCTTCAACGCGCCAAAGACACGAATAAGGAGGTTTACAATTTTTTGCAAACTGCCGGAGCGAAATACGGCGTTGGTTTTTGGAATCCCGGCTCTGGTATCATTCATCAGATCATCCTTGAGAATTATGCATTCCCGGGTCTCCTTATGATCGGTACAGATTCGCACACGCCCAATGGTGGTGGTCTCGGTGGTCTCTGCATCGGTGTCGGTGGTGCCGATGCCGTTGACGTCATGGCCGACATACCCTGGGAACTCAAGTGTCCCAAAGTCATTGGCGTAAAATTGACGGGAAAATTGCACGGTTGGACGAGTCCCAAAGATATTATTCTCAAAGTCGCTGGTATACTAACGGTAAAGGGAGGTACCGGAGCTATCGTCGAGTACTTTGGACCGGGTGTAGACAGCATCAGTTGCACCGGTATGGCTACAATCTGCAACATGGGTGCTGAAATCGGCGCCACGACATCTGTATTCCCGTACAACTACCGTATGCAGGATTATCTCAAAGCAACGGGTCGTAGTGACATCGCTGACGCTGCTGATATGCATCGCGAGAGCCTTCTCACAGCTGACGCAAATGCAAAGTACGATCAGATTGTCGAGCTGGATCTTTCGACTCTCGAGCCACACGTTAACGGACCCTTTACTCCTGATCTCGCACATCCGATTTCCAAACTCGGTAAGTAGGCTTTCTGTACCCACGACCTTACATAGCGACATCCCAGATCGAAATCTGTCAATTCTTCCTTACCTAAATGCCTTTCGTTAACTCCAAATGACTTCAAATTACCGGTAATTTTGAGGATCTGATGGATGGTATTGGAACCTCATTTTACACTCCAGACTCTCTATTCTACCCTCTATTTTAAGCTATTCTAAGCTGACATTCTTAGGTTGCTATTTTATCAGCTTAGAATAGAATAGCAACCTAAACTGTGGCTGAATGTTATGGTCTAGATTTCATTTACCGTGAAAGTATGATGATACCCGGCATTGGTTGTTCCAACAGGACAAGCGGCAAAGGCGAGTGGATGGCCAAATGAAATCAAGGTCGGCCTTATCGGTTCTTGCACAAACAGCTCTTACGAGGACATGGGTAGATGCGCGAATATCGCTAAGCAAGCACTGAAACATGGTCTCAAGTCAAAGTCAACGTTCAACGTTACACCCGGATCCGAACAGATCAGAGCAACCATCGAGCGTGACGGAATCGTAAGTGAGGATGCACCTTCAAAAATAAAAACCATGACTCGTCAGCATTGCTGTTCGATCGTCCTCCAAAACGTTTCACGTCTTTTTCCAGGCTGGAACCCTTCGCGAGTTTGGTGGTGTCGTACTCGCAAACGCTTGCGGTCCTTGCATCGGTCAGTGGGATCGTCAGGACATCAAGAAAGGCGAAAAGAACACCATCGTCACGTCTTACAACAGAAACTTCACGGGACGCAATGACGCCAATCCGCAGACTCACGCATTCGTAACGAGTCCGGAACTTGTGACGGCGCTCTCGATAGCCGGTCGTCTCGACTTCAATCCCGTCACTGACAAACTCAAGGGCAAGGACGGCAAGGAATTTTTGCTCGACGATCCGTTCGGTGATGAACTACCGACGAAGGGCTTCGACGCTGGAGAGGAAACCTACGATGCACCACCGGCAGACGGTAGCAAGGTCCGAGTCGACGTTGATCCCAAGTCCCAGAGGTTGCAGCTATTGGAACCGTTTGAAAAGTGGGACGGCAAGGATCTTACCGATCTTACGATTCTCATCAAGGTCAAGGGAAAATGTACGACCGATCACATCTCGGCAGCTGGTCCATGGCTCAAATATCGAGGTCATCTCGACAATATCTCCAACAACATGTTTATTGGGTAAATGAAAGATGCTTCGTAATCGGTTTTATCAATAGCATATCTCACAAAAACGTTTTTTATTTCGTTATACCGTCATAGCTATTTTCGAAAAGTATCACAATTTTAGTTTCGAGATATTTTCAGTTATTAATTTACCTGTTAGTCTTTTGATCATCCTAAGACTTAAAAAATCAACCGGCTGAATTCCATCGATTCCGTCAATCAAATTACAGGGCCGTAAATTCCGAGAACAACGAGGTGAATAAAATAAAGAATCTGCTGACCGGGGAATGGGGTGGTGTACCTGACGTTGCACGTCATTACAAGAAGAACGGCGTTAGATGGGTCGCCATTGGCGACGATAACTACGGCGAGGGTTCTTCACGCGAGCACGCTGCCCTCGAACCTCGTCATCTCGGTGGTCGTGCCATAATCGTCAAGAGTTTTGCCCGTATACATGAGACGAATCTCAAGAAGCAAGGTCTGTTGCCTCTAACTTTCGCAAATGCCAGTGACTACGACAAGATTCAGCCTACCGACAAAATCAGCCTTCTTGGACTCAAGGATCTCGCACCCGGCAAGGTACGAATGACCTTGACCATCATAATGGTAGCATGTCAAAATAACCCGAAGACAAAATAACACGACAAAGTAACACCCGACAATATTACAATTACGGAATAACGCAACGACAAAATAACCCAATACAAAATTAACACAACGAGAAAACAACACACGATAAAATAACACGAAACATTTATCGCGCATGATTTCGATGAATTGTTCCATATCTGTATAGAAACTCTGCATGCGAGGTTTCAAACAGCACCAAAACCATAGAAAGTCTACAACGAGGCAGAGATTCCGACCCTCGTCACTTTTGAAAACGCGCTCTTTTTTTATTTTCCAATGCTAACAACCAATTATTTTACGAAAATAAGTCACAGTATTTGTAACCGCATATGTTAACTCTGCACTTCATATCGTAAATTACTATTTTTTCACTGCGTTGCTGAAAAATAAAAACATAAACAAGAAATGTAACGAGGAAAGTAACTAATACAGTAACGGATCGTTACTTTTCTGCGTTACATTGCTTTCTCATGATTTTTACCAGAAATGTAGTAAAAAAAGGTAATTTATTATACAAACTGAAGTGCTAACATATCCAGGTACAAATTCTGTGGGTTATTTTTGTAAAATGATTGGTTATTACCAATTAATAGAGAAAATTGAAAAAAGAAAGCGCTTCAAAAAGTAACGAGGGGTGACATATGTGCAACGAGGATATCCATTCCCGTAGCAAATTTGGGCTTCCCCCACCTGAACGCAAATGTCGTCATTTGCTAGTATTATTTAGACATGAGCTCGGATCAATCGAACATGCTTCGAATAGCTTATAGAATATTTAAGAGGTGCTGCTCACAACATTAAGATTTGAACGACTTTTTACACAAAATTGCACATACAAATACGCATGAAAAATAAAATTACGATACGAGTGTTATTTTGGTGTATGTTATTTAAACGTTGTGTTGTTTTGGAGTGTGGTATTTTTGCGTGTTATTTTATCGGGGGTTATTTTTGAATAGGGTTATTTTAACGCGTCACCATCATAATTGGAGTATTATGATTTTTCAAACTCCATTGTTTCTTGATGATAATTTTAAGATATTGTTGATTTAGATGGAAAGAAAAGGGTGGTAATATTTATGGTTGTGCAATTTTTTACTTTTTTTTTCTTATTTACAGCCCGTCAAAGCAGAGATCAAGCACAAAGATGGTAAGGTCGATACGATCACCCTCAATCACACACTGAATGGGCAGCAGATCGGCTGGTTCAAGGCCGGCTCTGCTCTCAACAGAATGAAGGAAATTGCCTCTGGTCACTAAATTGAATAAGCAGAAAAAAAAATATAATAGAAGAATATAAGAAAAGAGAATGAATCAACGTATAAATGAGGATGTTGAAAGAGGTGTCCTGGCTCAAAGGGAACGAGCCAAGCAGATGCTTTTGTTCAGCGGTAAGAGGAGACAATTTGAATATGGAAATTTGTCAAAACGCGAGAGACGCGTTTGTCAATCGCTGCTTTTGCAAGAGAAAAAACACAGTGCAATCATGATCTTTGCAAGAGAAAAAAAAAACAAAACCCACACTAGTTGACAATATTGCAAGTATATTGCCTTTAGAACGTAGCTGTGAGTGAATATTAATCGCGGCCATGTTGTTAATTGAGAACTGAGGAGGATTTAGAAAAAATGGAGATAAATTGAATAGTAAGATTCCGCGTCCCCTTTGCGATGCTGAAAAATAACGATCTTTTTCGGGTCGAAATGTTTTATAGAAAAAATAATAATGACAATGAAAAACAAACGGAAAAAAAATCTTTGAATGATTTGGTGTTTTTAAAAAATTTCTTCTTCCGATCCGCTTGTGTTGCGCTCGAGGCACCAATTTTTTTCGTTCTCCATTCGTTTTTGTCATCGTTGAGAATTTTCATCAACCTCCCTTGTTGGAGCTTGGAAAAACTCAATTTTTGATCATCGGTGTCGAAAAATCGAATTTTCGCGACGATATTAACGAGCTTTAAATCGATGATCATTTATGTACATAATTAATTACGATGATGATTATTATATAACACGAAAATATTACTCGCTTCTAAGCGCTCTCGTGGTTATATTATATATTATATACGTAGAAATCCTTCATTGCGATATTTATTGCGATGAAATATTGTATAAATTATAATACGACAATGTTTTATTTTTTTTTATCCCTTTTCTTCTGCACTCCAATCCCTTCGCCAATTCGTTTTGAATTATACGGACTTCGTGGGACGCTACTTGAAGTCTGTTTTTATTTTGTTTAAAATGAATCAAAAATCAATGTAATTCGAAATTAATGAAAAAACGAGAGGAAAACGACACCAAATGCTTCTTTAGTTCACCTATTTAATTTTTTTTTTCACTATTTTATCATGTTTTGTGGAGATAAGATGTTTTAAAAGTATATTCATAATTAGTGGGAAATTTTCTATCACCTTTGTGAAAGTCGAATGAAAAATATTTGCTTTATTTGGCCAAGTTTCGGAAAACTTGAAGAAAACCAATACTTTGAGAGCCCTTAACTTTGTTTTCTTCGAAAATTATTAACAATCTGGTTGTATCTGCTGAATTTCTACAAAAGTAATTGAAATTGCAATCAAATTAATTAAAAATTAACGAAGGAATGGAAAAACCTACTCTTTTTATTTTTATTTTAAAGATTTGTCGGTGGAAAGTTCAAAAATGTAAAAAATTGTGCTCTTTATATTATTTAAACATAGAGTTTTTTGATCAATTTGCAAAACAAGTAGTAAACAAACTTTACTAATCGAATTTTCGACTTTATTATTGTTTTTTAGGAATTTTGTATGAAATTCTTAATAGTTTATGATAAAATTCCATCATTATTAAGCATGCCATGCTCACTTCCTGCAGGTTAAGAAAATTTTGAAAAAATTCGTCCCACCAAGGGTAAACCCAATTTTCGTTGTCTTGGTTCTCGAACATCTGGTTTCGAAATCCCCACTTTTTTCTGTACGTCGGCGTCGTAGCCCGTGGCAACAGTCGCGAGAAACAAATACGAGGGACTCTTGTGGAAATTCCATCTCGATGATTTTCATGTTTACACACCTCGTATCGAACACACTGTGTTCGAAATATTGTTCTTGTCGAATTACTATCTGCTGTAAATTTTCTACTAATTGTGATATTATTGAAAAATAAGCCAAATATTAATATATTAATAAGACAATATATTAATATATCAATAAGGCAAATATTAATATGTCAGAAGACGGTGAATTTTTTTTGTGTATAACGGGCTCGATAGAATTTGCCGAATTTTACGAGATTAATAACGCATATTGCAAGTATGGATATCATTTTGGCACCGAGTGGAGCGTCGCTGCTGTAAGTAAAATATGTTTTTAATGATGACGTTTTATTGATTAACGTGATAAAAAAAATTTTATGTGATTAAGGACGGTCATTAAGAGAATTGATCTGAGCAATTATAACGTAGATTCGATTGAGCACATATGAAAAAATTGAAGTTTTTTTTTGTACAGGGCATCGAGGAAGGACTGACGCAAATGAGCAAATGTAGTAATGACATTAGACGAATCGTTGTTTGGAACTTTCCTCTTGACATTACCTTCAGATCAACAAATCCTCATGGATGTAAGTTAAGATCTCGATAATCGATATCAAATACAATTAAAAAATGATTAAACGTTATCAAGAGGGTTTAAAAATGATAATAAAATCCTTGATTTTTCCAGTTCGATATTTGCTCTTATTGTTACATTTGATTTGATGTATTTCAATATTCACGAAAGTGTATTTTTGTTAATTTAAAAAAAGTCTTGGATCGTAATTACCCATTCGACAAACGAAATAACTTATTTTCAAAACTCATTTCCAGAGATTTCTAAATTACCACATTGTCATCCATATTTGACTTCCATTTTTTTGGAACATGGTACACGTTAGAGTGTATTTATTTATTTGACTCCGAATTTTCTCGTTGAGGGACGTCAAATGTATGTTACATATTGGAAATATAAAAAGTATAAGATGGATAAATACACTACCGACGAAAAGTTTCCGGACAAAATTTCAAGAAAGGTCTGAAACGTTTTTTTATGCTATTTCGCCGAAAGTCAACGTAGAGTAATTTAATAAGCGGCATTTTAAAGGGAAAGGATTCGACTTAATTTCCTGATTTTTAAATTATTTTTACAATTTGTTTCTAGATTTGGACTTTAGTTTGAAAACAGCTGTTTTTCGCCTTTTTCCCCTATCTTCAGGTGCACCCATCTTCTAGAGAAAATATTTTTAATACATTTTTACGATTGGATTCATAAATGGGAAAGTTTGAGCTTTAATTTCCTTTTTTTAAAAGCTTTGGGCGATTTTTTCTTCCAAAGTTATTCTGTTTTTTGTAAAAAAAGAGGAAATTTGAAAAATTCCGTATAACATGAAAATAAAGAGGATTCATGAGAAACTTCAAGATAGCAAAAAGTTGCGTTAATTCTTGTTGAGTTCAGAGGCATTTTTTCAGATTTTTTTTGCCCAACATTTTTTTTCTCATTTTCTGGATCTGAGCTCAGTTCATTTAATTACCATAATTCGAGAACTATGGGATTATTGACAAAATTTCAAGAGGGAAAAATACTTTATTTTACCATTTTCAACACATTGAAATTAAAAAAAAAAAATTCTCAATTTTGTTTCCAGCCTCAACATGAGAAAACAAAGTTTTGGAAAAAAAATCTGAACATAAATTCCGGTGAACTCAACAAAAACAGACGCAACTTTTTGCTGCCCTGAAGTTTTTCATGAATCCTCTTTGTTTTTGTGTTATTCGGGATTCTTAAAATTTCCTCTTTTTTCACAAAAAAGAGAATAACTTTAGAAAAAAAATCGCTTTCATTTGAAAAAAAGGAAATTGAAGCGCCAACTTTCCCTTGTATGAATCCAATCGTAAAAATGTATTAAAAAAAAAATTCCTCCAGAAGATGGGTGCACCTGAAGAGAGGGGGGAAATGCGAAAAACAGCTGTTTTCAAAATAGAGTCCAAATCTAAAACCAATTTGTAAAAATAACCAAACAAAATCAGAAAATGAAGCCGAATTCTCGCTCTTCAAAATGCCGCTTGTTAAATTAGTCTACGTTGACTTCCGGCAAAATGGCATAAAAAAACTTTCCAGACCTTTTTTGAAGTTTTTCGTAAAATAATTTTTGGACGATAATTGCAGGGCCACAGATAGTACTCTCGATTTATGGAACAGATATTTTCGGTCATGACGTGATCAAAGGTTACGGAGTTTGTCATGTACCAATGGCCAATGGTCGTCATGAAAAAAAGTGAGGACACTGAAAAAAGCTCGAGCATGAAACGACTATTAATTCTCTTTTTCTTCATCTCGTTGCATTTTTTTGAAAATTGAAAAAAAATTAAGGGTCTCCGTGTACGCGCTGGAATCTTCATCGTGGATGCAAAAAATTGCTGCATGGTTTACAGGCAGAAGACCAGAATTAATAGAGCCCTCGATATTGGCGTCGGGATCCGGCCGAGAACGTAATTTCATTAATTATCATTGAAGCGAAAGTTATAATCATTTTGGTGACTGAATGTTTTTCTTTCATTAAAATTTTGCGTTATCAAATTTAGTGACACGTATGACGGTCGAAGGAACCGTGACACTTACGTTTAACGTCGTGTTGAAGGACTTTTTCAAACTTGGTTACGACAACGGTGAAAAGAGATTGGCGTGATTGAAATACGAAGCTCAAACCGATGGATCATTGTAAGACATTGACAGACATTCTCAAAAAAATAATCATTTTCGTAAAAATAAAAATAATTTTATACGTTCACAGTGATTTTTATTGTCAATATGTTTGTACGGTTTATTTATTGATCTTACTCCTTTCCCATATTTACATCCACTTTCAAAATGAAATACTGATTTTTCTTCAACAGATATGTATTTTTTCTGCACCTCGATTTTTCGATTTCTTCTTCATTCATAAGCGTTTTTATGACACACACACACATTTTTTTTACACATCAAATCCAATTATAAATTGCCGAACCGCCTGTATTAGATCAAATCTTCCTGGACTCTTAAAATATATTACATTCCATTTTACTATCGATTTTTCTATGGTTCGGAAAACTCGATAATCGTTTTTTGAATAAAGTTGGAATTTTCCGGAGCTGCTTTCATCCCGTCGGTGATTGTACGGAACCTTGGAATTCGTTGTCATTCCATTGAAAAATTGATATAAATTTTGTTGTCTTTGATCTTGGTATATCGGAATTTGAATCGGGGAAAAAATTCATATCTTTTAGAATTTTAGTTGTGAATTCCTGAGATGGAATCGAGTGAATTCCTTGGATCGGCGAAGTTGAATTTCTGCGAAAACATGGCAAAGTACAGGTATGATGATTAATAGTGGATTCACTGGAATTTATGTAATTATGGTTGATTAGGTTCACAATGAAAAGCTCGTCCGATGAGAAATTCGATCAACAAAGTGTCAAAAATATGAGTGGTTTACATAAAGTAACTCAGTCATAAATTTTTGCTTTAAATTTCGGAGCGAAATTCTCGTTTCGATATTTTTTTAAAAGTTGATTTCATTTCAAGCCTAGCAATTGATTATTTGGAGCCAAAGAAAAAGATATTGAGAAAATGAAAATCAACTCCTAGCATTAATCCTTCCGCTCTAAAATTTTCTGAAATTCTCCAAACCGCGACTCAGTAAAGCTTCATGGAAGAAAATTTGTCCACGAGGATTGGAAATTGATTTCGCATACTCACCAAGTATTTATTTCCGGTCTGTCTATAAAGGATCATTCGGCGTAGCATTAGGATAATCGTTGAGCAATTGTAGAACCACTCCGTTCGTCCAGCCAAAGCCAGCTTGTACCGGATATTCACCACCACCGCCGAATTTTCCAGGATTTTCCGCATCGTACTGAAAAACGAGGGAAGGAAATTTATATCGGTACAATAATTTTAAATCGGAAAGAATCGGGCATTTTAAACCTTTCAACCCGTTTATATTTGTCTTATGACAACGTTCCAAAAATAGCATCCCAAAACTTTTTTTTTCCCCTCTTCGAATAACCCAAATCACCCCAATTTTATTTTCAACTGCATAGTGTTTTTTTTTGAGAGGATACACGGAAAATTTAATATCTCAACGCACCTTTTCATACATCATACCCTTCTCGCTAAATCCCAGGTAATTCGCCCTGAGCCAACGAATCGCAAGTTCCTCGGCGAGATTCGTGGCGGGTGCTTTGCCGGTGTTTCGGAGACCCTCAATCATGATGGATTGCAGAGGTGGCCAAGCATTTGGCATGTCCCATTGCTCACCGGTGTGACTCAACGATGTTGGTGTACCACCTGTGACCCCCCCATAAAAATCAGATATATGTGACGTATACAAAAAATATATCTCGAATATATTGAGGGAGTATTCTGATCTAGAATTTTGAAAAAAATCAATTTTTTTGCATATTCTTAAAGTTTAGATTTTTAAGAATATATCCTCGAAAGTAAATTTTTTAATTCCCATAATATACGAAGTTACAGCTATTTTAGTGACGCAGCAACTACGCCCGTGTCGTCGGAGCAAATCGAAATATAAACGTTTTTCTCAAAACTACTTTCTTTAACACAGCTGACATATCTCAAGTTCTACTCAACCGATTTACTTCAAATTTTTTACCAATCTTGAATGTATAACACTCTATGGCCCCTATCACCTTGGTATCAAAATTCTTTTTATACTATTGTAAAAAAATTAAAAACTATGAAAAAAGAGTCGAAAAATGCCTTTTCGTTTGAACAGCTGCCATTTGCAATTTTTTTTTCGTTTTCTCTGAGGTAAGAGCTGTAACGACATTCTTACTGATTAAGAATCTGTTTTCAATTTTGCATTGGATTACTACTAGTAATCCAATACAAAATTGCAACCTTTCTAGTAATTTACTAGAAAGGTTGCAACTGCGCCTTAAGGAACCATTACAGTGTAAAATTTTGTGAAAATGATTTTTTTTCTATTAACAACTTTCTATCCACAACAACCAATTTGAGATAGCAGAAGGGATTTTGTATGGACCTGGGATCGCCGATTGATGGTAAGTAGACAATTTGTATAAAAAACCTCTCCTCCAAACTTTAAACGCGTTTTTCTCGAAATGCCCCTTTCAAAAACGGTGCCCACTCTCAGAGGGAGAGTTTTCAAGCTTCAAATTTTTTACTGAATATTCTTAATTTCATTCTTTATATTCTTATGGAAGCTTTTTTTTTAATCTTTCTATTTTTTCACACGAAAAACTGTTGAAAAAAGAGGCTGAATTTTGTACTTTTTACTCAAACCGCCGCCATTTTTCCAAACTAAAAAAAAAAACCATAGAGACGTAGCGGCTTCCCTACAGATTAATAATCAATTCAATTTTTCAATTCAATCGTGGGCACCAGTGGCTCCCATTTTTTTAATACACATTTTTTAATAAATAATAACAACAGGAAAAAATCAATGAAAATGAATAAAAAAAATATTTTTGTATTGCTCATTAGTGGTCTTATTTGTAAAAAAAAAAAATCATCCCGATCCCTCCATCTTATCCATCCGAAAAAAAATCTCGAAAATTGACTGTTTTTCGGTCGGTCACACTGTGATGGTCCCTTAAATATATTTTCTTCTCAAAGATAGAAATTTCGCTAAAACCTAGAAAAGAATTTTGAATACAGAAAAGTATATTTCGATTAATTATATTTGATATTAATGTGCTCCAAAAATATTTCCATTGTAATAACGTTACAAAAATGTGACTAGTCGAATTAATTTTTCCTCATATTTTGTTTTCATATAAAAATAAATATGATTCGTAATTGACTACGCGACGCATGGCAATGACATTCTATTTTATTCCCTAACCGTATCAAATCAGAAAAAAATATTTATTTGATGTTACCACTGGATATTGAATGCACGAAAAATGATATTTACAACAAATGCAGATAAATCAAAGAACAATTTTCGGATTACTAATCGTAAAGAACAATCACTCACCCATGAAATCGTCGACGTTATTCCTTTTCAGATAGGCGACAGCACTCATCGCGTACTTTTGCGATCGTGCGAAATCAAAACTGCCCGTATAAAGCGGAGCAATGTTCGTGGGGTAAAAATAATTTCTGGGACGAGAATTCAGAATATCATAATCCAGCCAAACGCCCTCTCTCTCGTTCCACAGTACATTATCGATTCCACGCTGATATTCTGCGGCTATCTCTTTGTAGTACTTGGCTTTCTGCGAAATATAAAAAATTTTACACAATCGATATCAGATACAACACTTTTTTTCTCTGAACATTACTCTTCGTCGTACGTTCTTAATTATTGGCTAGTTCTGATGCTTTTTTTTCTCAGAGAAGTTTAAAAAGAAGAGATTGCAGAACGACAAGTGCAGAAACTTAATTCAAAAAGCTTTATCCATTTAAAAATAATGCATAAACAGGTCGCCTCGATTTTAGTTTAATTAGCTTTCGCTGCGAAATAGCAAATTGTAAATCTTAGAATCTCTCTGTTTAATGTAACGCAACTTTTTCTCTCTCAAAATTTCTTAAAGTTGCTCGTTCAAGTGTGCCATAAAATTGTGAGCGTGGAGGGTTTTATATTTTAACGCAGCACTTTGAAATTGAGCTCCAATAAAAAATTCTTACTTCATTGACATATTTATAGGTGCATCAGTAGTAATTTTCGTAAATAGTGGATATTATGCAACCAGAATGACAAGTCGTCGGTTTTCTGTATAGATATTAGGCTGATTCGAAGAAAGTGTCTATTTTTTGTTTTCCGAAATAATATATTAAATACTTTCGGGGAGGTGAAAAATGATGCCTGTTAAAAGCAGAGCTTTTAATATAAATATTTAGATATGTCTCATCGCAAATTTCTATTTCCCGTTTAAATAACACAGGAAAACAAAATTTCAAGCTTTGAAATTTTATACCTCGGCTTCAAGTCAATTTACCGAATCAAACTATACGTAATCTTTTTTCAGATTTTTCAAAATACATTTGAGCGCGTCATGAATTTTTGAATTTTTTTTTTGAACACCTCGATGGCCGTAATCGAAAAATCTGAAAAAATTCCCAAAAATACAGTGTCAGATATAAAATATGTTGGTGTAAAATTCATAATGTCTGGGCTTTTGCTTCGACCCGTTTTTCAAACTTTTTGAGCAAAAAAAAAATGAAAAAAATAAGAAGCAGAAGTCAATTTACTGTATACTGTTGCTCGTAATTTTGTATCCTTTGGATTATTCAAGTATTTTAGTTAAAGAAAATTTCTAGCAACAGTATACAGTAAATTGACTTCTGCTTCTTATTTTTTTCATTTTTTTTTTGCTCAAAAAGTTTGAAAAACGGGTCGAAGCAAAAGCCCAGACATTATGAATTTTACACCAACATATTTTATATCTGACACTGTATTTTTGGGAATTTTTTCAGATTTTTCGATTACGGCCATCGAGGTGTTCAAAAAAAAAATTCAAAAATTCATGACGCGCTCAAATTTATTTTGAAAAATCTGAAAAAATTGTAATTGATTGATAGAGTGAGAGTAATGATAGGAAAAATTGGGAACCAGATTTGGGGGGTCGAGGGTCAAACCCAGGTCGAATTGGTATGGAGTGCCCCATATGTATATTAGTCTGTCAATATGGGTGAACTGTCGGTAATTTCTTTAAAAATTAGATTATTTATGTTAATGCAATTTAAACTTCCGTTTCAAGAAATATTTTACGATATTTAGTAATAAGTTTCAACATTTTGCCAGAAACTAAAAAGTGAAATTTATTATAAATTTAACTTCAACCTTGAATAACGTTTGAAGGAGTGAGTTATCGAAAAATCATAAGAGATCGTTTTCATAGACCGTTCAATTCCCCACAAGAATATGTGTCGTTTATCTTGGTACATTGACTTGAAGCCGAGATATAAAATTTCAAAGTTTGAAGTTTTTTTTCCCCTGTGATTTAAATGGGAAATGGAAATTTGCAATGAGACATATCTAAATATTGATATTAAGAGCTCTGCTTTCAACAGGCATCTTTTTTCACCTCGCTGAAAGTATTCAATATGTTATCTTGAAAAACAAAGTCGCTTTTTTGAATCAGTCTAATAGGAATCCATCGTACAAGGTTTTCTCTTCAAACAACCGCAGTTTTACTTTTGACTGTCATGACTGGGAATGTGAGAAAAGTTATTTTATTACTCTTACCGCGGGATTACCAGCGATAACGTTGAATGTCGAAAGGTAGCGAGCATTTCGCTGCAGAAATGCATTTAGGTCAACTGGTATTATGTTGCTCGTGGAGATGAAGGATAGGTTACCCTGTCCACCCCCGGGCGATATCGTCCAACGCCATGAGAAATCCCAACCACTTTCAGCCCCTGCTTTCACTTCCTCGTATATTCTCTTTTTTTCCGCATCGGTGGACAAATTTTTTGTAAGATTGTAATCCTCTCTGCGTCGGAATCGAAGTTAACGATGTGCACATTCATATATTTTCTTCTTGTACAATGTTAAAAGGGTTTTTTACTTTCCTTAGGAAGTTAAAAACCAAGGAAGTCCCACCAAATAAAAAATTGTCTTGCAGAAAATTGTTGAAATATAGGAGGGCTTATTTTTTTATTTTTTTCTCCTTTCGATTTTGCACTGCGTATTTGAAAAATATTTTCCCATAAAATTAAAGTAGATATCCGGTTGTTTATGCTGTACCAATTTTGTACTCAAATCTCCATTTTTCCGAAAAAAATATTAAACAAATTCTTCATTTCTTATTCTTATTATTATTATTGTTATTCTTATTATTCTTCATTTCTTCATTTCAATGCACATTTTTCAATTGATGGAAAGTTGTGATTTTTAAAAATTGTAAAAAATAATTCGAGCAATATTTGTAGTATTATAGTAATTTGGCGAATACTCATTAAAATGTTATGCAGTTGTTTTTGCACCAAACCCTTTATCATTTTATTCAAGTATACCTTGCAGTATCAAAACTTTGAGAAAGGAAATGGCAAAGAAATTTATGTTTGGCGTCGTTTCCCATATTCAATCAAATTGATGGAGTAAAAACTCACCTGTAACTTTCTGGACGTGGTCCATCGCTGCTAACCACGTAACGCGCCATCGTAAAAGTTTGCCCATCTTTGTTTACTTTGACGGTCTTTTCACGTTGAAAATAAGCAAATTCTTTTTCTAGTGTTGGCAAGTTGTCGATCAAAAATTTCATATCACCGCTGTAAGCGACATAACGTTCGACCTAAAAGAGACACAGAAAAAATGTCTTGAGTCGTTTATTGTTGAATTTTCCAATACAGAACGGAAATTGGCTTTTACTTATTTAAAAAAAAATCGAAAATGCAAGCAGTCTCGTTACAGATTTTAAAAGAATCGGTAATGGAACCTATCTTCATAGACCGTTTTAAAAAAGTGGATAATATCGCTGATTGATTTTTGAAATTTTGTTAAAAATGGATAATGCTTTTTATGCTGGTTCTTTTTTTATTCGTCAGTATCAGTGGTAAAGTTATAGAATCTTGATTTTTACAAAACTTTGTCAATTTTATCATGGACCGTTCAGTTTGGCCATCATTTTACAGATCATAATTCACGAAAGTGAAATTAAATCAGAATTTTACTTCTCATGTTGAGCTGTTTGGCAGAAAATGGTCCCAGTCGTGGTAACATGGAAGTGATATGCAATGTTACAATGTTATTCTTATGAACCATAGCCGTTATATCACGTGCAAGTAACATGTTATGTAACATTTGTTACATGCAGGTTATATAACTGGTATATAACTTTGTTACATTACAGTAATGTAAAAACGTTTTGTAGCCATTACGTAACATGCTTAAAACGAAGTGGCATTACAGTAATGTAATATATGTTATATTGCGGCAATATACCATGGAAGTTACATGTAATGTTACAATGCTATTGTTGTGATACATAACAGTTACATTATAATGTAACATTACATTCCAATATTGCGGTTATATAACTGTTATATAACTGTTATATAACTGTTATATAACTGTTATATAACTGTTGCATAACTGTTACGTAACTGTTATATAACAATATTATA
Source organism: Alloplasta piceator (assembly GCA_946863875.1). Lineage (NCBI taxonomy): Eukaryota > Metazoa > Arthropoda > Insecta > Hymenoptera > Ichneumonidae > Alloplasta > Alloplasta piceator. Next base: position 13,496,421 of record OX333071.1, on the reverse strand, counting down.
CTGCTGAGTAGGAAATTGTAACTGACATGTAACTTACATGTAACGTCTATGTAATACTGAATGTTACAAACGGTAACATTGACCTTACTTTGCTGCAACATTACTGTGTCCAATGGGGTCTATGAACAAAGTTTCGTTTTATTTTTAGCTGCTATTGAACTTTCACATCATTTGATTAATTTTGCCAATCCTATTTTTTGTCAACGTACCATAGGAATTAGAAGTGGTGGTTGACTCCTCATGAGATAATAAATTCTGGCCCCGTTTGGGATGAAACCAAAACGATTGACCATCGAAAAGAAATTTTCAATAATTCCCCTCGTCGTGTTCAGCATACCCGACAGTAGAAGACCCTCGATGACCCAGTAGCTGTCCCAATAATAGGATTCTGCCAAAGAGAAATTGGAAAAAATTAGCAACGATTAATCGAATTCCCATAATAAATTAAAAAAATGTCTTCCATTCCCAAATAATCAAACAAAAAAGTTTATTGAGTGAAAGAAAAAAAGGAAGCTTACTGACCTTGAAATCTACCACCGGGCACAATGAAACCATTATCAACGGTGATAAGACTGTGTCTCTCGGGATTGGCTAGAACCTTAGGTGATATTTTCTTTGCCAGAAATTTCCACAAGTCATTCAAATCTTTGGCCCATTGGCGAAATTTAGGATCCACAATGCGCTCCAAAAATTGCGGATTTTCCTGCCAATCGGGCGGTGACCACTGGATCAATTCGTCCTCGATCGCAAAATTCTCCTCTAGGTACTGTTTCACCTCGTCTCTACTCGGATTTCTATTGGTTTGAGCCATCAATTTTTCGAAACTGCGAAAAAAGTTAAGTTGCAAAAAAAAATGCTTACCGTTAATTTTCATAAATCAATCATTTTTAATTTAATCTTTCAAGCAATTTATCGATGATTGGAGGACAAGCTGGGGATTACTTTCATCTGACACTTTTATCAGCGTCAGGGAACGTCACTTGTGAGATCCACGATCATAAACAAATTGCAAAAGGGCTTGGAAAAATTATTTACATAAAATCGATCTACTCACTTTGCCAATGTAACCGATGGATCATTCAGCTGATAATGATCGACGAAGGACTTGCTATCGTTGAAGACACGGCTGAGCTGAGCGACCCTTAGTAATTCCCCTTTACAGTAGATAAGGCTGAAATTGGAACAGCGAAATCACGAGAAAAATCAGGTGACAATATTCGACTTCTTTATATGAATTTGGCAAATACATTGAATGAAAGGAGACAGGACGATGAAAAAAGTTAAAGATATGAATTAAATATCCAACTCGATCTATAAAACTCAGTAAATATGTATAACTCCTGGAGCATTGTTCATAGAATATTATGCACTTTGGGACATTTTAGTGAATTTGCAAGATATTTGAGGCGTGGAATTTTTAAGTAAGGATAATAAATTCATATGTGAATTTTTATTCGATTCTGCTCCAGTGAAAAAAAAATAGCTGACTACATTTTTTTTGCCACGTCAAAAAATGTTCGATAAATGCGATTTTTCTTTCAGTCAGGCCTGATGTTCTGGTGAGAAAAATGGTGGATTAAATACAACGGTATTAAATTTCACCAGCGAGCGATTTCAAAAATATTTTTTTTTTATGAGTCACTACTTCGATAGCAATAGAAATTTAAGCCTCGTCTCCGGTTTTCAGCTTTGGAAGAAAAAACCATAAGGACTATATTGGAGGAACAAAAATATGGAATTTTCTATGCGTGTACGTTTCTATGTTGTAAAAAGTTAAACTCAACGAATCTTGAGAACAAATTGTGCTAATTTTTCTTTCGATAATGATTTTATACGCAGTTGTATGAAACTCCTGTGAGATTTAAATTCCAATTCATTATTAATATTGTGTATCGAATTTTTTTTAAGTCCAAGGTTATTGTATCAGGATTTGATTTTTAAATGATCAGACATTTTTTTTCGCGATAGTTGAAATACGAGAAACCGAATTGAAGTGCATTGAAAACAGTAAATTAGCTAGTAAAGCTCATATACATATCATGCTTTTAGAATTGTATGCATAAATAGAATATAATAGGCTGTAGTCGAAAAGGGAAATTTAAATGTTTGGGAAATTTTGCAGCAGATAAAGAAAAGTTTTCCGTCGTTTTCGCGGAAATCTAGTCTCTCTTTCTCCTTGGTTAATTGATGAATGAATAATAAATTAATTAATAACAAAATTCTCTTATAGACGATATAAATTTTTGGTATACCGCATCTCGCTATTTCAAATTGGCCATTCAAATAGCCCTGCTGAACGTAAAATCACTTTTTGCGAATAACGATACTTTTATCATTATTTGCGTTCCACTTTTTATACCTCCAATTGTAGCTTACTTTATATTACTTCCGGAAGTGCATGGAAACCCGACGAAACATGGTAATTCCATTTATCAGTTAAGAAATCGTAGAAGATACAAATTCGAAAATTTCTCGCAGTGTTGAAAAGAATTCATCAACACTTTATAGTAAAACGGACGAAATCGGGAGCCAAACATCTGTAATGGACTAATTTATGTTATTACTTAAAGAATTAGTTTTTTCTCTTATTCTTTTTTTTCTTGCACCATTTTGCAGCCTTCGAATAGTTTCTACTAAAAATTTTGGATTCCATTCGAATCGAACAACCGATCAATATAGTTTGATATATAACAAGTTCTAACCAGACAGCGTTATAAATATAATATTTGTAAGTTGAGATGGTTAGATATGAAAAGATATGAAAAGATATAAAATCAAGCGGATGGCGATGGCAGATGTCTAGCATAAAGTACATTTGCCATATCTAATTATATATGAATATATATTTTGCTATATGGGAAATATTTGGACTTTTGTGCAATATTCATCGCATCATATATACTTATATGATGCGCAGAATTACCGACAATAAATTTAAATAAGGACTTGGTAAGTTAGCCAGTACGACACTCAGTTTGGTGCCTTCAAGGAATAAGATAATCAAAATAAAATTTAGTACATATATTCAATATGATATACATACACATACATATACATATACATAAATTAAAAATGATATAAATAATACAAATACATAAATGGTAATAATAACAATATAAATTAAGTAATAATATTAATTATTATTTAATATTATTATTATTGTAACCCATATATAAATAATATTTATTATTATCATTGTTATTATTATTCATCTGATTCAATATTTGATTTTTTTAAATTAAGTTAAAAGACAAGTTGAACCAAAAAATGGCCTTCGGGTAATGAAAATAAATTCTTAATACTATTTTGGTACTTATTTATTTCTCGGTCTGTGTTCTTTTAATATGATATTTTACATCGGTAAATCAAAAGTAGTCGGTGGTGTAGTGGTTAGCGTCCTTATCATAAGTCGTTAGTTAGGCTCGATAGGTAGGTAGGTTTCAAATCTCAGTCTGGTCTCATACATATTCTAGGGTTCGTGAATATGCAAGAAAACTAAATCAGTCGGAAAAATCCATGAGCTCTGAAATTATCTATTTTTTAAAAACTTAATTCATGTTGAATTTGAGGATATGCGTAAAAACGAGGGTCGCGGGTTCAAAGCCCACCGAAGGTAAATTTTTTTTTTCTTAAAATTTTTTTTTCCGTTACTCTTGACCCTTAGAAACTATCAATTATGAATATGGAACTGATTTTCATCGTAACAACTGATAAATATATGGAAAAAATGAATAATTCTGCACGGGTGGTTATGCATATCTAATTATGTCTAAATTTATCAAAAAATATATAGCTGGATATGTTTATATAAAATCAGATCGAAATCTATATCTATATCTAATTAGATCGCGCCAAATTGAAGATCTAAATAGATCTAAATAATGATAGATAATAATATATAAATATATCTGAACTTTTTTTCCCGGGTTCTGCTTTCTATTAAAGTCCAAAAAACATTGAGAGGTATTGAAACAAATTTCAAGCTTCAATAAAGTCGTTTTTGTGAAATTTGAGTTTTGACGCGCATCTTAGAGGTATTCGTGAAAAAAATTCCGATGCGAAGGTCATGAGCGCGATACAGAGATGTAAAAAAGTTGACGAAGGTCTGTATTATGCACAGTGTAAGCGCAAAAGCACGAGCAATCAGCGCAGGGAGACTCTTTCTCTCTCTTTTTTTCTCTGTCAAGTTTTATTTCATATCCCGCGGATGCGGCGCCAGTAAAAGTGTATTAGTAACACATACGCACATAATCGCAGCGTCTGGCATACACAAAAGTGTTAACTCGGCTGCGTGTAACATGATAACGAGATAGTCCCCACAAACACACACACACATACACTAACCCTCACCAACATTTGAATAAGCGTGTTTAAACTTTTGCATACGACTAGACACAGCGAACCACGCAGTCTCTGCTAAACGAACAAAGTTTGACGTTACCGGAAATTCAAAGACGGTATAACATATACAAATAAACATACTTATCAACACGGAAACTTGATAAGCATTTAATTAAATCTCAAAGATATCATTAACAGAAAAATCTGTGTTAATTAGATGCGTATTAATTGTACACGGATAAAGTGGTCTTTGGAAATGTGAATTTGAAAAAATCACAATCAAAACGTGGACTGTTTTTTTTTTTTTTAAATTTAAACAGAAATTAAATAAACCTGATTTTTTATTTCCGGACGAAAAAATTATTTGTTCGTCACATCTGTGGATAACTGATGAAATTTCCGATGAATCTTTTTCCATCACATGTGGAAAAACAAATAATAATAAGCAAATAAACAAATAATAATTAGCAAATAATAAATAAGCGAATAAACAAATAAAAATAAGCAAATAATAATTTTTAATTATCATGTCAAATAGCGAGAAAAAGATTTTCATCGTTAGTTCTTCTTCTAGCCTTTAAGCACTAGTTTTTTTTTACGGGGATGGAGAATTAATCAGCACAAACTCTTGGAAAAAGGGATTCATCCCTTTGAAATCGCGAGCGATACAGAAGACACATAAAAGGTTAATTAATATAATATATTTTTTGCCCATTAATCGAGAGAGACGTCGGTCAAAAGGATCCTTCTTTACTTAAAAAGGATTATGCGAATAATTCTCGGATAAAATATATACAGGGATGAACTAGTATATTGGCTTTTGGGTAGACATAAAAACGAGGGCACCAATTTCTTAAACAAATTAGTTATTAAGGTCGAGCTCCTGCGATTAATATAAAAATTTCAAAATAAAGCAGGTGAGTTTATCCTGTGGAGGAACGTCTCTAAAGATTAGACAGAATTATGATAATTTATAATTATAAAATTACTATAATAATACTATAATATAAAATTACTATAATTACTAAATCATTTATAATTACTTAATTTTAATCATTTATAAATAAAAAGACATTAAAAGATGAAGAATTGATTAAGGAGGTTCGGTAGTGACTATGCTAGTCAGCTATGAGTCTATTTTGTACTGCAAGATCGCTACATTTTAGATCTGTAGATATGGTCTATTTTTCGAGAAACATTTTTTACGCATTCAATTTTTGGATTCCTTTTATTTTTACGATATCAATAGAAACGTAATAATATACGGCTTGACATCCGTGGTATGTCATATCTTCGACGTTTGGCTTCGTCGCATTTTTTATGGCTAAATTACGTTACTGTGCCATCATGTAAATTCCTTCAGCATGTTTGTCTATCTGGGATATATATATATATATATATATATATATATATATATATATATATATATATATACTGGCAGAAAAATTAACGTACCTTGGTTATTAAAAAAATAATACAAAAATTTACCGCTTCACACATCCATATTTTTTTTCGTATAGAAAATGTCCGATACAAAATTCAAATTTTCGCGGGTTATGCGGCGTTGCCATACTTCAGCAAGGTGGTTGTCCTTATGTCACGGGAGTCTTGCTCCGCGAATACTTTAGACTTTTTTTGACTTTATATGTTTGAAAATTTATTGTTTATTATAGTGACAAACTCTCTAATTCAAGATGTCGTTTTGATCGCAAAGATTCAGCGAATACAACCGTTATTTTTCTTTACGCGTATCTTGGCTCCAAGTAGCATTAAAAAATCGATTTATAAAGAGGATAAGGAGATTTTGTCGCTCACGTGTAGTTAATTCACTGAGTTTAATAATTAATATCTCGGAAACTATAAGATAAATCTCGTGCAAACTTCGCAGTTGCATGTATGAAGGTTTCGAAAATTCTATTTTAAAAAATTAGATTTTTATCTTGGAATCGCTACAATCACCGAACCTCCTTAATAGAATCGGTCAAAGCGTGTGAAATATGTTTTAATTTTCACATATCTTTTGTTTAATTCCTTTGACGTCTTTGCAAAATTTCTCTCACCTGTCACAGAGATCCGATCTTGGGGGTGCATCACTGATTCTCCGGGCATTCGCGAGACTTCCCGAGATCAGGAAGACGATCAGCAGGTAACAAAGATCATTGAGGATCATCGATGAACACATTTTTCTTGACATTGTGATATTTTATTGTTTTTGTTCGATTCGCGATCGAGTAGCAAAAAATCCTAGCTATTTATTTGTGTATATGCACATATATGTACTTCCCCTTTCTCTCAGTCTCTCCTATACATTTATATATATATACACCGAGAGCCCAGCCGACGAGCTCCTCGAGTACGAGCCGTCAAGTAACGTACTGAACCTCGTACTCGCGATCAGTTATATTATGTCGTCGAAAACTGATAAGGGCCCGGACGCTGAAACATCGTGCTTCCATTGGCCGGGACAAAAGTCTCGAGTTCAAAAAATAAAAACATTTCATTGGTCGCTGTTTAAATGACACTTTAAACGTGAATTATGCAAACACGTACTTTCGTTGACATTTGATTTATATTTTCGCTTTAAGCGAAATTTAAATTTATCGCTTGAAGCCCAACAAATAAGGAAAGCAAAAAAGTGTATAACGTTAAACGTGAAGTGTATTCGTAAAAAAATGTCTTTTCCTCTGGGAATCGATTGCCAAATTGATTGATTGATTGATTGATTGATGCCAAAAGCATTTTTGCTGGGGAAATAATTTCAATTTGTTATTATAATAATATTTTAATATTGCAAATTAAAAAATGTCCAGTAGATCTGAGTATACGTAGTTTTTCGTTGAACGCATTGAGTCATTGACTTTCTTCGAACAGCGCTAACAAAAAATCACATTTCGCTTTAGACGCAAGCAGAGTTGCAAAAAATGCATTATTTTAATAATGCATTATCGATTTCATTAATGATTATTTTTTCACTTAATAATGGGACTTAACTTCCATTATACATTATTCGTTCGATGAATAATGTGATAAAAAAAATATTGCATTATATTTTTAGTTAATAATACAAATGTCAGACCATTAAGCATTACATTAGTACTGGAAAATGAAAAAAAGAAACACTATGCATTACGTTATTAATGAGTACTTGGAAAAGCATTACATTATCCGTTGCTGAAGTAATGGATAATGTGGAAAGAGTTACATTACTCATTACTGAAATAATTAGTAATGCAAAAATGTTCCATCATCCGTTATTAAAGGAATAGATATTGCACAGTAGCGTTAATTTTTCATTACTATAATATTGAATATTTTGAATAATGCATTATTCGGAATAGAGATATTTTATGCATTCGTAGTCCAATAGGACAATGCGATAAAATCTACCTCTTATTTACGAAAGTGGAAAATATGGATTGATGAAACCGGTTCCAGGATTGGATGGTATAGGTTTATGAAATTTTTTTAAGTAAAAAAACCCAAAAATGTAAGCATCGGAATGTCAACAGAACTAATAATCCCCGTTTTGAATTTTGAAATTAGAATTGAAAATTGGAGTCGAAAGAGAATAAAATACATACATGCTGCGCATTCCCCTTTGATCTAACAAATAAAAAAATGCACAAGTGGTAGATGATTTTTCTTTTCGTTGATTCACAAATAATAAAAAAAATACATGGAATTAGTCGAGAGTAAAAGAAAAGTAAATACTCGTATATGAACAGGAATTATTATTCTCTTGACAATTTCCGGTTAAAGATAAAAAAGAAAAAGATGCTGTAGGTTTAAATCTGATCTAACAAATAAAAAAAACAAAACAAGTACCGAATTATATTTTCGAAGTTAAAAATTAGGAATCTAAACAAACGAATTTCCATAGAGGGAAATCTAAACAAACAAATTACCCTGTAAAAAATTTGGGGGAATAACACATACAGTCTGAGATGTATCATTCTTACGCATTATGATTATAAAAAATCATGCGAAAAGGAAGATTTCATTGACATTGCTTTCTGCATATAGAAATTATTTTTATTCCTTTAAAGCATTACTCGCAGTTATACATTATTTATAGATGTAATGCGTTATTTGAAGTAATGCACTGCTCAATGTAATGCGTTACTCAAACTAATGAATTGCTCGATGTAATGCATTGCTCAATGTAATGCATTACTCAAAGTAATGCATTACTTTGAGTATTCTTCGGTTTTGTACCATTCATTACTATAGTAATGAAAATATGTTTCTACTTTGAATTACCCATTACTGTAATAATGGACAATGGCGGCATTTAGCATTATCCATTACTGTTGTAATGAATAATGTTGCGTTTTTTGCATTATTCATTGTTAATTTAATGCATAATCGTTGGGTTTCACATTTTTCATTACAAAAATAATGCTTAATGTTTCTATCATAGAATTTTCATTATTTCTAAAATAAATAATGCATTATTTTTACATTATAATTTCGACAACTCTCGACGCAAGTTATGTCGATAATCGATTCGTCTCTTCTCTGAACTTGGCAAAATCAGATAGTAGTCTCCATCTCTCTCTCTCTTTCTCTATTTATTTTTCTGTCTCTGCTACTGCTCTTTATCCGTAGCAAAGAGAACTCAAGGGCTTTGATATTGTCATGATAACGGTGGTGAGTATTGTCAATAGTGAGAATGTCGGGGCCAGCGATTGACCTGTAATCAGCAACAGTGATTATGCAATTCGTAATTTCACACAGTCGAGTTGAAAAACTGAGTTTGTTTCTGCAGTAGCGTATTTAAGATTCATTGTTTTTTTTTGCTTATCGCTCATATCCCGCACTTCTCGTGGAATAAATTATGTCGCCGATGTAAGCTGTGATTGAAAATTATCGAGAAAAATGCTTTTTCATTGTCAATCATAAAAAGCAGAACTTATGGAAAAGATTATTGTGAAAAAAAAATTTACTTTATTTTTACGAGATTTTTTATCCCATTCAATGGAAATTTAAAAATCCTTTTCTCGATCCTTTATTCATTATCTTCATGTCGGGACATTGCAAATTCATCGACGACGAATCTGACGGATTCGATATGTCTGTGATCATGTCGACATTACGGATTTAGATGATTCTCCATCGACTGATCATTCATATTGTCATTCATAATTGTTGTTAAAAAATTACAAACTCTTAGTTTTTTTCGCTGTATAAAGAAATAGTTATTACCTTTGTTTTTACAAATAGTTATTACAAATAATTATTAACTTTGCATTAATGAATATTGATAAAAAAAACTATTGTGTGAGAAAAATTGATGGCTTTTTTTTTTTTTAATTCAATAAATTTTCAACCAATAAAAGCGGACAATACTTACAAATTACGTATATTTTTTAAATGAAAAAAACTAAATGAAAATACATGGACGTCATAAATATTCACAAAAATCGATTTAGCACTGTATGAGTATTATCGATTATCGATTATTATTATTATTATTATTATTATTATTATTATCGATTTAGCACTGAATAAGTGTAATAAGAGGAGCTCGAACATTCTTAAGGCCTATACATGCCCACCTTGTTAGCTCTCATGCAGGGATTCAAAAGGACTTTAACAGGATACATGGATAAACCTTAATTATTCCGGATAGAAACTGATGCACATCAGTATGATTCGATTCGATGGGAATAATCCTATTGACAAATGTCTGCGTTTGTGTCTGCTACATTGCTCGACTGTGCCAAGAGAATAAGCTATTGGAAATTGAATTATGAAATCCTCGGAGAAGTTATTATCTTTTAATATTGGATTCCATAAGGATTATTTGCGTCTGATATACGTGTCTTCAAAAATTTCATAATTATCCAGTTCTGTTAATAAATACATAGAAAAAATGTTTATAATTCATATTGTTTAATAGGATCTTATATGGTTTTTAATAAAAATAAATAATAATAAATTGTCCTTTCATAAGGTCCAAATTGCTAAATTATTCGTTTGTATAATTAAAAACGAATTTAACAAAAAATCATAAATTATTTTATGTCAGATTATCGTCACTTTTCTAACCATTTTTTGACAGAGAGCATGAAGCAAAAATCGATTTTTCAATCGAATCGACTATTATCATTATAAACCCTGTTTAGTCGATTGATTATGGTTGTATTTACATTGATCCTTCATTTATTAATTCTGCATTGATCATTAATCGTCGATCGTCGTATCAGACAATTTTTTGCCTGCCCCTGTACTTATTTCTCAATATCTCAAGAATTTGCTTCTCCTGAAACAAACTCGTATCAGTGCTTGAGATTGGTACGTTTCCATTAGAATATCAGCTGCGATTCGATCAATACGATCTGGTGGACGAGATAGCGCGAGAAAGAACATGAAAACTGTAGTCATGAATCTGTCAATCCAATGATTACTAGGCTTCTTTACATAAGCTTCGATAATTTATGTGTACGAATAACTGAATTATAGTGTAGAAAATCTTTCAGTCTCACAGTTTATTTTTGAAGGTATAATATCTTTAAATAGTATTTTTTTTCACCCATGCAAGATTTTCGTGCTTTTCACCATATGCGTAGACAGCCGAAAAGTGACTCTTTTTGGCTATTCACGCATATACTGAAAAGACACTCAAATCTCCCATGGGGAAAAAAAAGATCGTGTGCAACGAGGGCCAGAGATTCGTCTTTTGTCTCGCGTGGTTGCGACCCTCGCTTCGCTCGTTGCGGCAAACTTCACGCTCGACAAAAAGACTTATCTCTGGCCCTAGATGCACACAAAATACTATTGTGTGAAAAAAAATTATTTGTCGAGCTGTAAATAATTGCAAAGATTTCCATATATATCCAAATGTATATAATGGAGGGTCCGAGGGTGATTTGCAAAGGGTGGAAATAGAGGAAACGATAGGAGTCAAAATGGAGAACGATGGATAGCTCGTTGGAAACTGGGAAGGATAAAATTGCTGGTTCTACGCTCAATGAGAAGATCGAAATAAAGGCGAAGGAGAGAGAGAGACAAAGGCAAAAAGTCCCGGAAGGAAGAGAGACAAGAAGAAAGTATGGGAAAGCTCCCTTATTACACGCCCGTTGAGTTTGACGAGCGAGGTGGAATACATTGATGACTTAAGGGGAGAAATGAGGGTGGAAACAAAAAGCCGGGCGCTCGAGGGAAATTGCACGTAAATGCGAGTGCAAAAGTGGCGATTGAACTTTTTTTTTATGAAAAAAATTGCCAACTTTCAAACTCCCTTTTTCAATCCTCTTTTCCGCGCTTCCTCCACTTCGTATTTTCTCTGTATCTTCTTATCCATGGGAATTTTTTTTATAACTTAAGGACATAACTTGCGGACATTTTTTTTTGTGTTTTTTATCTACGGTACATTTGGAAGGTGTAGCAGATGCTCCATTTTTGTTCTCTCAAAATTTTCGTACGATTTTTTCTCGCAAAGTTATTTCACTTTTGGCTAAACAGACAAATTTTGAAAGATGCAACGTAACTCAAAAACTATAGAGTTTTAGAGAAAATGTCAAGTATGAAAAAAGTATCGCACATATACACGGAACCGCCTCGAGTTACTTCAGAATTAACTATTTTCGCTCGAAATTCTGATGATGACATCCCAGCGACAAATTGTATCTGATCGAAATTTCCGTACTTCGTGATAGAATAAAAATCTGAAAAAATCAGCAACATTTGGTATGCTATGAACAACAATGATTAATAATAATTATTGATCATTGTTCATCATTGCTTAATAAAATGTTTAACCAATTGTTTAAAAAATTTGTCAATGACTTTTGAGCATTATTATTATTGATAATTGTTGTTTATAGCATGCCAAATGTTGCTGAATTCGTTCAGATTTTTATTGTATGACGAAATACGGAAATTTCAATCAGATACAATTTTTCGCTGGGACGTCATCATCAGAGTTTCGAGCGAAAATAGTTTTAAAAAAATTTCATAGGAAAATTCTGAAAAAATTCTAGGCAATTCCGTGTAAACGAACAATACTTTTTTTTATGTTCGACATTTTCTCTTAAACTCAATAGTTTTTGAGTTACGTTGCATCTTTGAAAATTTGACTTTTTTATAGCCAAAAGTGAAATAACTTTGCGAGAAAAAATCGGACAAAAATTATTAAAAGACGAAAATGGAGCATATGCTAACCCTTGCAAATGTATCGCGGATAAAAATTACAACAAAAAAAAGTCTTTAAGTTATGCACGTAAAAAAATGCGTACCGGATCTAAAAAAAATCATAAAAAATATTTTAAAAAAAGCAAAATAAAGCTGAATTCCTTCTCATCAAAACGCTTTTTTAAAATTCGATTTTTTTTTGTCGGAGTTATGCAACTTCTAGTGCGGCAAGAAATAATGACTGTTGTTTCCAAACTTTTGAGCGGGAGTGTATATTTATGTTCAAAAATCGGCGATTTGACGCTGACTCGACCCCCTTTAATGATAGTTCTCTGTTGGTCGAGCTTATAAGCGTCGTCAACCAACGGACTGTTAATTATTTAGTTCAAGGGGCTGCTTAGAAAACCCTTATCGCGAAATTGCAGTGCACATGCCATCAGGGAATTCCTAATCCGGTGAATAAATGTCAACATTTCCGGCCTGTTCTCGCCTATGGCGAGTGATTATCGCGCGCAAGCACTGAAATACGCAAAATAGCGTTTCTAAGTATATTGCATGAACGTTTATCTGCCTCAGACGTTGTCCCGTCATGCTAAAAACACCCTTGAGCTAGAATACAAAGAAATTCACCGTGTTATATAAATCTCGTTCTACAAGATTGCATAAATTAAACTTTTCCAGCGAAAAATCCCCTCGTACCGTTTCGGAATATTCAACAGTACGAAAGTGTAACAATTTCATGCGCCGAGTAATTCGAATAATTACACTGAGGGAAAAGATGGTTGAATTTACTAAATTGGCGGTTACGGGCGGCGAAACGAAATTTTAGTTCGTTCCACAAAATTTTAAATTAATTCAACAGATATTTGCATCAATGGACCAAAATGTGTTTAAAGTAACACCATTTTTTTTCGTTCTAACTAAAATTTCGTTTCACCGCCTACAACCGCCAATTTAGTAAATTCAACCATTTTTTTTCCCTCAGTGTATAGAAATGTTCATTATTTTTGTCGACGCAGAAATTCGATTCCACGAATCAGATTTCACGGTCATTGCCGTGCATTTTACGTCGCAGCTGTCACGATTTTTTCACTCGTGCCATTTTCTCTGTTTGCCGTAAACACTGATATTCGATTAGATAAACCCGAGAGAGTCAAGTAGACTCGTCCTCTCACCAAAGGATTGCGTAACCCACCGCATAAACAACGCATTTTGATAACGTAAACATTTATTATTTTGCGATTCCCAGGAATGCATTTTTTTCCAAGTTCTATATAACTGTACATTTAAGAGTCAGATTGTGATAAGTGAGCATGGCTTATTCATTTTTCTGACCTTCGGTTTGTCCCATGTACAAATCACGATAAACCGCGAATCACGTATCGAACTTTTATCTATCTCGAACTAATCGAATTCCATCTGATATCTCCGTCGTCAAATCTATGTATTGGATTGAATCATTTAGATTATTCGATGATACAAGAGAGGAATCTCTGATAAAAAGAAACAAGCATTTGATTGCGAAAAAGCAATATCAATTAATTAATTAATTCAAAAGCAGTATAATGTCTATAATTATAATCGTCAATTTTAAACATTTGTCATCATCATAAAGATACTATTGGAATGCACGATAGTATACAGATAGATAAATTTTTGTGTTACGATTTATTTTTTAATTTTTCACGAACTTGATGTACATTAATCGTGAGTTCAGGGATAAAGAGGCGACGATGATTGAAATTGAAACAATTAGCAGATTTCTTAGTTTCGTTGGATGATTATTGTTCTTGAAAAACGGTTCAGTAGTACGAGTCCACGATAGTCCGTCTTTTTTCTCATTGGCTATAATTTTAAGGAGTACACTGAGAAAAAAAAACTTTGAATCAACTAAACCTGTTATTCAATACATCCAAACGAATATTTAGTTGGTACAATTCAATATTTTTTTGCCTGAATAATATTTTGATTGACCGAAGCGCATAAATATTCAAATTATTTTATCGAATATTTATGCGCTTCGGTTAAACAAAATATTATTCAGGCAAAAAAATATTGAATTGTACCAACTAAATATTCGTTTGGACGTATTGAATAACAGATTGAGTTGATTCAAACATTTTTTTTTCTCAGTGTAATACGAGATCCGTGTACAATACGGTGAAACCAAAAAAAGGGAGGGAAAGAACGATATTTCAAACTTTGAAAATTTGCTTTACAACTATAATTTTTCGTCGGAATATAATAAAGATTAATAAAATCAGAAAAATAATTATTTATCTCACGAAACGTTATCATAACTTTCCAATTAAAATACTGCTTATCCTCTCCGATTCCGGAATGCTTGACAAAAAGACAACAATCCCTGAAATTCTAAGCCACATTCTTACACATAATAATAGTAAATATAGATGAAATACTATAATACATTCGGGTAATTAAGAAGCTGATGAGACCAACGAACGATATAAGATATCTGTAATGGAGATGATTTGTCAAAATTGAAAATGTAGATTGTGAGATTAACGACGAAGATTAGAGTTTTATATGATGACGAATCGAATTTTTACAATATCGTGAAATTTGTCATCGGAAAACAAAATATTATATACATTTAACTATAAACTAAAAGCTGTAAAATACTAAACATCTGCCTATTTAAACAGAACAATGGAAAAGCATTCCTTCGAATAGCGCTTTTGTAATTTAATTTCGTAAGTACCAACATATTTTTTGTACTTGCGTAAAAAAACATTGTATGCTTTATAAGTTTATTTTTAATATTAGGTTGAAATATCAAGGAAATCCGAACAAAGTACGTGGGAATGGATTGAACCACGAGCTGATAACTCTGAGGGCAACGATTCCCATCCGAATTCTAAATTATATAATACATATGAAGAATTCCAGGCAAATCCAACCCAAATCTATTTTTTTATCACTCGTAACAAATCTCAACTTTAGATATTAAATATTAACTACCATAGTTTCATTTCAATTCAATGAAAAAACATTTTAGTCGGTCATCTGGAATTTATCGAATATTTTCAATGCATTTGAAATATGTCCTCAGAATTTCCTTTTCATAGTATTGCAATCACCAAAAAATTCAGAATGTTATTTCGTACCGGAATAATATTTTCTGGAACGCATTGCTAAATCGAAGAGGACAAGTTTTGGTCGAATTCATTTCAAATGGAAAGATCTGCAAAAATCACTAACCAGAATTTTGAATTGATCTGAAACACTTTATATATAAACTCAAGCCCAGGTCTCAGTTTCTCGAGAGGGAGAAAAGTTTTTCCTTTCCCTCTATTCTCAGTGCTTCCATTCTTCATTTTGAGCCGAGGGCATCTTTCGTCGATGCACCCTTAATTCACTCTTTCAATTCAATTTTATTGTTAATTCTAAATGAGGCAATTCAGAGTTACGATCCATCCTCAATCTCAACCCTTCTCAATTCTCCCACAATTTGCACGAATGGCAAAAGGTTGTGTACTACTCTTTGGGCTTTTCACTATTTTCTCTGTTTCTCAAAGTTCGAAGTCGTATATATCGAGCTATCCTCTATTTTTCCTTTGAAATGACTTTCTGTTCAGCCGCTTCTAAGATGAATTCCTCTTGTTCATCGCTTATATACGCCAGGACATTTGTTTCTCCTTCGTTGGAATCTTACAGAATCATCTCGGCACAATCTTTATTTCATCGACAAAAGTGCTTCTAACGAACGAATATTCTCATCATTCGTATATAAGAAGGATTTTTATGAAAGGGCTTAAGATATTGAGCATGGAAAGTTTTTGTATTCCAAGGTATTGTCAAAGGTATTTCTGATGAAAATAATATCAAAAATAGGAGGAAAAAACCTTTGGTTCTCATAATTTTATCGTGAAGAAATATATTTATCATCTAAGCTATACGTTTTCATTTGCCTTTCCAAAAAAATTCCTCTCTCTCGCTCTCTTTCTCCTAGAATAACCTCCGAGGGTTGTTTTTCTCTATGATTTTTTTAAAAGTCGTCATTAAAATTTTTCTTCAATCCCTCGGGGCTAAGACAAAAAAAAACTAACGGAAAATTAACATTTTTTAGATTTTTCATTCACATAGTTATTCGAGACAAAGGAGACGAAAAAATATCTACGTAAGAGTCCCAGAATAATAATGCCAACAAAAGCGTTCTCTGGCTTTTTGCCCTGGCATTTTTTTTCGCTATTTATATAGTCAAGTAAAATATGTGACTCATCGATCTCCGCGGTCGACAAAAAATGTCGAAGAAGAAATAAACGAAATATTGATACAACGGGAATGCAGGGCTCACAATTGCAGTTAGTACGTCGAATTTCCAGAGAGAATAGTTGATATAAAAAAATTGTATGACTTTGGTTGAAGGCGTATCACGACAATGACATTGATTTTTCATATCATGGATTCGGGGCGTTAACGGATATAGAATTTCAATTAAAGCGATTGGAAATGATTAATTATTTATGAAAACATTGTAGGATTATCTAGAACAGCTGGGGACATATTTTTCAGCCTACATTTCTTCATAGAGATTCATCAAAACCGAGCGAATCCTTATACAAACATGCTGCATTACGAGTGGCTTCAAGATTTTTTTCCGGCCATTTATATGACTTTGGCAACGGTGATTTTTCATGGAATAAAAAAAAAAGGATAGAGTCGACCAGTAGAGTGGATCCTCCAGAAATCTTCGAAGTTATTACTCTAAGTGCCAGGTCTGATGAAACAGAGACTCGTCGACAATTTCTCTTTTCTATGTCTGAGATCATATATGTCCGCAAAAATTCCGCGATCTTGATGAGCAGCGTAGAGCCTCCTTTTTATTTGCAACTTTCATTCATTGGTGAATATTCATTTTTTTAAATATGGGAAAATTTTTCATTTAAAACAAAAATGAGACGTTCCTTCGAATAAAAAATTAAAATGAATTCGAAGTCTCCATGATTTCGCGTCATTTCAAATGAAAATTCAGGCACTCTTTATCTGTCTTGTAGCTCTGACTGGAATTTAAATGGTTCAATGACTTTACAATCTTCTGTGTCATAAGAATCATCCTGATGTAAACGGCTTATTTACGAGAGCTTTAGATAACGATTTTTGACTCGTGTGAAAATTCGTGAAAATCTTTTACGTCATCACTTAAACTTTGATCGATCCATGAGGCTGATCGAAGGTGTATTTCGCCAAGAAAAGTGTGGTACGCGCAAGTCTAGTTACCTCCCTCCTTTTTTTGCATCCTTATATTTGTATACAAATAATGATACTTATTTTTTTAATTTCTACTTTTTCAAAATTTCACGTGTTTTCGTTGTTCATATCTTTCATGTTTTTGTTTTCAAATCTTTATATTTTTTCCTTGACATTTAAAAGCTTTTTCATTAAGGGCGTCATTTACGCTCTCTTGATTGATTTTTTCTCGAAAGGCTCGACGACTTTTTTCTTACGACCGAAAAATAGAGCAATTCCAGTTCTCAGTTCCTGCGATAAAAATTCTGCGCACCCACAAATTTTCTCTAGTGATCTATTTCTCGATGGAGATCGGGAATGTAATTGTTACAATGTTTTTCATTCATTCGCTGAGAGTGAACATGCATTCTGGTTTTAATCAAATTTAGACCAAGCAAAAGTTTCATCACGTAAACTCTCGTCGACTTCTGCAATCGTATTATCGAGCGAAATTTAGCGTAGGAAAAAATGACTCGTAGAGAGAAAAACACCCTGAATCAATATTCACAGGATTACACCGAATAATGGAAATTGTACGAAATGCATTCCCGATAATAAATTTCTCGTTTGCACGCTCATTATTTTGTACGATAAGGTTTTTTCCAATAGTTCCAAAAGTTCTGCGATTGTTAGTGCGCGAATAAAGAGGAACACCCACGCATTTTCTTCATTATAAATAAACTTTTAAGCCATTTTTCGCCATCGAAGATGTATTTGCGATGGAATTTCTACGGCAAAATACAATTAAATCCGTGGATCGTGAAAACTTGTAAATTGGCATAAACTCATTATTAACGAAGCGGAGTATCAGCCAGAAAGTGACGAAAAGAAAATGCGAAAATCCGGGAAAGTCTTAGAATCAAGAAGAAGTTTTCTGATTGCCATTTACAGTGAATCGACGGAGAAAATTGTGCTCGTTCTTCTTGTTTTTCTGAACACATTTCACATTGGATGTGACAAAAAATCGGATTTTTTACCCCTTTAAGAGGTTAGGCCACTCTAGGATTTAAAAAAAATCCTAGAGTGAAGAATAAAGAAATAAAGGCGTCATCAGAAAAATGCTGCACAGTCGCCATTTTGACATACACCGCCATGAAAAAATAATTTTGTATTGCCAATTAGATGTATAATAAAACACCTCTTTTGTAAATCCGATTTATTTTAAGGTTGCGCTGAAAAAAAATCACGGAAAATGCCCTTTTTTGGTCTGTAGAGTGGCCTAACCTCTTAAGGGCTGCAGCTATTAAACGACCGATTGAAACTGTGAATTCCAGATTTTTCATTAATTTCACCGAGACCACTTTGGGATCATGAAAACGTTCGATGATCTCCGAAGAGGCGATGAGAACGTCTCGTTCCGTTGAAACATCTTAAAATACATGAAGACACTTGCACGAATATCTTTTGTAGTTAACGAGCGAAACGAGAGAAACAATAAACTTCTGAGGAATGAAGAGTTACAACTGTAGAACTTCCACTCTGTGTACACAACGTTCATACGTCTGCGGAGTTCAATTGCAAATTGCAAAATCATTTTACTACACACAAATTGAAAAATATTGTTTATTTTTTATTTTTATTGCTTTTTTTCCAAAATGTTGCACCAAAAAAGCCCGGCACGACCATCTAGATGGACCTTTTGTTAAATGTATTTTCATGAATTCTTCATAAATTTATTTCCAAATGAATGACGGAAATTTTTAATTCACATTCATGTCACTTGACATTTTTTCTCATATCACATGAGGAATGCGAGTTCAACGGCTGCTTACAAAATTTTATCATTTACATAGCCGAATAATGAACCATACTGAATCATCGCAATTTATATACATATGCTCTTATGACATATACGCTTATTTTGTTTACACAACATGATTGAACAGTTTTTTTAACTGAGCGAAAAAAAAAATTCGCGTCACTTTTTGAAATATGGATTGAACGTACAAACAATTAATTCATCAACTGTAATGACATTTATTATTGTACAAAATATCGTCAAAATGTAAAAACACAAAATTCATTCATGCGATATCGTTGAATTATTGATGAGTTAATAAATGAAAAAAAAAATGAAAGTGTTACACAATAAGACTGAGTTACGATTATTTTTGTCCATCAATGTATTTCAATAATAACAAATTTGGACCATTATCTGTGCGAATTTTGGAAGAGCAAGCAACGATGAGAATGAGAGGTGAAACTTTTTTATTAATTGTTGCTTGTTTTTGCCGCTGTAAAATTCGCTTAAAAATTGCTTAAATGAGGAAAGCTTTCTCTCAACAACGTGATGTCTCAGTTCTACCTCTTCACATTTTTTTCTCCTCGTCGATTTTCTTTTCCCCTCAAAAATGTCATAACGATGGAGACATCAATATTTACAATCTCGCAATGCGTGAAGCATCTTTATTTTATATCCAGAAGCTTAAATCGTTTAACGAGACAACATCTATATACTGTTTTTTCTTTTCCCAGGGAAGCAGCTCAGGATTACTTCTCAAATCAATCGATCAAATGTAGTGACTTAAGATAAGAGATATAATCATGCTAAAAGGCATCGAGGTATTGCGAATTTATGATAAAAGATTTATTTCACTCCACGTACGACAAAGTATAATTTTTTATTTCCATATATATTTTCATCTCTCATAGACAATAATACATTTATTGTTTTACAAAATCAAAAGTGCAACCAAAAAAACAAAATAGTCTTGTGATTCGATGATTTCAAGGAATTGACGTGAAGATCGTTCGCACACAGCAATTATCACCAAAAATACAGTAATCATTTTCACTTCGTCAAATTTACATTTACAATACATTTATATGAATTGACATCAAGCTTTCCCAGGTAAATCTGCGAAAAAATGTCACTTGTATTTTTGCACACGTCAGGTCAAGTATAATACCATTATTTTTTACATTTCCATTCATAAAATTCACTCGCATATATCAATCCTTACTTCAAATCGAGTAGAAGAGGCAGAGGGGCACATGTGCCTTTATCTGCACGATTCGAAAAATCGATTATTTCAACTCCAATTCTCAATATCAATTATTCTTAATTTTTCGCATTTACATACCATGTTTTTATTTAACAATATAATTTTGTCATGGTTTTTAAATATCTATAATTATATTATTATAATATAATTATATTATAATTACATCTTGTAAATATGAGTATTCCTTCAGGAGAGACCCGAACCCGCGAGTCCTTTTAATAACTTACATCATAATCCGTCCTTTCCATAATTTCCATTTTTTTTTGTCATCGTTATTAAGATTTCAAATTTATCGACAATGATTGAAAATTTTTGTATAAATTTACACATACAAATGCATTTTTCCATTTTGTTCACCTTGATTTTACACAAGTCAATACAACATCTCAAAAAAGTTTTTACAAGTCTGATTTACAACGACAATTCATCGAGGAAAACCAAAAAACGTTTAATTATGTTACTGCAATTAGCTTTTGTAATATAATTACATGTATATCGTACACTGCATTATTTTACGTGACGACGAATTGAGGAACTT
Organism: Alloplasta piceator; assembly: GCA_946863875.1. NCBI lineage: Eukaryota > Metazoa > Arthropoda > Insecta > Hymenoptera > Ichneumonidae > Alloplasta > Alloplasta piceator. The sequence continues at coordinate 13,475,151 of OX333071.1, read as the reverse complement.
AAAATCTTGTATCGTTGATGTTTGACTTCGTTTTTTTTTCGCTGAAAGCAAACAAAAAGTTAACGTTGGCATTGTTCTTCTTTTTATTGCATATTTTTGTTAAATTCTCAAAGATTCACAATTTATCTCCCAAAGTATATCTACTTGTTAACAAATCCTCGCGCACGCTCGTCGAAACAAGACAATAACTTTGCCCTTCAATGGACTCACCGCCCCTTAAAGGAAATCGATGTAAAAATATTTTAATATTAAAAGATACTTTTCATAAATAAATTTCTCACCCACGAACAAACGCGTAGAGACGGGGAAACGCATACATCAAAATGGAAAATACAAATTTTCTACTCTTGGAAAATATGTTGAATTCAAGATTCCCTTGGGCGAAGGCGAGAAATAAAAAAATTGCTGTGTACTGAAGTGCTTTCTGTACATTCCGCATGACAATAGCCTGAAGAGAAGAGATTGTGAGAGATTTTTCACACGTTATATGCATTCGCATCTGATTCGTTCGATTCAGCGAGCAAGATATCAATTGGAGTGATTTCGAGGTTTTTTTAGAGCGCGAAGAAACTGTCTCTATTGAATTCTGTATTTTTTTTTTTTTTCGCAATCGATATTTCGCATGTCTTATATTCTATCATTATTCGAATACTATTTTGTAAGCACACTTTGGTACTATTTTTTTAAAGCAACTTTTTGTAAATCGTTTGAAAATATCGAGGTTCCCTTTCATCGACTTTAAAAGAAATGTAAAGGTCTTCGATGATTGGAAATTCATCGTGGAATAGAAGAATAGAAAAAGTTTGTTAACTCGTTGTAACGTATTCTCGACCGAGGCGAGTGAATTAATTAATTTTTACGAAACAACGATGTCCGAAAGGATCCAAGAATCAATTTGGATAATTCAACGAAGAAATTAATCTTTCGATCAATAAGAATTGATCTATTCATGAATCGGTATTGATCTATGATTGGTATCAATACAAATCATTTTTGGGCCCCACTGACCAAAATTCTGACCGTATTATCCAGGAAAACTGCAGCATATGCAGCTTGCACGAAGCAAAAATGAAGAATCACGCCTCAGAGTTTTTTGCCCCTTTTTTCGTCCGTCTCGTAGTTTTTTTTCATACTTCACACAGAACATACACTCGCTTTGTTTCGCTGCGCATGCTTCTCTTTCTCGCTCAGCTGATGCCACCTTCGTCTGTCACACCCAACCCCTTCAACCCTCTACTTCATCCCCTATGGCTTGAAAAATAACCTCCACTGTTCATGCACCACATAGTACTTTCTCTTTCATCTTTCTCTCTCTTATCTTGAGTCAAACCTTCATTTGCAATGGTGTCAAGGAGGCCGTTCTCTTGTAATCTGCACACTCCCTTTTTTTTCGTTCACTCTCGCTTTTGCTTCCACCCTTTACCAGAAAAAAAATCTTAAGCCCAGTTTAAAAACAGGGGATGGAGTAATTCTTTGCGTGCATATGTCTGACTTGCAAGACCTGTAAAATCTTTTTCAAAAATTCATTTTCTTAAGATATCTTACTTTCTTCTTTATTACTGCAGCCCATACATGAAGGGTCTGATATATATTCTAGTGGCAATATTAATACACTTAAAAATTTAAATAAAAATGATAACGAGAAAACCACAAATATATAAATTCCCATGAAGAGAGATAAAATTTTTATTAATTTCAAATATTTTCTATTTCATAAGAAGAATAATACGTATGTCTTCGTCATGAAACTTTTTGCTCCAGTAAATTTCAAATCTTTCCAAGAGAATCGAGTAATTATCATAATAACATGAGAATTGAAAAGCCTGAAATACTTTTACATTTTTTGTGCGGCTAAAATCGTCGAGAAATTTATTACTATCTAACTTGTCATATCGTTAATATTATCACGTGTCGACGATGCAGGTTATGGTTTTTGCAAAAAACTTAAATACCGAATAATCAGTCTCGCAATATGTTCCGCATTTTTAAGTGGAAGCCGGATAAACCGTCCTTTTGTGCCACTCGATAAGCTTGAATTTTATTAATTTATTTCCGTAATTTCTCATTAGTCGAAGTATCACGTGTCAACTCTCTCACAGTCTCTCTCTCTTTCTGCTATCGCACTCAATTTTCGTTCTGCGACTTACTTTCTATGTACCGAAAAATAATTAGGACGTTAGCAAAAAATTAATTAATAATTAATTAATCATTTTTCAACGGTAAAACATAAAAATGACACAAGAAAATAAACAGAATTTTTTATGTTTTGCTATAACGAAAAATGCCAGCCCTCCAATCATAAATTATATCGTTTTTTGGTTCAAGTCCGCCGGAAGTTAATATTTTTCAAAACCAATCAATTTCAATGCCAATAGAAGCCCTTTCACGCGCAATTTGTCTGTATTTTTTGGTTGATCAGATTGATTGTCACGTACCTAAAAGACATTTCCACTGCTCACGGCCCTCGTCGATCTCGTTCGCTGTTCGAGTCTCGGCCGAATTTCCGGTCTCGGTTGAGAGTGAGTTATCTTGTAAAATGCACTACGAAACTTTTCACAAAGAAATGCATAGAGAATCGGATTAACGCAGCTATTTGTGTAGGCCAATACGTGACTCGCTATCTGTATCATTATCGTCGTTGAAGTAAATGGATATGAATCCAGAGACTTTGCCACAAGAATGACCTGTATAAGAGAAAAAAAGAACGAAAAAGTACGATAATTTCGAATTTGGCAGAATTATGAATTAATCAAAAGATGTCGGCGGGTATTTAATAATAATAATATTAATAATAATAATAATAATAATAATAATAATAATAATAATAATAATAATAATAATAATAATAATAATAATAATAATAATAATAATAATAATATCACTCTTTAATAATATTGCATCAATAGACCACAATTTTTTGTCTAAATATACAAAACGATGGGGATGTTTAGTATCAAGTTTGAAAAAAATCATTTGAGGGATCCCGATTTTGTATAATTCTAATCTCTAATTTCAGAACATTTGCACCTATCGAACTAGGGCTTTTTCCCAAATTCCATTATCAAAATTACAAATATCATCAATGTGGAATTTGAAAAAGATCACTCAAATGTCGTAGATTTTATACAATTTTTGAATTTACAAAAAATGATTAAATAATCGGGCTTATTATGCTTTGCTATCGTTGAGACAGCACAGCAAGGCAAATAATAACAAAAAAATAAAAAAGCTACGTGAAAATTCTTATCACGATTTTTCAAAAAAATTGATTACTTCAGGTTTGAAAAAAATAGTTTTTTTCTTCATTTTTCCTTTGACGTTTCATAGCTTCGTGGAATTCGACTAATTTCCAGCTTGATAATGTTACTAATCGAACGATCATTTCCCTTTGAACATTTCTCACCTGCAATGGACACCAGCAAATGGCAAAGACAGCAACGACAACGATAACGAGTCTCGTTGCTCTTTTCTTGCCGCGTCGATTCTCGGCGCTCGTTCTCGTTCCTCGCCACAATCTCGTGAGCATGCAAAAGTAAAGTCCGCATATGAGGGTCAATGGTGTGACGTAACTGACGAGGAAGAACGAGACTTGAAAGAGTGGCCAATTGACTTCCGGCAATATTCTACACGCCGTGAAGATTTGCATCGACGAATTATCCACGTCCGGAAAAAGAAAGGAAATCTACGTGGACAAGTAAATTTTGACGTGAAAAAACGAGCATGCAACTTTTCGTAATGGATCTCGGCGCTTAATAATTCTTTGTCACAAATGAATGTGGATTCCAAAAAGAGATGTCACGTACAAATTGTACAGCTGGGAAAGTGTACAATATGAGAATATATATGGCAAAAGAAGTGAATGATTTTAATTAGTAATTGTAAACCCAAATAGCGAGAATTTATAAACTAGTATTTAAACATCAAAGAAAATAGGCTTGTAGTTGGTATAATAAAATTACATTAAATTGAAAAAAAACTTGTTTTTAATCATGAAAAAAATATAAGGAAAAATGTCCCGACGATGAAACTGGTCTTAAAAATATTTAAAATAATCAAAGTTTCCTTGCAAATAAAAAAAAAAAATTTAACGTATCCCTCATGAAAAACACGTTTTTCTGCTTGTGATGAAAAAAATTGTTTTTAATTATGAACAAAATAGAAGGAAAAATCTGCTCACGATTAAACTAGCATTAAAAATAGTCGAAATAGTCAAAGTTTCATAGCAAATTTTTTGAAAAAAAATTAAAAGTGTCCGACGTTTTGAAATCAACGATTTTTTACTGATGCTGAAAAAAAGACTATTTTTAATTATGAATAGAATAGAAGGGAAAATATCCCCACGATGAAACTAGTCTTAAAAATAGCAAATATAGTCAAAGTTTACTAGCCAATTAAAAAAAAAAAATTAAACGTCTCTCACCTTTTGAAAAAAACGTTTTTTTGCTTGTGATGGAGAAAAAATGGTTTCAAATTATGAACAAAATATAAGGAAAAATCTGCCCAAGATCAGCCTAGCGTTAAAAATAGTTAAAAAAAGTCAAAGTTTCTTAGCAAATTAAAAAAAAAAATTAAAAGTGTCCGACCTTTTGAAATCAACATTTTTTTACTTTAAGCGGTAAAACGATATAGAAGATGAATATCTTTGAATTTTTAATATTTTTTTTATCAAAAAGTGCACTGAAAAACGAATATTTAAAAAAAACTTGATTTCGTTCATTTTTCGCCAAGTTACAAGCATTTGAAAAAAAAATCATCGAATTTCAACAAAAAATCATATCTTGTAAATGCATGGGTGAAAAAATTTGAAAAAAATCAAGTAAAGTTCCATAAATAGGTACAATGATAGAAAAAAGTTTGAGCCAAATAAAAAAATACAACATGTAAAAGTGGTTGAGATGAGCTGGAATACCTCATATATAGACTCACCTCCCCATGAATTATGAGAACCGGCACCGAGGCTATAAGTATAATACTCCAGGCAATGCAAATAGCAAGAAAAGCGTGAAAATCGGTTCTCACAGATCTCGATGCTACCGGATAAACAACCGCCAAGCACCTGAAGAATATGCAAGTAGAATTGAAAAGTTGTGGGAATAAGCCTCGTCACGTTAAAATAAAAATTCGAAATAATACATCTCGAAATTCACAATGCAATTTATCTCACAGCCAGCAATTTATTCCTCATCGATAAATAATTTGTCGGTACATGCGCATAAAACTCGATCGAATGAATATTGCAAAGATCTCAATTAACTGTAATTTCATATTTTAAATTGCAAAATGTACAAAACACCTTTTGATGTAGAAACAAATTTTGATTGAATATTCGCTTCATTACACTGTCACATTAATATATTAATTTCAGAAGAAAATTAGTTATCGGAAAATTAATTAATTAATAATTCGCCGGAAATTTGGTGCAAAATTTAACAATACTCGTATAAAATATGCCCTCGGCTCAAAATTCTATCAACCTTTTTTATTTATTAATAATAAAACTTTTTTTGCATTTAGCATCGATTTTCTGCGAGAGTTTCTATTTTTTTAAAGGAAACTCTCTCTTAAAAAGAATAGAAAATAGAAAAATATAAATACTGACCTGTCGAGGCTCATAAGAACGAGAGTCCAGACGCTCGCGCAAGCCGTCACGATTATGAGATACTGGACGATTTTGCACCAAGCATTGCCAAATGGCCAATAGGGAAGTACGAAATCGGTAGCGGTGAATGGAATGCAAAATAGAACGAACAGAAGATCGGCAATGGCGAGATTCGTGATGAGAATGTTGGTCGGTGATCGCATTCCCGTGTTTGCGAATACGACGATCACAACCAATGAATTACCGATCAGACCGACGATACCGATGATACCGAAAAATAATGGCACAACGATGCCGACGACTCGCTCGATCATTTCACGATCGTAGTCCAGATCCAGTTCCATGCATTCCGGCTGATCGGAATAGTTATTGAAGCCGCACAACGTCGTCGCGTTTATCAACGACGATTCGAGCATCGCCGTCATTACCGTCGTCGTTATTTCCATTTTTCTTCGTTTCACTTCTCTCTTTGCGTAGTAAAAATATCACTCGTTTAGCCAACGATTCTGAATAATGGCGCATAGCTCCGAGGAACAAAAATATCAATGATCGAAAATTTTCAGTATCGAGCAACTGGATGATGCATCAGCATCTGGATCGACCCGTCAACGAGCATAACTCCTAAATCAATGAACAAATAAATCGACGAGCCAACACTGAAAATATTTATTCTAGAAGGAATCATTTTGTTCATCGTCTACGGATAAGTAAAAAAGGATTTTAGTTGTCCACTCTTGCCTGACGTTAATTGATTGATGAATTCTACATCCACCGATAAGCTATGGACGTTGTTTCGACGGTTTTTGGATCTACGATGTTAAACAGTATTCTTTAGATCAATATTAGTCTCCATTTCCGTTTCTTTAATATTTAATAAAATTAATTAATAGAATTGATAAAAAGAATGAGTTAATAGAATTAATAAATGTAATTAATTAATAGAATTAATTAATAAAATTAATTAATCAAATTAACAAAAAGAAATTACGAAAACAAAAATTCTCTATCGGATTACTTTAACGCAAATCGTGGAGTTTTTCTATTTTGCAAACCATTCCAAGGAGAGGAAGTCGGCAGAAAGAGGAATTTAAAAGCTCTCGTTAGCACTAAGCACTATCCATTTGCCCACGGTGTAATTAATCAACTTCTCTGACAATTTCACATTCTTGAAGTGCATTAAAGCTTCATCGTCATGAATATCACAGTTTTATATTCATTTTGACAGTGCAGTATTTACTCTAACTAGAAGTTTATCAAGTTGATTGACAAACTGGGGTATCCGATTAATTCGAGGTGGAAATCATATATTATATATAATTTATCATATATTTCTGTGGTCATTACTAAGGGTATATAATTTGGTTCATTATTGTGATTTATTGAATGGATAATTAATTTCAATGAACCCGAATTTTGTTATAAATATAAGCTATGGAATTACCATCAGCATTTTGTGAAGACAGACCGTGATCGTGAATCTTGAAATATAATAAAATTCGAGACTGATGAATTTGAATTTAAAATATCGGTGCAAGGTTTGAATTATTCAGCGGGAAACAATTTGTCCCAATTTTCAGTCTTATTTTACAGCGACCCAGCATCTCGAAGGGACGAATATACAGTGGGTCAAAAAAGTATTCGTACACCGCGTTTTTTGGCAATAACTTCATAGGTATACATGATATCGAATCCAAACCTATTTCGTTTAATACTCCATCAAGTATAGAGATAATCTGCAAATGAAGAATTTTTTCCCAGTAATAATAAAAGAATTATGCAAAAAAAACGAAAACTTTCGGGCAAAAAAAGTATTCGTACATTTACAATTGAGCTGCTAAACCTCGATACTGACTCACGCATGGTCTGAACTCTGCGTAAAATGTGAACAAGTCTTTGTTTACACATTGGCCTTGATCTATTCTATGCGATAGTGGATCTTCAAGCTCTGGACAGACATGACGGCAAAGAAAAGCAAAATATCAATATCCATGCGAGATAGAGTGGTTTTTCTTCGGAAATGCGGTGAAAGTTGCCGAAAAATTAGTAAAGAACTAAATCTAAGTTTTACAACAGTGCAATATATAATAAAAAAATTCGAAACTACAAACAGCATCGAAAATACGCCACGAACCGATCGACCGAGAACGAGAACGTCGGAGTATCGTTGAAGAGGCTACAAAAAAACCGTTCATAAGTGCTTGCAGTTTAGCGAATGATCTCGCGTCAACATCAAAGAAGATCGTCTGTCCCCAGGCTATTCGAAACGTTTTGCATTCTGCCCAAATATACGGCGGAACTGCCCGGAAAAAACCATCAATTAATAATACGAATCGAGAAAAACGTTTGGGTTTCGCAAAAACCTACAGAAATAAATCTAAAGGAGCCGCAGATGTTAAATTTCGATTCATCCGAGAATACGACACGTTTCCAAAATTCTATAGATTTATTTCTGCAGGTTTTTGCGAAACCTAAACGTTTTTCTCGATTTGTATGATCAATTAATGGTTTTTTCCGGGCAGTTCTGCCGTATATTTGGGCAGAATGCAAAACGTTTCGAATAGTCTGGGGACAGACGACCTTCCCTAATGTTGACGCGAGATCATTCGCTAAACTGCGAGCACTTGTGAACGGTTTTTTTGTAACCTCTTTAACAATACTCCGACGCTCTCGATCTCGGTCAACCGGTTCGTGGCTTATTTTCGGTGCTGTTTGTTGTTTTGTATTTTTATATTATATATTGCATGATTGTGAAACTTAGATTTAGTTCTTTACTAATTTTTCGGTAACTTTCACCGCGTTTCCGAAGAAAAATCCCTCTATTTCGCATGGATATTGATATTTCGCTTTTCTTTGCCGTCATGTCTGTTCAGAGCTTGAAGATCCACTATCGCATAGAATAGGTCAAAACCAATGTGTAAACCAAGACTTGTTCACATTTTACGCAGAGTTCATACCATGCGTGAATCAGTATCGAGGTTCAGCAGCTCAATTGTAAATGTACGAATACTTTTTTTGCCCGAAAATTTTCGTTTTTTTTGCATAATTCTTTTATTATTCCTAGGAAAAAATTCTTCATTTGCAGATTATCTCTATACTTGATGGAGTATTAAACGAAATGAGTTTGGATTCGATATCATGTATACCCATGAAGTTATTGGCAAAAAACGCAGTGTACGAATACTTTTTTGATCCACTGTATTTCTCATCGTTTCCGCGCCGAGAAATTTCCGACATTTTTCCGAGTCCTAATTCTGCCGACGAAATTTGATCCATTTACACTAATTCAATCAGTGTTGAAATTATAAATTTATGTACGAACATCTAGAGAGAGATTTCTAAAATTTAACATTGATTTCGTGAGAAGGGTTCTTCTCATCCCTTCACTTCTGCGTTTTAAAACGAGAAGTTTTTTGCACTATTCAGAAAAATCGCCGTTAATAAATGAGTTTTAAACTTAATTTCATTTTCTACAAGATAAGTTTAATAAAGACATTAAACAATAAAAAATGTGACCTCTTTATTCTCGCAAATGGAACTATGAATGCACTATTATTTCTTTTTGTTTCTCTCTCGCGATGCCATAATCATTCGCCCCTCCAAAAAAGTGGGAATACCCCAATTTTAATACCTTTAAATACTGAAGATTATATCTTGCAATTTCATTTAACGCGTATTAACAGTTCGTATCACATTGACGGATTCTATCGCTCGATAGACTCTCGTTATCGACGTAATCTGCGGATTTTGATAACAAGCCAAGAACCAAAATATCAATACTAAATCTCGTAACGAAATATTCATGTTATTGCTCGTGAGGGGCGCCCTTCCCCCAAAATCAAACCTACAATCTTTTCACGACAAATTTTATTTTTGTTTTTTAATCCCTTCCATAAAAATTGCTGAGTTAAATCCTAGATACTTTGACTTGTCAGTATTTCGCCGTGGATATCTGAATCATTCATCATTGGCCTTTAGTCCTGATAAGGTAATGCTTGGCATTCACAAACGCACTTTCTCGGCTCTGTTTCAACGAAGATAATACGCTTGCAAAAATTATTCAGAGAGAAAAAATCATGCGAGCTCTGAACTTTGTATAACGGAGTTTTCCTCAGCTTAAAATGTTTATATCACTATAAATCGTTTTTAAGATCACGTGACTCGTTATAGTTGCTCTGAGTTAAAAAATCAACGAACAAAATCATTGTCGAATAATAGATCAACAAAAATACATATATTGTTTCTTTTTTTTTTTATAAATATAATAGTATTTAATTGAAAAGAGCTTGAGTCAAATAAAGTATCATTACGTATTAAGTATCCCACTATTTTTTACAAATATTTGAAATTTTCAAATGTTTGTTCTCACAAAAGTCATCGATAATAGAGTGGATAGGCTTTGGAAAATAGCAGAAATCAATTTTTTTTTTTTAAACAAGGATATTCTTGTCTATGAAGTTTTCTTATTATTTCCTGAAAGCTTTTGCAGTAAAAATTCTTATTTCTAATTTAAAGAACGACGATGAATTTCGCGCGAAATCACGTGTTCGCGAGATTCATAAAAAATTGAGATTGTCATCGCCGCGACGTTCACGAGCATCAAGACCTTTCTGAGCAACGAACTGCGACGTTCGAATGGTCGAACCTCGACTGTCGAGATAACTTTAAAAAGGACCGCGCGTAGAGTTGCGGCGTCTGCGTTCCTCCGTCATTGAAAGATCAACGTGGTGGTGGACCATTTATGTTTCAGCCAGACTCTCTCGAGGGATGAACGCCTGAGAGAAGTATGAGGTACATTTAAAGGGAGGCTAAATACCGACATTATTACTGAAGCCCTACATTATCGACTCAACATCGCTGTCCAAACTTTCTCCAATACCGGTAGATGAATATCAATTAAATTTATGAAAGAATGATGAATGAATGGCAAAATGCAAATGCGAGATATATATCAACGTTTTCGTTAATTGCCACTGACTTGTCAGACAGTTTGGATAGAAGTCTAATGAGAATAATGTTTATTTCATAAGAATTCTGTGAATTTCATTTCGCCATTTTGTTTTTCGATAAACACTAAATTTATCAACATTTATCTCGTGATTTGCATTCCAAACTTACGTCGCGGTTTTTTCATAAAATAATGTCGAAGACGCATTGATATTCGTATTTTGGTGGTCTTTATGGTTTTATAGCCGAAATGCCGTAAAAACATCGGACCTGTATTTTTTCTGTTTTTTGAAAACATTTTAGTAGAGCTCCATTTGTGCCATAATTCTGATGATACTGTCAAAATTCTATTGATTTCTATCCATTCGTGCCAGAGCGAATTTGGATTCCAATTTCGAGGTGCTAATGTCGGTATTTAGCCTCCCCTTAAGGGAGTGCAGTGTCATCTGTCGGTCGTGAAGGTTTTTCTGACACGCACAATCCAGATTTTGCGACGAAATCTGCATTACCACAGTCGATAAAGCAGGAAAAAATTATTCAGAAACATTTAGCGAAAAACATGCCAACGGCGAATCAACTCCATCGTGAGTTACGACTTACATACCGCTGATAAAGAAGATTTCAATCCCACATCTAATTTTAAAGTTTCCTGCATTTCAATTCAGTAGTTTTGTATAAATACCCTTTGTGATAAACTCAGATGGTAAAGTAAATCACTGTTTTATCTGCAGAAAAAAGATAATTTAAAGGGCTGCATTCAAAGGGTTGCATTTAAAGGGCTGCGTTTAAAGGGGTGGAAAGGTTTCAATGGTAACAGGGAAGCCTTTCAAAAAGCTTTCACTGTAGTTCAAATTCCCCTTAATTAAAAAAAGACTGTCGTTATTATATTCCAATTTTGAAAGAGGAAAAGGCGACGACTTTTTCTGATAAATCTGTCGTTCCAGAGACAAATGAGGAAACTATGGAACAGCCATCTCCCTCGCTTCCATAAATTATGAGGTCCTCCAATCGTTTTGCCTCAAGGTGAATACTCCACTTTCAACAATTATGCAAGAATTATCAGCTGCTGCTGTTATCATCTCGCCACTTTGTGCACCAGTTTCGCCATATCAGACACCAGTCTCCGTATATGTGTGTCGCGTTATCAGGGTGAAAAAATAGCACGCATAGGTATGTACTTTCAGATTGCGAATGGAGAAAGGTCTTTGAACTCCCGCTCGATATTCTCCCTCTGGCATGTAAAACATCCACTCGTTGGCGATATACGATCATAACTACAAGCCATCTCCGTGGGGTTCCGGATGAAGAATCATTGATCGGAAGAAAACATGCCGCAAAACTGAAGCCAAACCACTTTATTGTATGTATATAATGGAGTTGAAGGGACGCACCAATTGTAAACTCAATATATTCATTAAACACAAACTCAAAAACCACCCCAATGATTTTATGGTGATTTATGATTTTTTGGCTTTTTCGACCCGTTTAGATGTAACACTTGATCCCAGAATGTTTTTTTCCATTTTATACGATCCATTTGGTGAGAAGAGCTTCCTGAACATCGACAATAAACCTGTTTTGATTATACATTTTTCCATCATGTTATAATTCACCAAAATCCACTCTATTCTGATATGGAATTCGAGCGGAGTTCACAATCCCATGGAATTTGTCACGGTAATGCTCAAGGCATGTGCTTTCAGTTACCATCGATCCTTTCCATACTTTTTATTCTTTTTATTCAACTGCATTCCTTCTCGTTTCAGAGTTTTGTCACTCCACGACTTTTGCATCTCTCTCACACTCCCTTTTTACCCTTAGAGTCTATCCGTGCATTTCCCAATAGAGCTCAAAAAGTCGAACGTCGCAAAGGTCTTATTTCAGAAGGAAATCTGACTGGAGAAAAGGCTCAAGGGAGATGAAAAGATCGCAAGTTTCCAGATCTCATTATCTTTCGCTTTTTTACTCTTGGCTTATACTTTTCCAACGAAGGATAAAATAAACCAACCAAAACGATCTGCCCTAAAGGATTGTTGAACACAGTTCAAAGCTTTATTTCATTTCCTTCGGTAAATTCATTCGCGTGACAGAAATTGTGTAGTGTTTCTTTCTTTATTAAATACATAAAATCTTGTTTTTTTGTAACAAATAATAATCAGCTCTATTGATAAACTAATGACGTCTCAAGGGTATTCGAGTATTAAAATTTGATATTTGTAATCAATAATATATCCCTGAAAATTTTTGTTCCCGCGCTCTTTGAATTGTAATCAGACAATTCACTCGTTCAATTACGTCCAGTGACTTTGTCGAGAATCGTTTGCGTGAGAACACGTTGCGCGAGTCTCGTCGCGTAATCCTTTACCTGATCGGTAAAACTCGGTTTTTTCGGCTGTTGCTGTTGCGGAGGATAACCACCTCCTGAATATCCGTTCTGATTGCCCCGATTGTCGTAATAGCCGGGAGCCTGTGGCTGCTGATAACCCGGTTGTTGATAAGGACCTGATGGATACCGTTGTCCACCATTATTGTTGTACTGCCCTGTATTCTGGGTGGGATATCCGCCGTTACTCGGATAACCGGAAGCACTGTTCGGGTTTGGATAACCACCGGAGGGTTGATAAGCTCCGCCGGAGCTGGGATATCCACCACCTGAACTTGGATAACCAGCATTCACGGAAGAGGCGCTGGAACGTCTGAGGGTATCGTCATTGGAACCGGATGAAGGATATCCGGAGGAGGTTTTTGGATAACTGCTGCCCGAACTCGGATAACCCGAGGATGCTGGATATTGACTGCCACCGCTGGAAGGATAACCACTGGAGGGATAACCCGAGCCCGAATAACTGGGATGATTACCGCTGGAGGAATCGCCCGAAGGATATCCCGAGCTTGCAGGATATCCTGAGCCTGAGGGATATCCCGAGCTTGCAGGATATCCTGAGCCTGAGGGATATCCCGAGCTTGCAGGATATCCTGAGCCTGAGGGATATCCCGAGCCTGACGAGCCCGAATATCTTCCAGGACTGGAAGACACTGAACCCGCAGGATAACTACTGGAAACTCTCGGTTGATTAACACTGCTGGAATCGCTCGAAGGATATCCCGAGCCAGCAGGATATCCAGAGCCAGCAGGATATCCAGAGCCAGCGGATGTCTTCGTACCTCCCGAGGACTCGATGTTGCTCGAACTTTGTCGTCGGGACACGTCTTTCAACTCACCTCCGTTGTTTTCTGCGAAAATGTCCAACACTGGTGGATACAGTTCAACTGAAAGAAAGAGTAGCGGAGCTTGCATAGAATTTTTTTATCTGGCATCATCCACAAGCCCAGAGAGAATTCGCATGCTAGTAGCCGGAGATCATGCTGAGTCCAACACAGAGAGTCGTCATCGATTGGGCAGGAAAGATTTTTCTCGACCCACCTCGTGGACGTTTTATCATGCATCGTGAACGATGAAGTTATGATGACCATTATTCCATTATTTGTTTTCCATTGATTTCACGGTACCCAAGAAGTCTCATGTCCATGTAACATGTTTCCATGTATGTATAATATATTAGTGTTAGAGTTATAAAACAGAAGATTGGAATAGTGAAAATTATTGGAGCGAGTTAGTTGGAAAGCAGCATGCAATTGGTGAGTCTTTCGACGAGGTTGATGCGGTATCTTGGACTCTTCCGTGGATTAAACACGATATATATTGCGCATATTATATTTATTTTATTCGCTGATGCTTTGGGTTAGGTGAGCAAACGCTCTTTGTCCTGTGAATACATTTTGTTCTGTAAGTACATCTTGTAATTGACTATAAATGCAAAGTGGCAGATCGTTAACGATACACTATCGTTCGAGGGTAAGTACAAAAGTCAGTTTCTTGTTCTTGGTTTACGTATATAAAGGCACTGCGGCATATCATTTTCTTATAATTCTATTGTCAGTGTAGTGATTGTAATAAGAATAATGGCACTGGTGGATTACCACGATCGAGGATTCTAGGTGAAACCGAAGATTCGACGAATCTTCGAAAAAGCTCAATCCTGGACCGTGAAAATTCGTCACACTTAATACTAGTTAAAGATCAATGAAAATCCAACTTAAATAAAATGTTCCTTTGGGAAAAAAGGTTAATCAATTCATCGTAAATTTTTGGCACATAAAAATCATCATTGTTTTGGGATTGGGTCGAGTCTGTCTCGATCGAACTCCCCATTTTCCTTTTAATGGGAGAACGTCCATTGGCGATTACCCTTGGAATCCGTGGACGTATGAGTCTTGTAATTGCCCGTTCCGGTGTTGCGTGGGCTGATGTTTTGTCCAGGTTTTGAGGAACCATTTCTATCGTTGCTGTTGCGATTACCACTCGTGGAACGTCCGTTGTCAATGGTATTGCCATGAGAGCGCGGTGGCTGGTAACGACCTCCGTAGGTCGCGGGAATTGATGGTCGCATAGTCGGAGTCCTCCGATGAACCATAACGCGGGGAGGTCTTATCTGTCCGTATTGATCCCTGACTGTTGATATGAATATTATGATTTTTTTTCTTCTCATTTTCAACTCATTTCAACTCATTTTATCTTAAAGTGAATTACGAAACATTTATCACGATTATTCGATAAAAATGATTGATGAAAATATTTGTCCGACGAAAAAATTGCATAATCACCATCTTGAAAATTCTTGAATTTATACTACCAATCTCATGTCTCAAATCGAATTATGAATCGTTCAAATAAAATAAAAATTAAATCAAAAGCTTGGAGGGAAGCAAAATTTATGTTAATCGAATTTCTTTGAAACGATGTCACTTTGATTTTCTGTTCCTTGATATTTTTATTCGTTAGTTTGACTTCTTGACACTTGGGTTTCTCCCAACGATTACCAAATGAACCGGGATTGAAGAGCTCAGAATAAAGTCCGTTTAACAAAATTTTTCTTGATCTTTGGAAATTTCAATCTAATTATAAACATCCAAAATGAATTAAATTTGATTATTTTATTTTGTTATTAGTTATTACATATTTAAAAAAAAAAAGTTTAATCAAAAGTAAAGCTCCTCGATCGATGTGACGTTGTTTTTTTTTTAATTCTGTATTTTCGTTGTTACTTGTGTTTTTCCCCATTTATTTCAAATGACTCAAGATACGAGGGCTCAAAATGAATTCTGTTGAACCAAATTTTTTTTCCGGATCGAATTTCAAAACGGCCAACTAAAATAAAAGTTAAATCTATAGCAAATGCACCACAATCCTTATAAAACTGATTGGGATCGAATATATCAGTTCTCATCAACATGGCGTGATATCTTTTTTTTTTGTTTTTTTTTCGATTCATTTTCGTGTATCTTTGATGACACTTGTATTATTTTCCAACTTCCACAAAATGACTCGGGATCGGAGAGCTCGAAGTTAAAAGACGAATCTGTGCACATGTATGTGTGTATATTTGTGTATATGACCGTTCAATGCGTCAGAATTTGACATCAGTGAGATAACTTGTTTGCTAGATAACGAACAAACGTTTCTTTACATGACCATCATGAAGACTGGTGATGGTTTGCGAATGTTTCGAGAGATGAGGGTCAAGGGTCGTTTTGCGCTTCACTATGCTTTTGGTCATCGTTAAAGAGCCACTCAAATGCTGCGATAAATACAGAACTCGCTATTGCAAGCGAAAATCAAATTTTTTAAATTTTTCGAATTAAGGGGGTCGAGATAGCGTCCAAACGCCGATTTTTTAACAAAAATATAGATGTTCGTTGAATTTGTGTAAACCTGACCATTGGTCCATCATTTGACATATCAAATGAAGAAATTTTTGACGCTAGTTAGAATCCTTAAGGTGCAGTCGTTCTCTCCTAAATCAATTTTTGAGTTTTACTACGTTGTGAACGATCCTGACCAAATCGTTTGACGGATCTTATCCTACGACGTCTCATTTTCTTCGCAAAACTTTTCCGGACTGCTCAAGTGTGGCACATTTTTTTTTAGATCCTTATTATAGAGTTACAGGCCACTTTTCGAATTTTTGACCCATTTTTTGTTTCAAACATTCAAAAAGTGGCCTGTAACTATATAATAAGGACCTTAAAAAAATGTGCCGCATTTAAGGAGCCTGGAAAAGTATTACGAAGAAAATGAGGTATCGTAGGATAAGATCCATCAAGCGGTTTGGTCAGGATTCATTATGGATTTTTTTTTGCATCATTGATTAAGAGCCAACAAATTGCAAAATCCCTTTCGTCGCAGTGTCGGTCGAGAAAAGCTTTGTTGATATTTTGTTTTCAACTAAAATTCAGGTAGAACGCACCTTTTTATTTGGAGGTACACATAAAACATTATTAACATTATTATTTATACAACATAACGCATCATGGATAATCGCAATAATACAAAAATAAATAAACGTGTACACACAGTATAATATATATATTTTTCTTCAGAATAAGTTCTTAATCATTTCTTCTTGGGTGAGTGAAGAAGAGAGATTGGACATTTTTTCTTAAACTTCAACAGACGGAGGAAGCCATCGAGGACGGATTTTTTTTTTTTACAAGTGATGCTTGTGAGACTATTTGTCATTAGACGTATTACTCGTTGCAAAAAAAACGTCTATATATAAGTATTACGGTCATCGCAGGTACATGTTTTATAAAGAAAAATAAATAAGAAAGTTCTACCTAATCGCACTTTTTTTTGTAGTTGTCATGGCGTCTAATCATGGATCGAAAATATTAAACAACTCTTGTATCAATACGAGTATCAGCGAATGGTCTGGAAGTAATTTGTGTATTTACTATCAAGTAATTCAAAATGAATTCTCACGCGTTAACGAGTTTCGCAATAAAAATTTAAACATTGGGACAAAAACTGCTCTTACCGGAAAATCGCCGATCACCCATGAAAAATGTTTTACCGGGTGAAAAATATCAATATTTGCGTTGGAATATATATTTTTCCCTCAAGTTGTTTTTTTTTCCTCTTCATGTGTCTGCGGTGCACTCGTGCAGACGAAAATGAAATATCCGATGCACATCCACATTTATAAAGACTTCAATATTCCAATATAAAAATATGAGAGAGAGAGAGAAAGAATAAACGAACGATGAGAGAGCACACGCCTTCTTTTTTTCGTTTCGTTCATCGTTCAGCTTTTTGATGCAGCTTTAAGCGAATAATCGTTTCTCGTTATCTCTCTCTTAGTCTCTTGATGCATTATTCCGTCGTTGCAGAATTAAAGCCAGAGAGCAAAAGAGAGAAAGAGAGAGCGAGAGAGAGACGGAGAACGATGCAACATCCCGACATTTTTCATTCTATGCCATTCGCACCGAGCTTTATCGCGCTTCTCGTCCTTTATATCTACGCATAAAAGATTCACCATTTCAGCTGGATGTACGCCAGCTTGGATGTTCGCACGTTTTTTGTTTATTTCTTTTTCACACCATTTTACGTGCATTTTCATACTCGTCGTGTGCACACATCTGCATTGTGTGCACCACGTTGAAATGTACAACACCGAGCCTTCAATTCCACGTACAAAAAAAAATACACAAGTTACGGACGTGTCCTTAAACACATCTTTTATAAAAGTTCTATTCTGCCAAGGCTGTCTCACGGGTTCATAATAGATTTGTATACCTTTGCAGGTCAAAATGTTGTTGGGCGTGCAAACTTGAAGAATTTTCGCAAAACGACGTCTCGTGAGCTGTGTATAAAAACTGTGACCCTCAGAATTTCACATTTTTCGTGTGGCGAGAGCATTCGTTAATTGTTGGTATTTCTTAAAGTGTGTTGATTCAACAGATCCAAACCATTTTAAACATTACGTTGAATTAAAGCACTGTTAAATGCAGGCTATTGAGTTAACACAGCGTTAGAAAGAGCTCGTTACTTTTGTAATAAACTTCTGCCAAAAGCCTTTCAATAGGAATAAACTGTTGATGATAAAATGTTAAGGTAAAGTTCTGTTTTTGGTAGTTCGTCCACTAAACATCTTGTTTATAACAGTGAGTCAACTCAATGATGTGTTTATGATAATGTGCTAACTCAACACCCTGTTTATAGCGGTGTGACCTTGTTAAACCCTGTTAAAGCCAGTTAAACCCTGTTTATAAAAGAGTGTCGACTGGGAGTTGGGGTTATGACAGAATATTGACTCAATGCTCTGTCCTCGAAAGTGTCTGAACCCACCCCTTCGTTTATAATGTTCTCTTGACTCGACGTCTTCTTGGTACTAGTGGGTTAACTCAATACCCTGCTTAACCTTTAAGTATGGACGTCCAAAATGACGTCCATCTAAGGCATCCTATTAAGGCGTGATGTTGAGTGTGCAAACTTGAAGAATTTTCGCAAAATGATGTCTCGTGAGTTATGTATAAAAACTGTGAGCCTCTGAATTATAATTGCACATTTTTCGTGTAGAAAGAGCATTCGGTAATTGCTGTTTCTCAAAGTGTGTTGAGTGAACAGATCTAAATCATTTTAAACATTACGTTGAATTAAAGCACTGTTAAATGCAGGGTATTGAGTTAACACAGTGTTAGAAAGAGCTCGTTACTTTTGTAATAAACTTCTGCCAAAAGTCTTTCAATAGGAATAAACTGTTGATGATAAAATGTTAAGGCAAAGTTCTGTTTTTGGTAGTCTTGTTTATAACAGTGAGTCAACTCAATGATGTGTTTATGACAGTGTGCTAACTCAACACCCTGTTTATAGGAGTGTGACCTTGTTAAACCCTGTTAAAGCCAGTTAAACTCTGTTTATAAAAGAGTGTCGACTGGGAGTTGGGGTTATGACAGAATATTGACTCGACGTTCTATCCTCGAAAGTGTCTGAACCCACCCCTTCGTTTATAATGTTCTCTTGACTCGACGTCTTCTTGGTACAAGTGGGTTAACTCAACACCCTGCTTAACCTTTAAGTATGGACGTCATTTTGGACATCGATACTGGACCAATACATCGCAGAGTCTGTGAGACTCCACGTCCTTAGTTAAACGTTAACACAGTGTGTCAAGTCATCGGTCAATGTATAATAGCTTTTGATGCAGCCTCTTGTGCGTTAACTCAACGTCCTGTTGATAACAGTATGTTAATCAACCGCCTCGTCAATGACAGTGTTCTAACCCAACGTCCTGTTCATAACGAGTGTGTTAACTCAACACTCTGTTGATAAAGTGGAGTTAACTCGATCCTCGATCCAAAACAGTATTAACTCAATACTCAAGCTATAACAGGCTGTTAACTCAATGCCCTACTGCCAAATAGGGCATTTAGTTAATCCCAGCTGATCGAACACACTGCATTGGAGTTTACTTATATCAAAAGTGTGTTGATGATTAGTATTTCTTCATAAACGTGAGTGTGTTACATGAACACGCTCCAATGCAGAAGTTAAATGAAGTCCATTGAACGATACGGTTTTTCGTAGAAATTTAGGAAAAATTGTTCACCGCACGAACCATACATTATTTCAACAAACTATTAACGAACGATTCGTTTTCGCGAAAAATACTTCAAGGTGCGACGCCCGCGAGCACGTCCCGTTAATCGTGCCTCTCTCAGCTTATAATTACAGGGTAGAGAACGAGTTCGCGAATTACATGACAAACATACTGCATCGATAAGTATACTCGTAGCCTCGTCACGACAGATACTTGGTCACGATCGCGAGTACCAGCCCCGCGAGAACGACGATGTTGTTACCTTGGGCGAAGCTCGCGGTTCTCGTTGACGTTGCGCCTCCACGTGTACGCGGAAAATGCGCGTTCGAATTGTAATTTCGCGTCTGATAAGGATAATTCGAGTGTCCAGGATACTGTTGATTCGTCGGATAAGAGGGATGAGAACCGTATATGCCGCTGCCAGGGTGATAACCGCCAGCCTGTGGCGGCTGTTGCTGATAAATGCCACCCTGTCCTGGCATTGGCATGCGATTTTGCGTCGGATAAGGCGGATAACCGAGATTCGTTCCCGACGATGATGGATATCCATTGTTATTGCTGTTCGAGGTGCTGGGATAAGGCGGATAACCGAGATTCGTTCCCGACGAGACGGGATAATTTCTTCCGGGTTCGTCGACGGGCGGCGGGGCATTGGCATTTGCGTAGGGATTCGTATTTGTCGAGACGCTGTCGTGATTGTTGTAGTTGTTGTTGTTGTTGTTGTTGGTGTTGGGGATTCGTTGTCCGTTGATGGAAGACACTCCCGCAGAATCGTATCCTAGAAAATGTTGTGGGTCAGCGCAGATCCATGTTTCCAACCAGTTCTTTTTCTTTGGTCTGTACTTTTTTTTCCGTCGAGACTTTTATCGTTCACATTATGGATTCGTGGCATTGGATTTTTTTTGCCCATGATCTCACTCGAGAAAAAGGGAATCTGCTTTCGAATCAAACTAATCGCTCTGACATTTCAGGATTTCCTGCGGTTATTATGTCAAAGAAACGCGACAAGCGTCCGTCGTATTTAGTATACGACCTCGACTTGCGGAAAATTGGGCACACGTGCAAAGAGCGTGGGTGTTGTTACCACTGTCGTGATTCCGCTTCGAGTGTCGTCGTCTTGGGGAATCTTGCGCGGAGACGCAAAAGCACGTTTAATCTCGTCCAGCATGCATTACCCACGACCAGAGACGATTTTTACATGCGGATGTCAATTTTTTACATGAACATTTTTACATGCACAAGTCTATTTTTACGGGTTGAAATTTACTTTTACATGACATGATTGTTTTTTAATCCCTAAAAACAATTTTCTATGTAAAAGCATATGTTACAAGACCAAATTTGTTTTTACATTAAAAAAAAAAAAGTTTTACATGCAAAACCCTTCGCTTGGTTATTTACAGGTTACAATAAATATATGTTATGCGACAAAAAGCGCTCTGTTTTTTAGCCCGGTTTTTTTGTAATGCCCAACATTTATATAGATCATTTTTTTTTATCTCAATATCCATTTTCACATGCATTAGCTCATCGCAGAATTCCACTAAAGACGCACTGCATCAAATTAACTCGACTGATTTTTGAACAGTTGGAAAAAATGGCAGTTTGAACATTGTATAACTGGTAGAAATTAGTTATTGTGTACGAAATCGAATAGAATCTTTAAATGAAATTATAGATTAATTGGCAAAAAAGTAAGTTTTACTCGAAAAATCCTAATGTTATCAATTTTCAATTTTTGAAAATAAACTTTATGAACTCAAATGAAACTCACATTTCACGTGTTTGAAAAAAATCGTAGATGAACTCACAAAAAAAATGTTTTACATTATAAATCATGAAGTTAAGAATTTCCGATGCTTTTCAAAATATTTAAAAATAGCAATCATGAAATATCGCAATTCCAGGACGAATGTTTGTGAGAACGATTGCCACATGAATGGTGACGTTGTAATTAGGATATTAACTATTTCTACCGACAAGAGGGACTCCAAGCTGTCAGCACGTGTCGTATGCAGCATCATTATGGGCCAATAAATTATGGATATTTGGCACGCAATTTCAAAGCCGGGGCAATTTGGCCCAGTGTTATCAATGTGGATTAATGAGCTCTCGCTGTACAATTCACCGTTTAACATGAACATACATTTTTTGGTTTTCACTACCTGAAGCATTTACACTATTTTTAAACGCAATTATTTCTTAGCAATACCCAACATTTACATAAATTACAACTACATTAATGTTACCACAGAAAAAAAAATTAAATGTGAAAATTTCAAGTGCGACGAGTAACTTTTTTCTATCCTCCACGTAATAACATCAAATTTTGCGATTCCTTCGAAACCTCGGTGGAACAAAGGATTCATAATGAACGAAAAAGTAGAGGGAAAAGGTGAAAAAATATACGAAGTAGCGGGCTCTCATAGCGGCGGGCGCGTTAAGGCGGATTCGAGAGAGAAAAGAGAATTTGCAAAGTAGGTAAGTAGATATGAAGGAGCGATGTTGAATTTGTCGGAGTAGAGCTTTTCGCGAGAGTTTCGCGAGCGGAAGATACAGAGAAGCTTCTAAGTGGCCCAAGTGTATGGCGGCGAGGAGTTTCGTGCCTCCGGTCCGTGAGCGAGGATGAAAGGCATAGCGATGAAGGGTAGTCGATGAGAGAGACGGAGGGAAAAGTGATGGAACCAAAGGATGAAGGATATGCGAGGCTAAGAGGGAAAAAATGCTTTAACGCGTATGAATATGGGTCATTCCACTTCAAATTATCCGAATCTCTTCCCTATTTTTTCTACGATCGATACAACCTTAAGAGGTGTTGAATTTTTTGCAGATATTTACTCAGCTTTGGTAAAAAATATGCGATTTTTTGAATTTTTTTATTTAATCGAATATACACTTAACTTAACGTCAAACAATGTTTTTTGACGATGAATCAAGTAATAATGGCGTTCTCCGGAAATTTGAAAGCGATCGGATTAATTCACGCAAAGTTATAAGTTGTTGTCACGATTTTGGGATATATAAAAAACTATAATAATTTTTAAGAAATTTCTTGGGCTTTTCTAAATGCAGAAATTTACTATTTAGATAGTTTAGACTTCCATTGGATGAATGAAAAATGCCTTTTTTCGCTAAAATTAAAACTCTCACTGTAAACACCCGCCATTTCGGTGACGTTTGATATTTCAGAAATTCGTTTGCCTCAAAATATGACCTCAAATTTTTAGAAATTTTTAGAAATTTTTTAGGGGTTCGCCGAGCCAAAAAATCATTAAATTGAGGGAAAACATAAAGAGGTACCTCGTTCAAATTAATGAAATTTTTTTCACAGAAACTAGGGCCCAAAATAGATATTTTCGTCACAGTTCCATAATGGGCCAAAAATAATTACTATTTTCTTTTTTTTTTTAATTGTGTTTGAATCATCCGTTTTATTTCACGTTGTCGGGACTAATAAATTTTCGAAAAATGTTGTCGTTTCACTCTTAAACCAAGAAAAAAAATCACGTTTCACTAGAAAAATATTTTTGTTGTTGTTATTTTCACTACAAGAAACAATCAAAATAAGAAACTGTAAAAAACAAAAAATTAAAAAAATATATATATACTAATTATTTTTGGCCCATTATCGAACTATGACGAAAATATCTGTTTTGGGCCCTAGTTTATGTGAAAAAAAATTTCATCAATTTAAAAAAGGCCCCGCTTTGTTTTCCCTCAATTTTGATGATTTTGTAGCTCAGGCAGGCAACCCCTAAAAATGAAATTTTCTACAAATTTGAGGTCAATTTTGGGCCCAACGAAACCCACAAGAAACACGATGACCGCGTGATTTCACATGGAATGCCCCATATATATAATAAATTTCATGTAATGAACATATATTTTTACACAAAAAAATTATTCTTCGGATATTACTTTCTAAAATATGAAGCTTCTGCACAAGTTGAATTACGAATTCTCAAAAAAAAAATGGAAAAATACTATTTCTTCAACGGACAAACAAAGTACAACCGCATAAAAAAATTACTATTCACTTACGACTGAGAAAAAATCAACGAACAAAAATCAATCCCTTTTATAGTTGTATCAATAGTATAAAATATCGTGACCCTTGAGCATAAGGGTCATAAATATGTCGATTTGACGTGAAATGTTCCGTATATATGTTCATGTATGTTATGTGCATAGATATCAATGGAGTCCGGAAAAGTTGGTGGGGTGCGTATCGTAAGGCTGGAAAATGTACGAGTGTGTGCGTGTGTATGCACCAAGTAAAGGGGCTTTAGGGTCTTCCGGAGGGCTTGAAGAGAGGAAGAGAGAGAGAGAGAGAAAGTAGGAAGAAAAAGATACAAAGGAAACTGTTGGGAGAGAATCCGAGGGGTTAAAGTTACGAGAAATATATTCCGTATACGTCTCGAGGCACATTTATATACATGTATATGTGTATAACGCATCTGGAGACCAGATCCCAGGTGCATGAAATACGCGAATGGATTCTCGAGGCTAGGATTCTCCTAGGCGCACGAAGAGAGCATGAAGGAAGAAGGAAAAAAATTATAGATTTATATATATATATATATATATATGTATATGACGTCAGGATCTTTAGAAATTCGTACACGTGCACCCTCCCATACTATCGCTTTTGGAAACCTACGTTGAGCCGCGATTTAAGTCCAATGAAGGCAAAATATAAGGAAAATTTTTCGCGAATACAAGTCCGATATAATGTATTCATTCGAAGGAAAAAACTACCCCTTAAGAGACAATCAATTTAGGAATTCAATAAAGATGGGAATTATTCTTTTTCGGCAGTTTTTTTTGGCTGTAACGCGGTATTCTGGTCTAGAGACGTATTTATTAATATTTTGACAATAAACAAAAAAAAATTCGAGAAAAAAAAATGAAAATTAAATAAATTATGAGCTGGTAAAGTTGGGGGTAAAAAAAGGAGTGTGCTGGCTAATACGATTGCAACCTTTCTAGTCATCCGAAATGGAATTTTAAAAAAGAATCTTAATCAGTAAGAATGTCGTTATAGCCACTACCTCAGCGAAAACGGAAAAATTTTTTTTGCAAAATGGCGACTGTCTGAACAAAAAAGGCGTTTTTCAAATCCTTTTTTCATAGTTTTTAATTTTTTTACAGTAGTAAAAAAAAATAATTTTGATACAAAAGTGGTAGGGGAGATAGAAAGTTGTACATTGAAGATTGGTAAAAAATTTAAAGTAAATAGGTTGAGTAGAACTTGAAATATAATATCAGCCGTGTTGAGAAAAGTAAATAGTTTAGAAAAAAACGTTTATAGTCCGATTTGCTCCGACATGACGGGCATAGTTGCTCTATATAACTCTAAACTTTAAGAATTTGCAAAAAATATAACTCTAAACTTTAAGAATTTGCAAAAAAAAAAATATTTTTTAAAAATTCTAGACCAGAATACCGCTCAAGGGAAGTCACCCCCATGGAAAATAATATACGTTGAATGCATGAAAAATATATTGAATAATTTTCAATGAAAACTGCCATATCCCAGCTACATTTTGGGATACATAACGTATTATATACACTGTCGGCCAAAAGTTTAGAAACTCTTGCCCCGATTCCACGCCGCACAAAAAGTTGCACTGCTCTCTCAAAAATGAATATATTTCAATTCGCCAAGCGGCGTTTTAGAGGGGACATATTCAGCTTCATTTCACTTTTTCCAAAAAATTTAGCAATTTTTTTTTAACCCGGTACGTCCTTTGAAACATGGTCGTTTTTTGGCTTTTTTTGGCATTGTAATTTTAGCGCACGACCCATACAAAATTTTTCGACTGTTTTTCGTATGAAAAACTTGTGGCGGGGAGTATTAGCTTCAATTTCGTTTTTTTTAAAGTTTCGTACGATTTTTTTTCGCAGAAATATTCAATTTTTCGCAAAAAACGACCATGTTTATAAAATGTAGCGTAACTCTAAAACTACAGAGTTATCGTGAAATCACTAGGAGGGTAAAAAGTTGCATATAATCATTCTGGATTCAATGAAATTTTTTCAGGTTTTTTTTCAAAATTTTTTTTTCCAATTTTTCCTGTAAACGAGATGTTCTTTTATCTTAAACAATCGAGTCTCTTACCTCATCTGCATGGCTTTTTCATCGAAAAACCTCATCTGCATGGCTTTTTCATCGAAAAACCCGTGTAGATGAGGTAAGAGATAAAAGATTGTTGAAGATAAAAAAATATCTCGTTGACAAGAAAAATTTTCGAAAAAAAAATTTTAAAGAAAAATGCTGAAAAAATTTAATTAAACCCAGAATAATGTATGCAGCTTTTTACTCGCCTGGTGATTTCACGAAAACCTAGTAGTTTTAGAGTTACGCTGCATTTTATAAATATGGTCGTTTTTGCGAAAAATTGAATATTTTTTCAAAAAAAAAATTGTACGAAACTTTTTAAAAAACGAAATGGGTCGTGCCGCGTGCACCAAAATTACAATGCCAAAAAAAAGCCGAAAAACGACCATGTTTCAAAGGGCGTAATGGGTAAAATAAAAATCGCAAAAAATTTTTGGAAAAAGCAAAATGAAGCTGAAAATGTCCCCTTTAAATTGCCGTTTAGCGAATTGAAGTATCTTCATTTTTAAAAGAGCAGTGAAACTTTTTGTGTGGCGTGGAATCAGGGCGAGTATTTTTGCAAACAGAGTTCTGGATAAGATATATCTTGAATAAACTTGAAATATATTTCGAAAATATGATCAACCATAACTTTTTAATGTCTTTGATATACTTTTTAATATATCTCTGTTACATAGACTTTCTCATGAAATTCATTCGTCCAAAAGACTCAAAGAAAAAGAATCAGTGTTAAATTCATTGAAATACATTCTTAACTAAATTATTCGATTATTGTTTAATGTTTCATTTCACGAAGTCGAAATTTAAAAAATGAAAAGTATT
This sequence comes from Alloplasta piceator, assembly GCA_946863875.1. Taxonomy (NCBI): domain Eukaryota; kingdom Metazoa; phylum Arthropoda; class Insecta; order Hymenoptera; family Ichneumonidae; genus Alloplasta; species Alloplasta piceator. The sequence goes on along the minus strand of OX333071.1, from coordinate 13,448,225 downwards.
TTTGGAATTTTCCGGATTCAATTCAACACAATCCTGAGAGGAACAAAAATAAAGAGTGGATAATAAGAACTCACATAAATTACAAGTGATCCATCGATTTTTTTTCAATTTTTATGGTTTTCCCAATTTTTTTTCCTTTATTCGCAATTTCAAGTTTCGTTGTTCTGCATCCATCCTCCGTCTTACTTTATGTAATACTTGTTTCTATTTTATCCGCGACTTGTGTTACGCACAATGTATGTGTGTGAGAGAGAAAAGTGATGAAGAACCCGGATGACGAGTCATTCGGGGGATGAAAAAAAAAAACAACTGTGAAAGAATGAAAGTGTGTGTATATATACGCGACTAAATACAATATAAAAAGACCGGTGATAAAAGGACGGGGATGAAAGGTGTTCCGGTAAATTGCTCGTGCAGGAGCTCGAACGTAAAAAAAAAAAAAAAAAAAACATGGGTGCACACACATATGAAATGCCAGGAGAGTCCGAGAGAGGCTGTGAAAATGTTGCAACCCCGTTGCCATTGCCCTGGTCCGAGTCATTTTTTTTTCTATTTGCCCCCACGATCCTTCGTACACAAGCTTTTACACTAATAGACTATATATATGCGTTACGATAGAAACATTTACCTCGTGCAAAAAATTCTATGACACATTGGTTATGTTTTTACGAAAAAAAAGTAACATTAAGAACAAAAATGGTTTGGCCAATGAAGGTTCAAGTGTCGAATCGTTTGGATTGATGAGAAAAAACGTCACAAGCAATTTGTGAGCCATTTCAATCGCGTATAAACATATATTTTAATATGATCTATATATTATTATTATTATTGTATTTATTATATGAGATATGTAGAGCGATCAATTTTGATCAATTATTGATTCAATGAGACTCACCAAGAGGATCCGGCTTGTTCACACACACGGCCTCTCCGTTTTGCGTCTTACATTCTTGACCACCTCCACACAACTTCGTTGCGCAAGTTTCTGCAAGAAAAATGAAAATAAATAGATTTTTTTATTGACACTTTAATTCAAGATACTTTGCCTCTAAATTATTGGAAATATTGTTGGCCTTACAGAACACTATCTTTATTTACATTTAAGAAAATGTATTTTTTGTCAATTTATTAACGATTTACAAAGTTACTTTTCACTCGAATTAACTTTTTCGAAAATCACTTTCGTGATTAAGACAGCTTGCTAAATTTTTTTATTTTTATTATCATTTTGTTATTTAACGTCGCATCAATTGCAATGTTATTTTCTATTAATCCTATTAACGACGTTGCGATTACCATACTTTTGAGCCCAACGAATTGCGATGAGAAAATTATAGTTATGGAGAAAGGAATAATTTCCTTTAACGACGAAATTCCCACGAAATGACAACAGACATTACAAAAGGATGCAGACGAAATAGTGGAAAAATAATTATTTCTGAACGTGGGAAATCGATGCCTAAAAATAGGAAAACGTTCTCGAGGAGTCATTGTTTGAATGTATATGAGGTTTTCCATGTCAAACCAACAAACGATTGACTTTTAACCTCTCGGATTTGATGCGTGATTGTTCCTACGATTGTAAGAGGTTAAAAAACTCTTTCAATTTGCTCAAATTTTTTCTATCAGCTGTTGTAAGTACGAACTCGAAATTTTACATTCCCGCTTACGTCATGTCGATATGAAATAGCCCGTACATTTTTCAAATCGAAATATACGAAATATATCATCAAAAAAATCTTGTTAAAGAAGAAACATTTTATTGAGTAACGAAAAATCATGCTTTCCGTATCTACTGAGAAAAAATATTTTCGTATCAAAAGCAAATTTTCTTCACGATTTTTTAAAATAAAACAGGAGGATAAACATTAAATAATTTTATTTTAATCTTCGCTTTTCAAGGTTTAGTGTCGTGAGTAGGTTATTTTCTCAACTCTGGCGCTTTTGTTTAATAAAAGAAGAAAGTTTAAAAATAATAGCTGATAGGAAAAGAGGGAAACTACAGGTATTTTTTAGCCTCGGTACAACAGTAAAAGAAGTATGGCATAAAAATGTAATAAAAACGAAACTGTCTTATTTAATGTAACTTACCGTGGAAATTCGGTTTTTTCACGCATGTCGGATAAGTTCCACATTCCTTATGCTCGGCATAGGAGCAGGGTTTCTCCTCTATTTTGCATTCCTCAGTGCTTCGGCAACCAATGTCCTGGCAGGTTCTTCCAAATTCTGCAAATGAGTTCACGAAAGTTAGACAATTGTACAAATCCAACGCCGTAAATGTTAAATATACACAAGAATTAATATGGAAGCGTAAATTTCTCAACGAAATTTGCAAGATGATCATCATCCACATCACATGAAATATTGCTGCAAAAAAAGTGACGAAGAATTGTTCAATTTAGGTCAAAGTTACAAAACTCCATATTCATTAGGCAGTTTATGTAAAACTCTATATTAATGCTAAGAATATTCATCCTTGCATTTAAATTATTGACAAATTCAATTCCCAAAAGTACTCTTCTAATATTTTTTTTTTTTTTTGGAAACATCATAGATTCGACTTTCACAAAAATAAAGCGAAGTCGCAAAATGGATTATGTTAAAGGTTGGCATTGTTGGATAGCTACGAAAATAGATTATTTTACATAATTTTCTCAAGTTTGTCTAGTGCATTTAAGCCCCTGGAATTTTGAACATAAATGCAAAGAATTTTGAAAATGATTTTTCTACTTTGAGAAGTCATCCTTAAAAGGGATGAATTTTATTTGTAAAAAAACCCATTTTCGTGGTATTCGAACGATGCTAGTTTCGATATCATAAAAATTCACTATATTTACCATACAGTAAATTTTTCTAAAATTTATATGATACACCACGACCAAATCAGCTTTACACTAGAAAAAAGCATTTTGCTGAAATTTGCATGGTTTAAACGCAACGAAAATATTTTATTGACAAAAAATTCCTTCTTTCTAAACAGTTTTCCAAAAGACAAATTGTTGAAATGTATTTTGGGGTCTTTGTCAATGACTTGGGATACCAAATGCACGATCAAAATGTAAATAATATAAAAATGAATTTAAAAAAAAAATTTGTATTTCATTGAAACGATGCAAGCTTCAACATAATAAAAAAGTGCAGTCAAAATATCTTCATTATGAAGCTAATTTTTTTCTGACGCAATTATTCGCAACTTTGTAGTTCTGAATTCGTGTAATAGCCGCGACGGATGAGTGCGGTTTAAATTGGCAAAAGCATTTCCCTCTTCTATCATATATACATACATATATTAGGGTGTTTCGAAACAGCACTTTTTCTTTATATTTTGGTGCTCATCGAGATTCTTGTGCTTCGTGTAAATACGAAATCCCTCTTGAAAGGAAACATTATTATGTTTTTATTACTAAATATCTCAAGTAGAAAATGACGAGCTGGTAAAGGCAGCGTTGAAAAGAGAAATTAATTTCAAAATTGTTTACATCACTAACGAAATATTATTGTTTAATATCTTTAAAAATTTTAAAAAGTAACTTGGTCAGTGCGGATTAATTTCTCCAAAAATAGCCGTTTCTAAAAATATTGCCAATAGAGCAGAGTTACAGTTAATGTCAAGTCAAAAATGGCTGCTACAGAAAAATGAAGTATAAAATTAACCTGATGCATGAATATCTATTTACAAAAACGTCATAGTAAAAAAATATCGAAGCACAAGAATATCCGTGGATATTTTATCCATGTACAAAAAATCCAAGCACTAAAAATATCCTCTTAGAAAAATAACGAAGCAGAATAATATACATGGATATAATATCCACGTACAAAAAAATTCAAGTACAAAAATAACTCGGTAATAATATCTGATAAAAATTATTTATCGATCAATACCGTTGAATAGTGAAAAGACAAACCTACGTGAGATTCTACCTTAAACTAACATCTAGTTTAAGGTAGAATTTAGCATACGGCGTTCTAAAATAATAAAACACCACAAAATCTTTACTTCTATGTGTACCCATATAAGATTTGGATAAGATCAAGTAATTAAGTTAAATACAAATTAAACTCGATTCATTCGTACTTCATACTTATCTTAACATTATATTAACATAATTAGATGATAATATTAAGTAATTATTACATTATTATTATTATTATTATTATTATTATTATTATTATTATATATTTACATTTTCCGATATTTTGGTCAGGTTATTTTTATACTTGATAATTTTTTTTAGATATTTTGAGCTGATACCATAAGAAAGTAGTTAAGTAGTTAAGGATGCTTTGTCCCTACCGTCCCAGCCAAAATTTTTATCTGATCATAAATTTCCGCACTTCATGATACAATAAAAATCTGAAGAACTTCAGCAGCATTTGGCATACCATAAACAAGGATTATTAATAATAATATTGCCCAAAAGTTATGAATAAATTGTTTATACAATTAATTATGCAACAATTTGTCCATAAGTTCTTTTTTTCTTAGACAAATCGAATGCGCTAATTTTTCTAAACATATATGAATTTTTTCAGAATTTTTTCTTTATCTTGAAATATAATGAAAAACATTCTGAAATACAAACAAAAAACTGCCAATTTTGTATATTTTTTTGCACACTGCTTCATAATCAGCTTTGAAAAGTTTCAAAGACACTAGGCCAAAAAATACATAAATACAGTCATTATAAAAATTTCAAAACGAGAATTTTAAAATAGAGCGAAAATTCTGAAAAAATTCATGTGCATTTAGAAAAATTAACCGATTGATGTGTTTAAGAAAAAAACAAGAACTTATGGAAAAGTTGTTGAATAATTATTTGTTTGAACAATTTATTAATAACTTTTGGGCAATATTATTATTGTAATTGTTGTTTATGGCATGCGAAATGTTGTTAAATTTTTGCAAATTCTTATGTGTATCACGAAGTACAGAAATTTCAATCAGATAAAATTTTTGGCTGGGACGGTAGAGGCATCCTTAAAAAAGTTTCGAGTCTTTTCTTCAACGTCAAGAATTTGTTATTTTTAGGAAATACAAAGATCTCGGTGAACAACGATATCCGATGAAAAATGAGGGTTTTGAAGCACCCTAATGTTCATATATATTCATTTATGTGGCATGGAATCGGGGGAGTAAGCGTTTTGAGCATTTTTATCCTTTAACATTTTTTCGCTCCGCGAATGCAAAGGATGCCCGAGGGAAAGACGCGGTGGTGAAAAAATGTCCGTCAAGCATATATAGATTTTTTCGTATGTGTATTATCGCCCGAGGGTGGTGGAAGAAAGAATTTAAACGCGAAAAAAAAGCTAACACATGTGTGGCAACATACACTGCCGACCAAAAGTTTGGAAACACTCGCCCCGATTCCACGTCGCACAAAAAGTTTCACTGCTCTTTGAAAAATAAAGATATTTTGATTGACCAAGCGGCATTTTAAAGGGGACGTATTCAGCTTCATTTCGCTTTCCCCCAAAAAAATTTGCGATTTTTTTTTAACCCGAAACGCCCTTTGAAACATGGTCGTTTTCGCCTTTTTTTTTGGCATTGTAACTTTGGCGCACGACCCATTTTTTTCAACTGTTTTTCGCATGAAACAATTGTGGCGGGGAGTATTAGCTTCAATTTCATTTTTTTTAAAGTTTCGTACGATTTTTTTTCGCAAAAATATTCAAGTTTCCGCAAAAAACGACCATATTTATAAAATGTTGCGTAACTCTAAAAGTACTGGGTTTTCGAGAAATCACTAAAAAGGTAAAAAGTTGCATACAATCATTTTCAATCATTGAAAAAAATTATCATGAATCGTGCGCCAAAATTACAATGCAAAAAAAAAAAATGGCCGAAAAACGACCATGTTTCAAAGGGCGTAGGGGAGCGAGGGGCTCATTATAACAGTTTTTGGAAAAAGGCCTGTAACACCTAAAATATGTATGCTTTTAAGATTGTGAGTAAGAGGGTTTGTAAAGTATTTATCTGAGCACTAATTCCAATTGAAAAATAATTTTAAATCTTTACCCATCTTTTACATCAGACGTTTTTTGAAAAAATGGGAGCTGTTACAACTTACCCCGTGTCTGGGGCTAGTTGTAACAGGCTCGGGGCAAGTTATAACAATGAAAAGACTGGCAACCTTATAAGAAAGAACAGGTTTTTATTGGTTCACAGTCTTGTATTATTCATCGTGGTTCATTCTTGTGATGATTATAATCTTTGGTAGTCTCTCATGCTAATAAAAATACAATACAATAACTTAGCATATTTTTATGGGCAATATTGGTGTAAAGAAGAGTAAAAGAATGCACAAAAAGCCGCAAATAATTTGTAATACTATGTAATCACTATACTACAAGTTGTAATAATATTATTTATACAAATACATGTAGAGAGCAGAAAAAAAATACACGCGCATGGGGCAAGTTCTAACATGTTACAACTTGCCCCATGGGCTCATTATGTCTACTTAATGAAATATCTCAAAAACTACAAACTAGAATAATTTTAAAAAAAGCAAATGAAAGCCAGTTACATTTACGATGTAACAAGGAAAAACCAATAAACAATAAATTTAATTTTAATAGTCAAAATCAAAAATTTCGTAAGTATTTTTTTTACGAAACCTGGCCGAAATAGAGCTCGTGTGCATATCCTCTTATTTTGATGTCTCGCGGGGTATTAGCGGTGTTTAAGTTATGCTGCGAGTTGTAAGAAGCACATTGAGCAAAAAAATTAAATAAAAATGTTTTAAATTCCCGGTCAAAATTGAGTGTTACAACTCACCCCTGATAGAACTAGCCTCACGCTCCCCCACCGGGTTCGAAAAAAATCGCAAACATTTCTTGAAAAAAGCGAAATGATGCTGAACATGTCTCCTTTAAAACGCCGCTTAGCGAATTGAAATATCTTCATTTTTAAAAGAGCAGTGAAACTTTTCGTGCGGCGTGGAATCGGGGCGAGTGTTTCCAAACTTTTGGCTGGCAGTGTACGTGCAATGTTGTCCAATGAAAAGCCGCATCCTAGCGGCGAGATACGTTTACGCTCCGTCCATTATGAAACCCTTTTGTCATCCCTTCTAACTCATCATCATCCCCCTTTGTCGCTTTCCGACAATGGATGACTCGTGGAAGGCTCATTACGTACTTCAAACGTCTATTAGCGTCAGAACTCGCAAATGAGAAGCGCATGCGTTAATTTTAACACAGCCGTCACTCTTGCCGTTTTTTACCGTTTCCTCTTTCATCACATATCTCCCATTCTCTCATATTCGCTATGATAGCTAAAAATACAAAATTTGACATCCCTTCTCCGGACATCGATTGTCCGGGCCCTTATCGACGTCACAAGCGTAAATAACTCCCAAACTCCGAGAAGACTCTTCAAACATTCTCCTTTATTTTTATTTTACGAATCATTGGCCACGGATACTTGGAAGAATCGAGACCTTTTTTCAAATTCATCAACGACTCCGTAGCAATATACTAACCATTGTATGCTTGATATTTGAGAGAGTGGAGATTAATTAAATCGATACAATATTGAAACAGAATTAATTGCTTGATTATCGTTCAAAAGGTCAATTACTACTAATTGGTCAAATGAATAAATTAATAAACAATCGGTTATGGCTAACTAAATTATCATAAATTATAAAAAATTAATTATCTTTTCGATCCTGGAAATTCAATTTACAACAAATCGATGGGTTTTGATTAATTAGTATCATGAGCACCGAAGTTTCCTTTTAATTCTCTGTTTCTATTTTTTCTTATTCTTAATTTTATTTCTATTACAATCACTAAAAATAAAATATTTATTTGTAAACGCGAGAAACGAAACGTTTTTTTGGATTTCTTCAACAACTCTGTTTCATAATGTCTGTCGTATACTTCTGTGTCTTCCCGGCAGAACCACCTGAGTCAATATTTTTCAAAAAATGTGTAAACAACAAACATCCATCGCTTATTACGTCCACTTTACTCTCAGAAATTGTTCACTCGTGTTTATATAATTCGATAAGAGATAAAGTAATATTTCATGACCAGTTCAGTTGACACCGAAGTTTCCAGCATAACAAGTTAACGCCAATTTTGAAGAATGATTATCGGTCAAAGTATGATAATTACTCATAAATACGTTGTCAAGGTTAACGTATTCAGTTTTCGGCCTTAAGATCGCCCATTAAGTAGATTTCGACATGACGGTCAATCGCTGCATAGTTGACATTGGGCACTGAAAACTATGGAGCGGTTGACCTTGACCACGAAAACTATGATGGAGAACTTGACCTTGGCAGCAAAAACTATAACGCGGTCGACCTGGACCCTGCAAAATATGAAGCGGTCAACTTGGACATTGAAAACTACGAAACCATTGACCAGGAAGCTCAAAACTATGAAATGGTTGATCTAGTCCCCCATATAGTCTAAAAATCATGGACGCCTTTACACGGTTGAATTGTTTCTATAATCAGATCTTCATGAATCACAAAGTATTTGGGTTTGTATTGGCGTGTTAGGGAAAACCGCTCTAACCTAATATTAACCACAAATCTTGGGGAAATCTTGTTTATGAAGTTAATTGGTACTTGAGCCACAGACTTGATGTTTCAGAGTAAAAAGAATTAATTAACTCGATACGATATTTCAAAGGCAACGATTGTGTAATTACGGTTCAGAAGGTTAATTATTATAAATTGGTAAAAATGATAAAATTGACCGAATGGTTAGGAAAAATGTATTATGAAAGATGAATTATAATTTAAACGGGTAAAATATAATTTTCAACAAGTGGACGGACTTTCAAGTAATTGGTATCATCAGTTGCAAAGTATTTTTAATTCCCTGAGCTTTTTTTTCCTCTTTCATCTATTTATTAGCGGAATAAAAAAAAACGACTCGCATTTTTTTCCCGTCCCTGAAGCATTGGTGGACGAAGGTTGACGTAAAGTAGGTATCTTATGGAGTCAAAAGAGAGAGAGAGAAGGGAGAAGTCCCTCGATGAGTCTCGAGTTGGGGATGAAGAGACGAGCTCACGAAGTGGTATGAGGTGGCTCATTATATACTTGGAGAGAGAAAACGGTATGGAAATAGAGAGTGAGAGGGAAGGAGGCGGGAAACTTGTGCGCAAGAGAGTGAAGAGGGGTATGAAAAAGGGGTGAGTTCACCGAGGTATAAATGCGTTTATCAGCAGCGTATGCGCGACACCACCTCTTGCCATTTTATCATCGTCACCCCCGACGATGGCCTTTTCTCATTCTCGTCTGAAAATACACATACATAGACACACACTAACTCTAAAAATACTGTTCTAACTATATTTCATGCATCCATCGATCGTGAACTCTCTATATTGGCTATGACGGCAATTATTGCGCATTTAACCGTGTATTTCCGACTTTTTTTCACGCCCACACGTATTTCTCTCTTTCCCTTTCTCTCTTTTTCTTTCTTGACGCCTTTGTGTTGTGGAAAAAAAGTTTATGAATAAAATGTATTCAGGGGTAAATGAATAATTCAAAGACCCGATTCTTTCGCATTTTTCAGCCTTTTCAAGCGGCAAACTTTGCAGATTCTGACTAACGAGGACGATATACTATGAAAAAGATGAGTTTATCAATTAGGTTTACTATGAGAGAAATAATTCAATGTATTTCATGTTTTTAGTGCAATATCTTTGAATTTTATTTTTTATATGGAGTGTTATTTGAATTATATTTACTCTAGAACGAGTGTAAGATTTCCTTACATTTTATTGTGAAATTATGAGGAAATGAAAAATTGTCGTTCGTCAGAATTTCTTGGCTTCTCTGTAACGTTTTGATGATGGGGATTTGTGGGAGTTGTTTCATGCAATTTATTCGTCGAAAAGATTCTGAGAAAAAGTATTTTTTATGTGATCAAAGTGTTGTTTAAATTATATTTGCTGCACAACGAGTGTAAATGTTCCTTAAATGTTATTATTTAAAAATTTATCTCATGGAAATCATCAGGAAATTAAGAATTGACATTCGCCACAATTTCTTGGCCTCTCTGTAACGTTCTAACGATGGGAAATTCTATTCATAATTTCTAACAGTATTTTTTATATGGCCAAAGTGTTGTTAAAATTATATTTGCTATAGAACGGGTGTAAAATTTCCTTACATTTTATATGGAAACATTTATCTAATGGAAATCAACAGGAAATGAAAAATCGTCTATCGTCAGAGTTTCTTGGCTTATCTGTAACGTTTTGATGATGGGGATTTGTGGGATTTGTTTCATGCAATTTATTCGTCGAAAAGATTCTGAGAAAAAGTATTTTTTATGTGATCAAAGTGTTGTTCAAATTATATTTGCTGCAGAACGAGTGTAAATGTTCCTTAAATTTTATTTTTTAAACATTTATCTCATGGAAATCATCAGGGAATTAAGAATTGACGTTCGCCACAATTTCTTGGCCTCTCTGAAACGTTCTAACGATGGAAAATTCTGTTCATAATTTCTGAACGTATTTTTTATATGGCCAAAGTGTTGTTGAAATTATATTTGCTATAGAACGAGTGTAAAATTTCCTTACATTTTATATGGAAACATTTATCTAATGGAAATGGTTGGAAAATGAAAAATCGTCTATCGCCAGAATTTCTTGGCCTCTCTATACCGTTTTATCGATGGGGATTTGTGGGAGTCAAGTCTGTGGTATAAGCAAAATTTGAGAGCAAACCCGACTATATAGGAAACCCAGGATGACCACATAAAACGATCGACGACCGCGCGCAGCGTCGTAAACCTCGTGATGCGACTAATCGTAATGCTGTTTGAGAATGAGCGGGAGGGTGGATCTTGAACGAGGGTCGAAGTTTTACCCGCATCGGCCATTATCGATTCTCGATATAATTATCGGGTTCCGACCACTTTTTCCCAACCACAGTGTCGTTTAAACGTCGAGAGACGTCACGCCTCTCTTTTTTCCCATCTTTGACATTTTTTTTCCCAATGCAACACCCGGTGTGCTTTTGCATCGAACGATGCATATATATATATATATATATATATATATATATATATATATATATATATATATGCGAGACAGAACGCACCTTCGTGTTTTAATCGCATCGTTTCAAAGTGACCTTGAATAATACGAGCGAGAGAGAAGACCGAAAGAAGGAGAAAAAAAATTCCTTTGACCAGACACATTTTATGTGGGACTTCATCCGACGCCGGATAATTGTGTGGGACTATTAAAGTCATTATTATCGAACTGATAGTTTTAAAAAGACTGGTGGGAGTTTTACTTGTTTCCAGCTTATTTGTTCAGACACTGAAAAGATCAGACGTAAATAAATGAATTTAATGAACCGATGTGGAAAATTTTGTATTCCATTATTTTCGGTGAAGAAAACAAAAAAGCCAACGAGATGAGTGAATTTTTTTTTAATACGGTTTTTCATTATCTTGCTGTTTTTCGATAATTAAATTTCGTTGGAAACTGGAATCAATTTACAGGAAGACAAAACGGGAGCATTCTGTCGGAAACAATTTTCCAGTGGATACATTTTGCTTCCACTCTTTGTTTGTTACAATTACACTCGTTCGAATTTTAATAACTTACATCGTTGTTGAGTAACGTAAAAATTAATTACATTATCGAGAGTGGATTTTTAATCCAAAGACGAAAAATCTATATAGATTGTGTTGTGTAATAAAATAAATCGCAGTCAGTGAAAAAAATGTTGATGGAGTTGAGCATTGAATTTTTGAAAACGTCGATTTTACTTTTTTACAGTATTTTAGAAAATAAAATTCTGTCTAAATTTCTAATTTTTATTGCATCGGTGGAAAAAAAGGGTTTTTTTCACTGAAAATCGATGCTCTTACTTCGGAATTCCCCCATTTTTTTCTAAATCAATATTTTCAAAAATCCTTCGTTCAAAGACTAGATAATTTCATGCACAAACTGAATCTATTACGATTTTTTACCCAAAATAATTCATTTCCGGGCGGCAGTGGTCATCGCAAAGGCACAAAAAAAAAACTTTCCAAGACGATAATCGACATTTATGAATATTTTTTAACCAAAAAAATTGTAAAGATTCTCAAAAACGTAACTTTTGATTTCTGTAAGATTGACAAAAAAAAATCGCACCAGTTTTCTTGCAAGTAATTCCTGAAAATTGGCATTCATAAAGTCGTCAGTCCTTGATTAAACGAGAACAAACGACGAAGCGTCGAGAAAGTATTTACTCTCAATTGATCTGTGGATCTTGTCGCGACAAAAGTCGAGGGTTCGTCAGCGTTCGAGGACTTGTGAACGAGAGGGTCATCGAGCAAACACTGAAAACACTTGTTCTGAATCGTCGATTTATTCTCGAGGAAGATTCTGTTTAGAGTTCTCTCAAGAGAGTCGAGAGAGCAACAGAAAGGAAAACGCCTTCCCGGCAATTTGTTGCACCGGTATTCTCACCCCGAGAAAATTAAGTGGCGCTTTGTGCAGTATATAAATGTGAAACTAGACTGCACAGCCTTACTTCGAGAGTATTACACAGATAGAAATTGAAACATCCACTTATATATGGGGCATTCCACACCGATTCGACCTGGGTCTGAACCTTCACTTCTCCGATTTTGTCCGCAATTTTTTATGGTTTTGTAGTACCTCTGAAAAGCACTCAGGATTTTTTTCAGATTTTTTTGGAGCGATTCGTCTTAATGATAATTTTATAAACAAATGTACTGTTAGTCCAAATGAGAAAATTGAAATAATTCACAAAAATCCCATTTTTAATATGAAAATTTTCAAGCATTGAGCCAAAGTGGGCAGACATTTCCTTCTGTTGATAACAAGCTTTAAAATTTTTTTTTTAAATAGAAGGACAAACCTGAATTGAGTGGGCCTTTATCTGAACATTTTAGTATCAATTGAAGGTGTTTAAAAAAATGTTTGGATAACGCCCCACTCAATTCAGGTTCCTCCTTCTGTTTTTTCCTACATTTTTTTCGAAAAAGCTTGTTATAAACAGAAAGGGTTTTTTATGATTTTTTCGGATTTTTAAATTTGGACTAACAGTACATTTGTTTATAAAATTATCATTAAGTCGGTCCAAAAAATTCTGCAAAACATTTTGAGTTCTTTTTAGAGGTACTAAAATACCATAAAAAATTGCGAACAAAATTGGAGAGATGGAGGGTCCGACCCAGGTCGAATCGGTATGGAATGCCCCATATATATGTGGTATTGTGCAATTGTAGATCGAGGGTAGACTACAGGGGTTGGATGATGAGGAACTCGATGAAATTCGCGAAAGAGCTTTCACTTTGAAAAAGAGTGCATTGGTGGGAAAATAAAATGGTACTTACTCGAATAGGGTGATCCGTTGACCTGAACAGCAAACAGTAGAAAAAGAGCGGCGACAGCCGTTTGTGAAAATCCCTTCATTGTCTGCAACAAAAAATAATTCAACAACCATAAGACAAATTTATCTAAGCAACCATCTCATTATTAAATAAAACAAGGAAATAATAACAATGTTTTATAATGACCATTACGTCGAGAAGTCCGAAAAATTATGCTGAAGTTTGCATCGTTGAAATTCAACGAAAATGTTTTTATTCCTAAATTTATTCGCCCTATGGATGAGTTTTCAGAAGAAAAAATCTTTGAAACACTTATTGGAGTCTTCATTAAGGATCTAGCATTCTTAAGTCCAAGATAAACGTTAGAAATAATGAAAATAAAACAAATGAAACGATTTTCGTTTCGTCAAACGATGCAATCTTCGACAGCATCCGAAAAATATGATTTCGAAATTAAATTCAAATTTTTTCTCCAATAAAAGGAATTTAGAATTCCATTTATTGTTACGATTGTAACGTGGAGTACACTGAGAAAACAATGTACCAGGATTTGTTAACTGTTAACAAATGTAAAGTTGAATATGGCGAAATCAATTATTTTTTAACAGTTAATAAATTGAATAAATATTTTCTAACAGTTAATACATTATTTTTACACAAATAAAATATTTCTTAACGACTAAAAAATGTCGTAACAGTTAACCATCCGTCTGTACACTTAAATTTTGGGACACCGTCTGTACTCTGGGTCGTGAAACTCCTGCTAATATTTTTTCCAAGGAAAAAACATCAAAAAAATCTTGCAAATTCTGAATTACTTTTATAACATTTTTCTCCATGGTCCAATCATTTATTTAACCATTTATAGCAAACAAACAATTTTACAATTTTTCTAATTCCAAAGATAATCGATTTGAAAAGATTAGCTTGTGCCTTAAAAGACCCAGTGTACATACGGAGGGTTAAGGAATATTTAAGCAAAAGTGCCAACTAAATATATTTCCTTACTACAAATAAACTGTTATCTCAGTGTAAACCGATCGAAAAACTAAATACCTTTGTTTAGTAACGCGAACAAATGGTAACCGAAGTAAAAAGGGGACTTTTTTGTAACTGGTAAATTCAAGAACGGTTCTCGGTGTCTTTCAACCTTCCAGCAGCGAACGAGTGACTGCGAGATGTCCACCTCGACTGATATTAAAGGCAAGTTCACCTCCCACTTTTCCTACATATCACTGACGATCCACGGCGCTTGAAAATTCTCGATAAACCGAACTGATAATGTTGAGACGTCTAAAGATCGATCGCAAGCCCTTTCCATCGAGTGACTTATGCAAATACCGCGTCAATTCACGGAAAATTTGAAACAGGAAATAATCCAAGCACTTGTGACCCTGTCATATTTTTTTCCAAGTATTATTATGCCTATGACGCAGAAACAGCTGGACATTTTGATAACAATTTCCCAGATCTATCAAAAATATGGCCAAACGATTTTTATCCACGCGTTTGACGAGTGACAAAAATTCTAAGCTCAAATTCATCGATCACTTTATTATTTTTTCTAGGAAAAAAAATATCAGTGGGCCTAGCAACGATAAATCTTGGGCTGTGCCCAATTTTTGTGAAATTCGAAGAACGATAAATCAAATTTATTCACAGAGCACAACATTTTTATGAATATTTCTATGGGTCGAGCAATTGCTATTTGAGTGTCCTAACTCTGGGGAATAGGATATCATTTTTCAATACAAAGAGCACATCGGAAATAATTGATCAAATAACATTGTTGATCTATTTCGATGGATCTATAGTCATGGAAATGGGTCACAATTTCTCAATAAACCTACGTCATCGGAGACCTCGTGGTTCTTCTCTCTCCTCTCTCTCTCTCCTCTCTCTCTCTCTCTCTCTCTCTCTCTCTCTCTCTCTCTCTCTCTCTCTCTCTCTCTCTCTCTTTTTTCTCCCTCGCTCTGAAGCTTCTGCAAACTTTCGTATACGCGTTGGAATTATTACAGCGTGATGCCTGAAACGTGTTTGTATATATAGAAGCGGCAAAATAGCACTCCCGACACATTCAAAAATCATACCGAAGCTCACGAGCCTCTAATTCGCATTTATGGCTTCCGACGTCAACACGGACACGTATTTGCGAGTATCGCAAAATAGAGCAAGGTTTTTGTTTTTATGGAGTAAGTTTGTGTAAACTTCAAATGAAATTCTCAAATTTGAACTTGAAAAAAAAAATATTTGCACGTCATTGTAAGCAATTGAAATTCTCGACTCTCGTTAAAATCATTCATGATGATATTGAGCTATTAAGATTACGCTTCGATGTGTATTTTTTTACGTCTAAACAGGAATTCTTGTAAAACCAGAATCTTAAAAAAATGTCGATTTTTAAACTCACCGCAACTTTTGTTCATTAATTTTTTTTTTATTATTTTGCTCCTTTTACTATATGTAATAACACTTGTAAAGTAGAAGGAATGTGCAATAATATTTAATGCTCTAGAATGAAAGTGAAAAATGTTGTTTCGAAAATAAATATATTAAATATTAAATACCTTAAATTAATTAAAAATTCAAGAGTGAGAAAATTGACAGCGCAAAAATTTCAGGATTTTTATGTTGCATGGTATAAATTCGATATTTGCATTTTTTGAATACTGAATTTCAACTAAAATTAAGAATTTTATTACTTCGAACGACCTCTCAATAATTTATTTTCAACTAAAGATTTCTTAACTTAATTTTTGGAGAACGGACAACCAAAACTGTGATTTTTTTGAGCGTCACTCTAATATTTGCACTTTGAATCAAGCAGAGAATGAAAAGAAAAAACGTCGAGAACGCAGAATTGAAGAAAAAAATTATTGTGGTGCAATAATGCGTCATCAAATACGTCGTTGATGAGTCGAAAAATCAAAGCATATATTTTTTCTACGAAACAACGTTTGTCTCGAGTTTTCGAAAATACTGTATTTTTAAATGAGCATAAAACTGGATGAGAGACCTAAATTTAGTGTTTCAGGCTTTTGAACTACCATGACCGTTTATTAGTTATTCATATGCAACGTATATCACGTCATTGGTGTAGAGTAGAACGTCGTTTATTGGAGATAATATGGAAAGAGCGTGCGTGGGGTGAGCAAAATCTCCGATAATACGGAAAACATTATTTTTTGTTACTCAATGAATCGTGTTTTATCTTTCAACCATGTTTCCTGAGAAGATCAGGGTTTTTCTGATGATTCGTCATTAGCCACAATTTTCCCATCGACCTTCGAATTTCGTTAAAAATCATGAAAATGAATTTTGCCATATTCGAACAATTTTCAAATGTAAAAAAATCAATATTTTGATAAACCATAATTGGATTTCTATTCAACCTTGCTCACTTTACTCCAATATCAAAATTACTTCGACCACGTGGCAATTTTGAAAAT
Organism: Alloplasta piceator; assembly: GCA_946863875.1. Classification (NCBI taxonomy): domain Eukaryota; kingdom Metazoa; phylum Arthropoda; class Insecta; order Hymenoptera; family Ichneumonidae; genus Alloplasta; species Alloplasta piceator. The sequence continues at coordinate 13,431,438 of OX333071.1, read as the reverse complement.
TGCAAGAAATCGATTTGAAAAGGTAAATCTGTTGAAATTTCATAAATTCACATTTGTCAGGAAGTTTGTAAATGGAAATCAAATTGTCTTCAGGATACTAAAATTGCTGTTTTCCATTGCAAAATCATGATTGTCCAATGATTCATTGTTCCGACCGAAAGTCAGATACGAATCATCATAAAGAGTAAGGAAATTCTCTGGTATTAGCAAAAAAAACTTCATATATGAGACAAGTATGAAAAAAAGTTTGATCTATAAAATTTCAATCTATAGTTTCAAATTTTTTAATTTTGTAATTTCAATTTATAGTTAAATATTACATGCGTAATATATGGGGCATTCAATGCCAAATCGGACAGTTTGAATTTTTTCTATGTCCTCAATTTTTTTTTTTATTTTTTAGCACCCATCGAAAGACCGTTGCTGGTAAATTTTGAGATTTTGTTGATTACTTGTTCAGAAGACCAAAAAACCGCTCTTTTTTCGGTATTTTGGTCATAATTTTTTAATAATGGTCCAAATTAAAAGTTTTTTTGAATTTTTTGTTTTATGGCCTTTTAGAAAAAAATACAACAAAAATATTCGACGTGTTTTTACATGAGTTTTTTGAGTTTTAAACTTTAAATCACGTTTTTAAAAGTGAGTGTATATATATATATTTACTTTTTTTTTATCTATCTATTCAACAACTTTTAAGACTAGTCCGATCGTGGGATTTCCATAACTACTTTTTTTTTCAATTTTAGAAAATAAATTTTTTTTTTCTATCAATTATTACGAATATCGATTTTGGTTACGGTATAGTATTTTTTTCATTATTTAGAATTTATTTTGAACTTCTTTATAAAATTCTTTAAATTAAGAACAATTTTTAGTTTTCAAAAATCGAAAAAAAATAGTAGTTATGGAAATCCCACGATCAGACTAGTCTTAAAAGTTGTTGAATAGATAGATGTTTAAAACAAAAAATTTATCAAAAAATCGAAATCTACACTCACTTTTAAAAACGCGATTTAAAGTTAAAAAATCATTTAAAAACAAGTCGAATATTTTTGTTGTATTTTTTTTTTTTTTTTTGAATAGACCATAAAAAACAAAAATTTGCAAAAAAAATCTTTCAAATTTGGACCATTATTAAAGAACTTATGACCAAAGTACCGAAAAAAGCGGTTTTTTTGTTAATTTAATATCTTTCGAACGGGTAATTAAAAAAATCTCAACAATCATCAGCAAGTGTCTTGTGATGGGTACTAAAAAGTATAAAAAGTTTGAGGAAAAAAAAAGTTTTTCAAACTGTCCGATTTGGGATGGAACGCCCCATATATATTTACTATACACAAAATATTACACATTTATTTTTTGTAATCACGTGCACATAAATACATTTCAATGGAAGTTACATTGAGTAAAATTTCTTATCCAGAAAATTGACTCCAAACAACGCCTTAAATATCACGTTGACTCAGCAATTAATCGTCGAAGCTTAGAGCCTTCGAACGAATGGGAAAGACTGCAAAACAAGCACTGGCACGAAAAACTTTCAGCGCCAATATTTCATCAGCGCTATTCGAACAGGAACCACGTCAAACCGTTACCATAGTGATTCCTCGTGCGCGAGAGTGCTCGACGCAGAAGCCACGAATTTGGCGAATCGGGGGAACAAAGCCGAAGAAAAAGAAATAATCAAAGAAAAACGTACGATATTAAAAGTGGGACAAGTGCGTACGTACCAGACCGTATGCTTGAGTCGCGGAAGAGGAACGATCCATTCCACGGCAAAGTTACTGCGACACTGATGCTAGCAAAGCCGAAGAAGTGTGGTGGTGAAATTCAGTATGGCTACCAAAGAGAGAGAGAGAGAGAGAGAGAGAGAGAGAGAGCGGGAGCGGCTCCACACTAGCAAACACAAAAATACACGTATATATGCGTTTATAAAAGAACACGATGGTGACCGAGAGTTTTGCCGAGCAACAGAGGATTTGCCAGTGGAATATATACGTTTATATACTGTGTTATATATAGATAGATATAAATGGTTTGAGAGCGACGAAGAGCGAGTGGAAGGTCGCCCGTTGGCCGTGAACGAGAAGAAAGAGGATGGAAAATGGTTATAGTGGGCACTGATACTTTGGAGAGAGGTGGCAAGAGAACGTCATGGGTCAGACACGCCTATATATATGTATATGGCGCATTCCGCACCGATTTGACCTAGGCTTGACCCTTACCACTCCGATTTTGTCCGCAATTTTTTATGGCTCTGGAGTACCTCCGAAAAGAACTCAGGATTGTTTTCAGATTTTTTTTTGGAGCAATTTGAGCCAATTATAATTTTATAAACAAGTTATTGTTAGCCCAAATTTAAAAATCTGAAAAAAATCACAAAAATCCCGTTTTTATATGAAAATTTGTTAGCGTTGAGCCAAAATCAGCAGGGATTTCCTTCTGATTATAACAAGCTTTTTCAATTTTTTTTTTTTTACTAGAAGGAGAAACCTGAATTAAATAGGTCCTCATCCAAACATTTTTTTAAACACCTTCGATTTATACAAAAATGTTTGGAAAATGGCGCACTCAATTCAGGTTTCTCCTTCTATTTAAACTTTTTTTTTGGAAAAGCTTGTTATAAACCGGAGGAAATCCCTGCCCACTTTGGCTCAGCGCTTGAAATTTTTCAGTATAAAAAACCGGATTTTTGTGATTTTTTTCAAATTTTTAAATTTGGGATACTCCAAAAAAATCTGAAAAAAATCCTAAGTGCTTTTCAGAGGTACTGCAAAACTTAAAAAAATTGCAGACAAAATCGGAGAGGTAGGGTCAGACCCAGGTCGAATCGTGTGGAATGCCCCATATATTTAGCGCTGCGATAGAGAGAGATAGAAAGGGCAGGACCCGATGAGAAAGAGCGCGATAGGGAAGTGGAAGATGTTGGTCAGCGTCGTAGAACGAGGAGAGAAGGGGTAGGTGAACAAAAGTAGAGAGGGTGAGAAAACACGTCACTGAAAAGAGACAGAGTGATATTGTACCGGGTGACGTAGAAATTAAGCTACGGTCGAGTCGATCGAGTCCTTGGATTTTCAAGATTGTTCCTGTACGTTTTAAGGGGCTACATTTACACCGAGAGAAATTATTTTTTCATTTTTAATAAGTTTATTTAAGATAAATGAAGTTTTATTCGGATTTCGGCCTAATGGGCTAATCAAAATGCCGGAAATAAAAAAAATACATTTTCCAAAAATATTTTCAAAGGTTCTTAAATTTGAATGAGCCGCATTTTCAAATAGTCCATCGACTTGAATATTACAACATTATACTTTAAAAACGTTTTTCTCAAACCACTGTTCTCAAAATCGTTGCCCCTGATATCAGGTGGAGTATTTGATTGATATTTTGAAAATTTACAGGAAATGCAATGAAAAACATTGAATGCTAATTGACGATCCAAATTTCGAAAATCGATTCCCATTTTGTTATAGTTATGTAAAAATGACTTTTTATAGATTTTGAATGCTCGAGTTTTAATTCATCATTGCGTTAAAGAAAATGACTTAGATACATTTATTAATGAAATCTAAAAAGCATATTACAAATATGGATTTATTTAATTAATTTGAAATCAATCCCAATTTGTTATTTAATCGATAATTCCTTGAGTTTATTGTTGTAATCATCATTACTAGTTATCGTTGAATATCAATCTATCTACCAGTAATTCAGATTTAGCAAAATCGTGTTTTAATAAAATAAAAAAGTCAAATCATTTTTTTCAATGATTCACGATGAGTTTAGGATATTATCAAAACCCGATTCGTGACAAGGATATCATGAGAAATTATAATCGTTATCGTGGTTTTGCGGTGCGGAAAAAAGTGCACTGAATGGGAAATATTAGAAATTCGACGAAAGTTCATTGCGTCAAACAACAACGGGTTTTCCAACTCTCTGTGAACGTTCAATTTTTTTTCCGCCTGGAGTCACGAACTCTCAACAATAAAAAAAACCATTTATTTTTTGGATACGATCGATTCAATTACAACAAATTTTCCACGGAGTAAAGAGTTTTAATTTGGTCGGTGCCAATCGTAAAAAAGACTCGAAAAATCGTCACCGTGAAATAGGACTTTCATCCCTCGCTCTTTTTTGCCCTCCGCGTTTATATACTGTCGGTTATATATGTATATGTATAGTATTTAATGAAATCAATTAAAAGGACGCACGCATGGTTGGTTCTCAAAGCTCAAAAAAAAACGCGCCTGGACGCCGGTGAATGGACGGCAAAAGTGCTGTCGACACAAGAGAGCTCGAAGCTTTTTTCTCTTCAACCCTGCTCTCATTTCCGCAATCACAGCAACACGCTGAGAGGTCCTTCAACGTGGATAACGAGAGTCGCCATAGGGGTAACTACTTATATGTTACATTCCAGAATCGTTGACCCTTCGAGATTACGCCGGAAAGTCTTCGCCAAAAGTTTAACTACTTGGGAATTTATTTATCGAGGAATTATTATTAAGGGAATATTCTAGTCTGGAATTTTGAAAAATCATTTTTTTGCATATTCTTGAGGTTTAGACCTTTAAGAATATATCATCGAAAGGAAATTTTTCAATTCCAATAATTTACGGAGTTATAGCTACTTTAGTGACGCAGCAACTACGCCCGTTACGTCAGAGCGTAACTTTAAGGGGGTATTCTGGTATAAAATTTTGAAAAAATCTATTTTTTTGTGCATATTCTTAAAGTTTGGACCTTTAAGAATATATCCTCGAAAGGAAATTTTTCAATTCCAATAATTTACGGAGTTATAGATATTTTAGTGACGCAGCAACTACGCCCGTCACGTCAGAGCGTAGCTTTAAGGGGGTATTCTGGTCTAGAATTTTGAAAAAATCAATTTTTTTGCATATTCTTAAAGTTTAAACCTTTAAGAATATATCCTCGAAAGGAAGTTTTTTAATTCCAATAATTTACGGAGTTATAGCTATTGTAGTGATTCAGCAACTATGTCTATCACATCGAACCATGGTCGTTTTTCTCAAAAGTACTTTTCGCAACATGGTTGACATGACATCTCAAGTTCTACTCAAACGATATACTTTAAATATTTTACCAATCTTCGATGTTTTACCAATTTTCGACTACGTAAAAAAATTAAAAACTATGAAAAAAATGGCGAAAAACACCTTTTAAAATTTAAAAAAACCTTCTTTTAAATTTTGTATTGGATGACTAGAAAGGTTGCAATCGTGTCAGCCAGTACACCCCTTTTTTTCCCCAACTTTACCAGCTTCTAACCTTTTTCATGTTCATTTTGTTTGCTCGAAATTTTTTTTTTTATTGTCAGAATATTAATAAATATGTTGTGAAAAAAATGATAAAAATATTTTTTGTTTTTTTATCGAGCTCGACAAAACGCTCAAAATGTATGTCTCTAGACCAGAATACCCCCTTAAAAAATCATGAGCATCAACATTTCCCACCCTTATTACCATAGAGATGATAATCCCTGATCAAAAAACGACAAAGCTTGTCAATCAGTTACTATTTCTATTATTAATGCAAGTTATTATTATTTTTAATGGATCAAAAATTATCTTAGATTTTCATTAATTTGTTTCCCATCGTAATTATTCCTAAGTTAAATATTAACTAAAAAACTGTCAAAAATAAGAATCTCTGCATAACCAACCCTCTCCAATTTCGTAGATATGGAATATCTCCTGTGTAGATATCTGGAACACGTTTCCGCAATGAAACACGTAACATAATAAAGGTGTGTATACTAAACTGAAACTAACCTCGTACTTTCGCGGTTCGCGTTATTGCATAACATGAGAACAACTTTTCAGCCCTCTTGTGTTTCTCACCCTGGCAGGCTTCGTCCTCCTTTTTCTCATCCTCCTTTCTCCGCAATCCCCTCAATTAAGGCTTTCTCGCGAACTCGAGTGAAAGAGACAGAGAGAGAAAGTGAGAGAACAAGAATGCAGTGGCAAACTCCAGTTAGAACGTTAGCTAACTATCGTTATAAGGCGTTTGTGACCGGAAGGGTGGTTTTCCTCATCGTGTGGGCTCTCACCTCTCGCTTCCTCTCCGTTTCTCTCATTCTCTCTTACTCTGCATACTGCAATATACATATGTATATATGTTAGGGGCATTTCAAAATCAGTTTTTTTCCTTATTTACGCTCCTCATCGCGATATTTGTTATATTTACCCAAAAATATAAACTACCCCCAAAGGAAGGTCTGCTTAATTGTTTTAACACTGCCGCATCAAGGGGGAAATTTTGAAAAAATGGCACTTACAAAATTTAGATATCAAAATATCTTTCGATGGATACATTTTTTTCTAAATGATTTATTTACTTTTACTTTTAATGACACGAAATTAAATCATTTCCTTTTAATGATGTACACTGCCAACATTTTGGAAACACTCGCCTCGATTCCACGCCGCACTAAAATGTTCACTGCTCTTTAAAAAATGAAGATATTTTGCTTCGCCAAGCGGTGGTTTACAGGGAACATATTTAGCTTCATTTCGCTTTTTCTAACAAATTTTTTCGATTTTTTGTTTAACCCAGTACGCCCTTTGAAGCATGGTGATTTTTTGGCTTTATTCTTGCGTTGTAATTTTGTTGCACGATCCGAGAAACATTTTTTTTACTGTTTTTCATTTAAAAAACTTATAGGGGGGGAGTAAAGCTTTAATTTCGTTTTTTTTTTAAAGTTTCGTGCGATTTTTTTTCGCAAAAATATTCAATTTTTCGTAAGAAAACGACCATATTTATAAAATGTAACGTAACTCTAAAATTACTGGGTTTTTGTGAAATCACTAAGAGGGTAAAAAGTTGCATACAAGTATTCTGGATTCAATGAAATTTTTTCAGAATTTTGTTTCAAAATTTTGTTCACGAAATTTTTTTCTGCCGAGATATATTTTTATCTTAAACAATCGGGTCTCTTACCTCATATATAGAGGTTATCGATGAAAAAGTAGTGTAGATGAGGCAAGAGACCCGGTTGTTTAAGATAAAAATATATCTTGTTAACAGTTAAAACCCGTATATATGAGGTAAGAGACCCGATAGCTTAAGATAAAAATATATCTTGTTTACAGGAAAAATTAAAAAACAAAATTTTGAAAAAAATCTGAAAAAATTACATTGAAGTCAGAATAATTGTATGCAACTTTTTACCCTTTTAGTAATTTCACGAAAACCAAGTAGTTTTAGAGTTAGGTTACATTTTATAAATATCGTCGTTTTTTGCGAAAAATGGAATATTTTTGTGTAAAAAAATCGTAAAAAACTTTTTGAAAAACGAGATTAAAGCTAATACTCCCCGCCACAAGTTTTCCACGGGAAAAACAGTCGAAACAAATTCTCATGGGTCGTGCGCCAAAATTACAATGCCAAAAAAAGCCGAAAAACGACCATGTTTCAAAGGGCGTACCGGGTTCAAAAAAGAATCGCAAATTTTTTTGAAAAAATCGGAATGAAGCCGAATATGTCCCCTTCAAAACGCCGCTTGGCGAATCAAAATATCTTCATTTTTAAAAGAGCAGTGAAACTTTTTGTGCGGCGTGGAATCGGGGCAAGTGTTTCCAAACTTTTGGCCGGCGATGTATATCTGATATATTCTGGTCTCTATAATATTTTTGAATCAACGTTGTCCAAAGTATATTTAAAGTATATTTCTAATATATAAGTCGCAAGAAGTTTCTATATGCTGGATTAATTTTTGATCAATTTCTTCTTCATGTGAGCCGCATTAATATATATATTCAACTGTATTATGTATCAAAAATCTATATATACTATATATATATTTATGTATTTATTAGGGTGACAGTTATTTAGGCTTTGGCGAAATAAGTTCGGTGCCACAGCAAAAACATAATCAAGGTGCATCCAAAAAAATCTGTGTAAAGTTTGGAGGCGCTCGGAAAATTGGAAAACGCGCCACCGGGCGATTGAAATTTTAAATGTTTTTTGGGCATTTCTACAGAGCCTGTCATTAACAGAATTATGAACGAAAAAAATTGAAAAAATTTGGTTTTGTAAACCGTACTATGCACAATAAGTGTACCAAGTTTCAAATTTGTCTCATTAATATTATACTCGAAAAAAAAATCATTGATGCGTGGGATAAATACATGTATTTTACATTTTTAATTTCAATCGCTCGATGGCGCGTGTTCCAATTTTCCGAGCACCCACAAACTTTACACATATTTTTTTTGTATACACCTTGATTATGTTTTTTGGGTGGCGTCGAACTTTTTTTGCCAAAGCTCGAATAACTGTCACCCTAGTATATATGCAACGACTGCTTTAGTATCGCAAGGTAACGATATAAGGGTTGATAGTACGGGCAGGTGGCGCCTCGCTCCTTTCTCGGTGTGCTCCAGAGTAGGAGATGAGGACGCGAGATGAGGTTGGGGAGGGGGGAGAGGGGGTTGGAGGCATTGGTTAGATGAGGGGGTGGCGCGCGCGCTGTCCCGCGTTCCATGTGCGGCCATATACGAGGGGTAGTAAAACGGGGGTAGTGAGGGGATTGGTTTTAAGGGTGGAAGGGCGGGCGTTGCGACGACGACCGGGCGTCGACCGGCAGTCGAATTCGCTGCCTCGCTCAGGCAGCTCCAAAAACGCGCTTTCTCTCGTCACCCCTTCACGATAATAATAGTACATAATACATAATAGTACATACACATATATAAATATATTTATATATGTATATACATATAAATATACATTTATATATGATAAATCCTTCCAACTAAGACGCAACCCCTTTATCGGCGTCGTTTGCGGTCAAATGCGAGCCCTCCGCGAAACGATTTATCCTCGAAGATCCACGAGCAAACTTCCGGCAAAAATCATCCCGACCGTGACGCTTCGTTTGCTTTCAACCCCCTTTTTGTCCCGCCGCGATGGTCTATTTTCATCTCTGGGGTTGCGATTCTTTTCTCTTGCTCTTTCAAACATGCCAAACAATTTTTTTTTTAAGTTTTGGTTCTTTGGTTTTTAAGTTTTGATTATTATTGAATTACAATAATATTTAACGCGCGTGTGTTTGTTTTTGTGCATTTTCAACGAGGAGGTTTTTTGATCTACTCTCTCCCCCGTGAGCGTTAATCCAGAGTTTTTACCCCTTAGATATGAGGACTCGAGATTATTTCGCGACGCGAACAAACGTCGCGTCGACGAGCCGAAGATCGACTTATGATCTATGCGATCCACCGGAATAAGCAGCGAGCGCCATCTATACCGATGCTCGTGAAAGGACGATCTCTTGGCACGATTTTGTTCCAGTGCTCGCACGATTGTGAGTTGAGGGTGGTTTTTTTTTGTTGGCCCGTTGTTAATCCGCTTTCCCGACGATTTTTCAACCGGAGCATCTACAAACTGTGGGAAGGAGATCAATCCGGTAAGGGATCTTCGAGTTGTTCGAAATTTATCAAACAATGTTTTTTTTTTACTCAACGAACTCGATCGGGAAATGAGGATGATCGATCGTCAATCGGTTCACTATTTTTTATCTTAAGGGGAAGATTGGGAAGAACCTCAAATCAGCTCATTCTTCAAAAAGGTGTAAGGAATACAATCGGCTTTAAATATTTCTAATGGCGTCACGTTGTGATCGAGAAAGTCTTGCACTCAAAAATTAGGGAGAGTCTCCACTTTAAGCAAGGGGTTTAAAGGGGGCCTCCCCTTAATCCTGGGAAAGCCTTGATCTCTAACCCTTAATCCTTAATCCTTAATCCTTGGAAACTAGTTTTAAAGCTCATCAGAAAAAAATATAAATAAATTCAAAAATCGATCGATCACCAACTGCCACGTTTTGATGAATTTCTTTTAGTTTGATACTTTTTTCGAGAATGGAATTTCGTCATTTTTGTAGAAAAACTCATTTCGAGACTGGAGCCTTTTTGCGAACAGAACTTGCTGATATTTCGACGCGGATATTGCACCAGCTTGAACGTATATGAACGCACATCTATGAGGCATTCCACGTCAAGTCGGCCACCCGGTTTGTTGAAATCACCAAAAATCGCATAAAAATTTTTAAAAAGGAGTTCGAACTGTCAAGAAAATTCGTGATTTTTTTTCAGATTTTTATATTACATGTTTTAGCCGGAAAAAAATACACAAAATTTTCTTGTTCCATTTCGTAACTCGAAAATTATTCATCGTACAAAAAAAAAGTACAACATGAAATTTAGGATTTTCAACGTATTTTTCACTGAAATTTTTTACGAACTCTTCCAAAAGCTCTATATGCCATTTTCGGAGCAAATAATGTTTTGATATTTTTGTTCTCAGAATTGACATCTTCGGTTTGTCTGTAGTTTTAACAATTTTTTACTTGATATATTTACAGACTATAAAAAAATTGGCTCAGTGGAGAATCCATCCCTTCCCATGCGTTTTTCATCCCAAATGAATACACAAATTTCTCCGTGCATTAACAGGGTTGAGACTATCTATAGATATTTTCTAATACCTGCATTTTTGTTTATTTTTTGTACTTTTTCAATTTTTATTAACTTTTTTAATTTTTATTTTTTTAAATATCTTTTCGTACATTTTAATAAACTTCATCAATGGATCCATGTACACCAATTAAGTCTATTCAAATTTGAGTCAAAGGCTACTCACGTCTCTCGATTGCAAAAAAAAATTTACCCTCTTTGAATACACCGACGTTTCTATGGTCAATGAGTACTTTTGTAGTTCGATTTGGGCATGATTTTTGGGAATGAAGCAATGGTACTGCTTTGTTCCTGGAGTCGTCTTCGCAGTATCAAAACGAGATTATTTTATTATCTTTTCCTGTCTACGATTAATAATGATAAAATATCAATATCTACACTATTTCGTTAAATCACTCTATATTGATAGATTGTATCAATAAAAATGCATTTGAAATAATGGATTCTCCACTACGCCAATTTTGTTATAGTCTGTAAATATATCAAGTAAAAAACTGTTAAAACTACAGACGAATCGAAGATGTCAATTCTGAGAAAAAAAATATCAAAACATTATTTGCTCCGAAAATGGCATATAGAGCTTTCAGAGGAGTTTGTAAAAAATTTCAGTGAAAAGCACGTTAAGAATCCTAAATTATATGTTCTACTTTTTTTCGTACGATGAATAATTTTCGAGTTACAAAATGGGACAAACAAATTTTTTGTATTTTTTTTCCGGCTAAAAAATGTAGTTTAAAAATCTGAAAAAAATCACAAATTTTCTTGATAGTTGGAACTACTTTCTAAAAATTTGTATGCGATTTTTGGCGATTTCAAAAAATGGGGTGGTTGACTTGACGTGGAATGCCTCCTATATATATATATATATCAATGTCCGAACTGAGAGAAAAATAAACGACAAGAAATATATATTGGCCATACACAGCTGGTGCTCGATCGTGCGTCCGGTGCAAAATTACGTACGTGATACCTTTGATCTGCGTTCGGAGAACAATATCGCTACTATGGTATACGGTCGCGATCCACGAAACCCGAGAATACTCGACCAGGGATATGAATCACTCGTAATAAAAAAAGATAAAAAAATCGGAGGAAGAGCGATACACGTACAATGCAATTTTTCTACGTGAAAAAGCATCGCGCGGACGAAGCAATGAAAATTCTCCCTGTGACGTACACTGCCGTTCAAAAGTTTGGAAAACCTCCTGTCGATTCCGCGTCGCACAAAAAGTTTCACTGCTCTTTTAAAAATGAAGATATTTCAATTCAACAAGCGGCGTTTCTGAGGAGACATATTCAGCTTTATTTCGCTTTTTCCAAAAAAAAATTTCTATTTTTTTTTAACCCGGTGCGTCATTTGAAACATGGTCACATTTAGGCTTTTTATTTGGCGTTGAATTTTTGGATTGGGCCAAAAAATCACCCTGCTTCAAAGGGCGTACTGGGTTAAACAAAAATGGAAAAAATTTGTTGAAAAAAGCGAAATGAAGCTGAATATGTCCCCTTTGAAACGCCGCTTGTTGAATTGAAATATCTCAATTTTTAAAAGAGCAGCGAAACTTTTTGTGCGGCGCGGAATCGGGACGAGTGTTTCCAAACTTTTGGACGCCAGTGTATATCGTTATTTTATTCGAGCATAGAAAACTGCAAGCCATCACAATCCCTTTCTTCGTTCCACTTTTGTTTCCAAATTCAATTATATCCGCCCCGTATGAATGACGTTGTTTTTTATCTCTATAAATATCCAACGTGCTGTTATCACTCGGAGAGTAATTATCTTATAATAAAAATTTCATTTCATTCATGTATTCATGTATGTATGCATGTATGTATGAAAAACGACCAATTGCAGTAATTATTCAGCACTTTGATGTCGTGAAATTTATTAAATTTTCGTTGTTCTCTGGGACAAACGAACTGCAATACGTTGCTTAATCGGATTATACCGTTGGACAAATAGAACGCTATTAACGGATTTACGAAAGTAATATTCGCCCGATTTAATTATATTTCTGAGTCGCTTGGTAATGGAAAATTTGAAGTAAACCTCGCGAATACGATATTCAAAGTTGAAGTCGAATTTTAGATACGATTATCGCGACCCTTTCACGGGATTTCCCGCTTTTGAGGGTTGAAATGATAATTCTAGATTTTTTTTCTCCTCAGTCTTTCCAACTTCTATCCTCCCTTCCGTTCTCTCTATCACGATTGAGCTTTTCATCCCCTTGTGCATCATATATATCCAATAGGACGAATCCTTTACTACCCTTACGCGAAAGAGAGAGAGAGAGAGAGAGAGAGAGAGAGAGAGAGAGAGAGAGAGAGAGAGGGAGAGAGAGAGAGAGAGAAGTGTGAGAGAGAGAGAGAGCGAGAGGGAGAGAGGGCGAGAGAGAGAGACTTTTCATCGCGTCTTTGCCAAAGAATTCCCCAGAGCAATACGTGGAATAACATGTGAGGGAGTACCATGACGACTCTTGACTTGTGTTCGTTTTTTCGAGACACAAAGAAATGTATTTACGATCCTTCTTCTTACCCTCCGATATCCCATTTTCATTATTTATATCAAGCCTTTTTTTCTTTCCTCCTCGCTGTAAATCTCACGGGGATCCCTTGTCAAGGGGCAAAACGAGGGGGTTGGTAATGAAGGGGTTGGATTTGCACGATTTGAAAATCACGACGATGCACAAATTTAATTAGAAAACGAGGTCAAAAAGTTCCTACTACATTGCTCGTTAATTTTTTTTTTTCCAAAGCGGAATTCCCTTTTCAACCCCTGCGATAAGGGTGCAAAAAGTATATGAAAAATTCGCGCAAAGTGCGGGTGATTTTTTCTCTTTGTAAATGCTTTTCAACCAGCAACGTTCGTGGACGATATTTGTGCAACTGGATACGCCATTTCGGAATGTGTAAATTGGGGGATGAGGGTGAACTGTAGAGGGCTGCAGAGGGATTGAGTTCCAAAGGGACGGAGATTCCGTCGACGAGAATCTTTGAATATAAACGGAGACACTTTGCAATTCATGGGGCAAGGGACGAAGTCGTAATCTCACACGCTTCGCACGATTCAGAACAATCTCTCTCTCTCTATTTTGCCCTCTCTTTTCTCCTTGCCCTTCGTCCATCTCTCTACTCTCTCTCTTTCTCCCTTTGCCACCCTTACTGCATCGTCCTTTAGCTCATTTCCCCATTTATTACCATTTCCGTCCGCATATACACAACATATACGACGCACATTTAGACCAACTTTGCCGTCGCGTTCCCTCTTTCATTTTGGCCCTTTTCAACTTTGCATACACTCCCGCTCAAAAGTTTGGAAACACCAGTCAATATTTCTTGCCGCACTGGAAGTTGCATAACTCCGTCAAAAAAAAAGATATTCGAATTTTTAAAAAAGCATTTTGACGGAAAGGAAATTAGCTTTATTTTGCTTTTTTTTAAATATTTTTTTTAGATCCGGTACGCTTTTTTTTACGTGACCGCTTTTTGGCCTCTTTTCGACCATCGCGATTTGGGCGCATAAATTGAGGACATATTTTTTGTCTTTTTTATCTATGATACATTTGAAAGTCTTAGAAGACGCTCCATTTTCGTTTTTTAAAAATTTTCGTACGATTTTTTCTCGCAAAGTTTTTTCATTTTTGGCTAAAAAAGACCATCTTTGAAAAATGCACCGTAACTCAAAAACTATAGAGTTTAAGAGAAAATGTCAAGTATGAAAAAAGTAACGTACCTATACACGGAATCACCTGGAATTATTTCAGAATTTTCCAATGACATTTTTTTTTTACTAGTTTCGCTCGAAACTCTGATGATGACGTCCCAGCGAAAAATTGTATCTGATTGAAATTTTCGTACTTCGTGATACAATCAAAATATGGAAAAATTCGGCAGCATTTGGCATATTATAAACAACAATTATCAATAATAATATTGCCCAAAAGTCATTAACAAATTGTTTAAACTATTTATTAATGATGAATTAAGCAATGATGAATAATGATCGATAATTATTATTGATCATTGTTATTTATAGCATGCCAAATGTTGCTGATTTTTTTCAAATTTCAAATGTATCACAAAGTACGGTAATTTCAATCAGATACAATTTTTTGCTGTGACGACATCATCAGAGTTTCAAGCAATAATACGAAAAAAAAATTGTTATAGGAAAATTCTGAAATAATTCCAAGAGATTTTGTCTATGCCCCCACTACTTTTTTCATACTTGACATTTTCTCTCAAACTTTAAAGTCTTTGTGTTATCTTGCATCTTTCAAAATTTGTCTTTTTTAGCCAAAAGTAAAATAACTTTGCGCGAAAAAATCGTACGAAATTTTTTCAAAAACGAAAATGAAGAGTCTGCTAACCTTTTCGAATGTACCGTGGATTAAAAAAAGACAAAAAAAATGTCCTTAAGTTATGTGCCGGATTCGCGATGGTCGGAAAAAGCCCAAAAAACGTTCACCTACAAAAATGCGCACCGGATCGACAAAAAATCATAAAAAATATTTAAAAAATGAAAAATAAAGCTGAATTCCTTCCGGTTAAAATGTTTTTTTTTATTTTATTATCTTTTTTTTTTAAGGAGTTATACTACTTCTAGTGTGGCATTGACTGGTGTTTCCAAACTTTTGAGCGGGAGTGTATATTCCGCATACAATCCTCACTTGCCCGACGAGACGGGACAGTGATTCGTGGCTGTTTTATTCAATGCACTTCGAAACACGCGATTCACGTTTATTATTCTTTGATAATGCAACTAAACGACATAATAATCGCTATTTGTTAATGCTGGAAAGACAAACATTGGTTAGACGAAATTAATTTCAAAAAATGACGCGATAAAACATTCACGGTGTTTTGGAAAATGTAATTCATATCAATATTTACTTGATCGTACACGGATATCATGACCAGTGTCATAAATAAATGACACATATCTTGTGCATACTAAAATTGGGGCCGAAAATTTTGTCACTATCGTTGGATTATCATTGTTTACTCGACTGTCAAGTAATTTTTTTTTGTAAAATTTATGAAGAGGCCACTTGTTATTTTACCGGGTTCAATGACATTCGCAGAGTTCAATTTTTAAAACGTAATTTCCATTGAATGAGGCAAAGTTTCCAAAAAAGTAAGTACCAAAAATTTTTTGGAGATTTTTTTTCTTAATTTTTTTTCGAATCTTACTACTACTCATTTTTCTAGACCAGTATTCCAGACTTGTTCTCGACTTTTTTGACAATTTTCCAACTCCGTGATATTTCCAGGACTCTGCATTTTATTTATGACGGGCTACAATGTTATTGTATAAATAGAAGATAGCAGCGTTGCTCGAACGCAGTAATCGACAGCTGCCAATTATTGCCGCATTCTGTAGCCACACTGAAATATATATATATATTTTTTTTTATGGACTTCCTTATGACCCCAATTGTTAACTTAAGAAAGTACCTTATACTTTCTACAATGCCGCAACCAACACAAAAATTATTTTCATAATAATCTCATTTAGTTGAGAAAAATAATAATTTTCAGCAGTTCAACATTTTGAGCTGAAGGGAGAACAACTTGGGGATTCTTAAAATATCGTTTTCTTCACTTTTTCGAAACTTCATTAAATGTGGTTTTTTCCCCATTGCGAGTTTCAATGTCCCACATTACGATGTCTTATTTGATAAGAAAAATCATTATTTGATACTTTTTCCACGACCAGAAGCTTTCAAAAAGAGCAAAGCACAAATTCGTTTGTCTATGGTCTTTTTCAAAGGCTCCATTCTCTCCTCCAAGAGAATTTCTCTTCTTTTTATCTATTATAAATGAGATGACACTTTTTAGGCACTCATTTATGTATGATAAGTGCCTATTATTTATTTTCGAGCTCTCTTTTTGAAAAGCCAGCTCGTTTTTTTTTTCCACATTTGCTTTGCCTTCTATTCGATTTTGAATTAAATTCTGCTTAACTTCACCTCACACTTATTTTCTTCCACGCAACATTAAACATTTCCAGTTTCTCTTGACCAATGAAAATGGGAAATCAGGGAAATGATTCGGAATCTTTTTCCCTGATTTCCCAGAGCAATTTTCAATTTCGTAATGTCCACAGGTTTTCCCTGTTTTTCCTGATAGTGACTGCCCCAGTTTAATGAAAAATGTATGCCAGTTGCAGTTGCATTGAATCTCGGTTCGTCATAAGTGAAGAAAGACAATAAAGGATTGCTATTCGCTAATTAGAGAACTTTTTTTGCCGAATTCGACTTTCGGACGAATTCACACATATTTATGTATTAGGTATTCTGGTCTAGAATTTTGGACATTTTAGTTTTTGCATATTCTTAAAGTTTAGACTTTGAAGAATATATCCTCGAAAGGAAATTTTTTAATTCCAATAATTTACGGAGTTATAGCTATTTTAGTGACCCAGTAACTACGCCTGTCACGTCAGAGCTTCTGGTCTAGAATTTTGAAAAATCAATTTTTTTGCATATTCTTAAAGTTTAGACCTTTCAAAACATATTCTCAGCCAGTAGACCCCCTTTTTACTCTCAACTTCACGAGCTTAAAGCTTATTTGATTTTCATTTTTTTGTCACGAAATTTTTTTGTATATTGCAAAAATATTGACGTTTATGTTGTAAAAAAAAGAATGGTAGAAATATTTGTTGTCTTTTTTTTATCGAGCTCGACAAAACGATTCTTATATCTCTAGACCAGAATCCTGCCTTAAGGGGGTCGTCTAGTGTGAAGACTGTTTTTTTAATGCTTTTTTGGGGAATTTTTTTTTTTTGACAAACCATTAAAATAAAATAATTTATGAATTGTGTATCATTTTTATTCACAAAGTTTGTTCAAATGTTAATAAAAATGACACACAATTCATAAATTATATTATTTTAATGGTTTGTCAAAAAAAAAATTCCCCAAAAAAGCATTTAAAAAACAGTCTTCACACTAGACGACCCCTTAAGGATTTCGCAGCTGCTAATGATTCAGGATCCAAATTCATAACACTCCGATCATAATCGAGAAACTGATATAAACTTGATTCTCATTCCCTCATCTTTGTAGTGTCAAAACGCGAGTTCATTTCTCGGGCATGTTCACCATGAATCCTCGTGTAAACATTCCATTCCTCATCGTATCACTGGAGTAAATATCCTGCACATGTAGACGTAGGATATATCGAGCGGGATAATTTACTCGAGACAGGACTCGCAAACACTCGGAAAATGTCTCTTGAGCGTAAATGGGAACCCGCAATGGGTGACGAGCATGAATCTACAAAGTGAAGGAGCATAGGAGTGACATCGAAACGTGGGAGTTTATAGTCATGCGACTCCTTTGCAAGGAAACGAGCTTTCGTTCCAAATCCCACAGTCAAAAGTTATCTCGCTTCCATCAGAATTCTGGAGGATTTTGAAATTCCACGTGAATTCTTCTGCAAGTGATTATATATTTAAAAAATTTCACTGAGAAACGTTCTTCAGAGCTTTCAGTTATTTTACGAAAAAATAATTTCACTTCATGCCATTCTATTTTCTATATAAACGTTTCAACAGTGGATGACATTCACAAAAAGCTCGAAGCATCTGTGTGAATTCTGACATACGAATGCTGATGAGATTTTTCATCTGTCACAGCTGGAGCAAAGGATTATCCCCCGGAGTTGATTCTCGTTATCTCTTTCCCTCTGTCTTGCTCCTTCTCGCTCCGAGTTCCCATAATTATTTTCTCCTACGTCACATATTAATATTTCTCCTTCTGAGACTTATAAAACCACCCTTCCATGTGAAACGAGGAAAAATGAAAAATGTTAGCCCAGAAAACTGACGCGGTGCATGTAATTTCAAAAATTCAGAGAACCACTGAAAATGCTATTTATCTACGTTTTTAATGAGAAAGCAATTTCGGTGGCAATTAAACATTTTATACAATTATTATATTTTCGGAATTTTCATTGCTTCTCCATAGAGTAAACTTTGTGATAAGGAAAAAACAATTTTTTTTGTCAACGAGCTTAAATTTGTCTAAAAGTCCAAGAATCATGGTTAGAAAAAATAAAAATGGAACCACTCTAATCTGGAAATGGTTCAATTGATCGGGATGAAATTGGGCAGGTTCAAGCTTTGATCATTTTTGATAAATTATGACCTCTTATGCAAGTTTCATCGGATCTTGATCTTGTTTAAAAAATGATGTCAAGATCAATATCGTTTACTAAAATATCTCGAATTTTTTATATCAATAAACATCTATTAAAAATTGTTTGCTATTGAATATGGTGAAAATCGATGATAGGGTTCAAATTGCCTTAAATTTTTAATTTTCTGAATAATATCTGTAAAGAGAATAGCTCAAACAATTACCAAAATATCGTGCTACACTTTTTAGACGATAGGCTATCACCAAAAAACGTTTTCTATAGTAAAAATCGATCAGGGCTCCAAATTGGATTAAACTTTAAATATATTCAAAAATATTTTTTAAAGTTGTAACTCAAACAATTTTCCAGATGTGCAAATTTTTTACATATGGCTAAAATATCACCAAAAGATGTTTGCCATTTAATTTTGTAAAGATCGAACAGAATTTCGATAATAAAATATAGAATTATTAAAAAAATGGCTGTCAAGACTCCAGCTCAAAAAATGTTCGAGTACTAATTTTTTCTACGTGCATTTAAATCACTAAAATATTTGATCTTTTCTATAGAGGGGCCATAGAGCGAAGAAAACTAAACGAAAATGAAATAAAGAAATTAAAAATTAATTAATTAGGAAACTAAATTATTGCGGTTATATTTTGAGGGAACAATGGGCAAGTTTAAACACCCGATTGTTATCTTATTCATTGATTACGCCTGGAGAAAAGGACGAGAAACTCGAGCTTATATATGCGGTAATTTAATAACCCCTTAGCGTTCACCTTAATTTCGTTGGCTGAAGTGGGAGGAAGAGTTCGGGAATGGTTAACGAGCGAGCGTCTAGGATTGATTGCAATTAGGCTGGAATAGTGGCAGTGCGAAGTTCCAAGCGTGGCACAATATACATACATATATGTGCGAGGTGCCAGTTTCGCGAGGCGTCTCATCACAACCGGAGACGTAAATCCGCGAAACAGACTACGGAAATCTCGCATAAGGGGTATTCCATGCCAACTTTATCAACCTTTGACTAGAAATCCTCTCGGATTTAATTGACAATAACGACTGTACTGGGTTTTTAATTTATTTAAATTTTTTTTAGGTTTAGGTTTTTTTAAGGATGTTAAGTCCCTATGAAATCTTTTAATGTTAATTTTTCAATAAAAAGCTTCTTAATCGTCGTTAAATTTTTACACGACCTCCTGGATACTTCATGTAAAAACATATTAAATTTTCAGAATTCTATCATCATTACTTCAACCTCCTTAAGGGTTAAAATGAAAAATGATGAGAAAATTCTGAAAATTTGGTATGTTTTTGTATGAAGTATTTAAGAGGTCGTGTTAAAATTTCACGACCATTAGGAAGCTCGTTATTAAAATATTAACATTTTGTTAAAAACTATTAGTTGAAAAAAAAAAAATATTTATCAATAAACTTCATTTTGTTTCCTATGCTTTCAATATAGTGTAGATATTAAAAAATTGAGACGTCAAAAAAAAAACTTATCGCAAAGTTATATCAGTTTCCATAAGACTACATTTAATTTAATTTAATATTTGTTAATGTTAATTGTTCGATAACGAGCTTCCTAATCGTCGTGAAATTTTTACACGACCTCTTAAATAATTCATCCAAAAACATACCAAATTTTCAGCACTTTCTCATCATTTGCGATTTGGGACTCAACATCCTTAATTTTTTTGACAAAAAAGCCAAAAATCTAAAACTATTCTCCGAAAAGGGGAGTTTGAAATTAACAATTATAAAAAATGTTCAATGAATAGCAACATCTTATGCCCACATTTAGTGCTTTCTCCGTTGATTTTTTTTTTAAATTAGCTCATATAATATTTTAAAAGAAAAAGTGCTCCGCATCAACTTTATCAACCTTTGACTGAAAATCGACTCGGATTTAATTGACAATTATTTCAACGACTGCACTGGGACTCAAAAGCTCTTTCATTTTTTTTAGGTTCCTCCTGTCAATTCTTAGTTTTTTAAGAAATTTCTCTCAAAGCCAAAATAGGCAAAAAAGCCAAAAATCTAAAAATATTCTCTAAAAAGGAAAGTTTAAAATAAACATTTATAAGAAATGTACAATGAAGAGCAGAATTTGGTGCCTGCTTTGTTGATTTTTTTTTAATATGCGCTAATATAGTATTTTTAATGGAGAATTTATTCCATGTCAACTTTATCAAGCTTTGATCGACATCGGATTTAATTGATATTTTTTTTTAACGATTTCTCAGGGGCTCATCTGCTCTTTAATTTATTTTTTAGATTTCTCCTACCAATTCTTTGTTTTGAATGGCCAAAATGGCCAAAAAAGCCAAAAATCTAAAAATATTTTCAAAAAAAGAAAGTTTAAAATAAACATTTATGAGAACTGTGCAAAAAGGGCAAAATTTTGTGTGTGCATGCAGAGCTGCCTTCGGTGAATTTTTATTATGTGAGCTAATATAGTATTTTTAAAGGAAAAAAGGGATTTTTGAGCCTCAGCGAAGTCGTAGAAGAAATGATGAAGCAAATCCAAGAGGAAAAGAGCTTCGTCCATTTGACAGAAATGAGCCCATATACGTATGAAAATGTAATACATACACACATATATAGGCATATGCACTTTCGCATGCGCATATATTGCACCCTAATGCATATTACTACCCCATGAAGTTCGTGAAGCACCGAAAGCTCCTTTATCCCTTAAAATGGGAGTTGAAAATTATGAAATTTTTTTTTTTTTATCTCGCAGCAAAAGAGTCGCATCCTCCTGGAGAACGTGTAATTTAATAAAACGATAAATTTCATTAGCATATTTTACCATTTCAAACTTTGCATTCCGCACGAAAAAATGTGAATATTAAATTTTTTTTTAATGTATCAAATTTAACAATTCAACATTATGAAGATAAAATAAACGTTGGTTTTTATTGCCCACACGCAAAGAAACGGGAAAGCGTATTAAGGATCCAGCAATTAAAAAATATATTATGAACCTTATCGATATATCTAATCATTTCCAATTTCGAGGGCTATGAATTTTAATGATTTTTCTTCAGTTTGCAGGAGAAAAAAATGACTTCCCTCGACCTTATCTCCTCGCATTTCCAACAGCCTCTTGGGAGCTTTTTTTTGTCGCACGAGACTCCAGCTTCGTTATCCAAATTACTAGACCTCGTCTTTCTTCCCACCACGCACACGCTTCATTAACGAAGTGACTCGTATTATTCCACGAAGTAACCTGTGGGAGCTTCTCCTAGCCTACATTACCTCGCAACCCAAAAAGCCCCCTTCGCATCGTTATGTACCATTCATTATTCATTCCTGATTCTCGTGAAAATTGTTTTTTTTTCCTTGGTCAGAAAATCGTTGCATTTTTATTACAAACGTAATTACACGCGTGAGCTCATTTTTCATGACGTTAATGTTTTCATTACAGAGCAAGAAGATAAAAAAATTTCTTCTTCCTGACCCGCTAAAAGATTCCTACCAACGCATCATTGAATCCGTGGATCCATTTTTTATTTTTCCATTTCATTAGACTCTCTTTCTTGAATTACCGCCATGAGCAATTGAATAAAATATTTCACAATTTTTTTTGTTTCAAGCCCTTCACGTTGGTGAAATCAGTGCTAAATTTTGGATATCGTATCTACGAATATTTGTGGGTCCATCCATTATAAATTATGATGTTGATTAATGAGGTGTAAGGTAAATGTCCCAATTATTGAACAGCTAAGGATCTGGGGATTGAATTCGGTGAGAAAAAAATATAAAATCAAGAAAAAAGCCATCGCTTTCATGTTCAAATGATACTTTGATATTTTTACTTTCGAAAAATCACCCTTTGAATTATTTTTAAATGATTCAAATAAAAAAAAAAGAATAACAATGTGAAGCATGCAAATGTCCCAATTATTGAACACTGGAAGTGCCTATGTCCCTAATATTAAACAGGCATGTCCCAGTTATTGAACACTCTCGAGAATTCTTTTTTCGTTCTGAAAATATTATTTTGGGTACAATATTAAGAAATAAAATCTAAGAAAAAAAATATATATTTAGTCTCTTTTGACAAGTTTTTGGTTCATTCGCATTTGGTTTATTTTTGCTTTTCAACTCGAACTTTATTTTATTTTTATTTTCAGCTTCATCGTTTTTATGTTCCGTTTTTATTTGATTTTGTCGTAGCTTTCTTGTTTTTCGACTGAAATATCGGACAGCAAAAAATATTGAACATTACATTCGTATTTTTAAGTTACATTTAGGTTACATTCTCTTTTTACTTTTCTTTTTATGTTTATTGCAGGAAAATACAAATAAAAAATATATTTGACGATCTTAGAGTTATCATTAAAAGAATAAAGGTAAGTTTATTCAGGAACTTACAGTTTTTGCTTAAATAAATCCGATTCACACGATCTGTCACACGTTAACTGTCTCGATGTTTTGATGGGTTCAATGACGCCATCTTGGAGAATTCGAGTGTTCAATAATTGGGACACACTGCATTTTCTATGTCCCAATGATCGAACACCGTATTTTTTAACAAATAATTAATTTAAAAAACTTTTTTAAATTGTTATTCGTAAGAAATTTTCTGAGGAACCTTAAACGCCCTTACTTTTTGAGATGCGACAGTTTTTGAATTTTTTGTGTCCTTACGCATGAAGCGGCGCGTCTTAGCAAAATGATAAGCAGTTACCACGAGACGTCAAATCGGGTCACCGTTGCTGATTAAATAATTCTTTTCTCTATTAATTAAAGCTTTTTTTACACAAGTAAGGTAACATTTCGATAGCTAAAAGTTCCATATACGTAATGAAATTTTTATAAATAAGTAAATGCATGCAGGTGAATGAGAAATAATAAAAATACAAGATAGTGTTCAATAATTGGGACATTTACCTTATTATCGTTTAGTTTTTTGCTTGAATAATCTACAATTTTTTGTCCAATTTCTTTATCAATTGATCGCGTCGATTATTATCAATGATTGTCAGTGAAGGATTACAAGCATTTGTTCATCCAGAGAAAAAAGTCGAAGGATTATAATTTTTGCAACGATAATTATAGATAATTATCAAAATTAGTCAGTCCACAGAGAAACTTTCGAAGAAAGAAAAAGGACGAATTATCCTTGGGAGAAATTGAACGATATACAACCTTGTCAAAAATTAGCTTAAATCAGCTGATAATATGACAAATTAGTGTCGCTTTTCTGGATTAATGACACATTTTTACAGTAAAGACTATGTATAATAATTGACTATTTATTAAAATATACTCGTCGAGGAGATTTCTAAAATTATTGAATTTATATTTTATTATTAAATTATTAAATTTATTAAATATTTTAAATGATATGAGGCATTCCCTGCCATTCCGACCTGGGTCTGACCTCTCGTATTGGGCGCGCGATTTTTTATTTGATTGTTCTGACTTTAAAAGGCACTCAATTTTTTTTAAAGATTTTTTAGACTCGATTTTAATTTTCTACAATTTTTTAAAACGATTTTATTGATCGACACAATTTAAAAATCTGAAAAAATTCTGACAAATCGCGTGTCAAATATCAAAATTTTTAAGCTTACAGCCGGAGTGGGGACATTTTTCCTTCTTACTATTTTCAAGTTTTTTCAAAAAAAAAAATTAGAAGCGGGAGTTATTTTACTATGGATGGTTGCTAAAACATTTTCATATGTCATATCGGATTTTTGAAAAAAAAATCAGATTTTGCGGTACCATTTATGAGCAAAATAAAGAGAAAAAAAATGTCTTGCGAAAAATATTAATTGTTTATAAAAATCGGTTGTGACATATGAAAATGTTCAACGTTTTTTTCGGAAAAAGCTTGAAAATAGTAAGAAGAAAAAGTCTACCCCCTCCGGCTCTAAGCGTAAAAATTTTGATATCTGACACACGATTTTTCAGAATTTTTTCAGATTATTAAATTGTTTCGATCAACAAAATCGTTTTAAAAAATTATAGAAAATTCAAACTGAATCTGAAAAATCTGTAAAAAAAACTCCATGCCTTTCAGAGTGGGAACAATCATGTGGAAAATCGCGGGCCCAATCCGAGAGGTCAAGGGTCAGACCCAGGTCGAAATAGTAAGGAATGCCTCATACATAAAACTATATAATAACTAAATAATTGAATATAATTAAACTATCATAAATTATTACATTTCTAAATTTAGTTGTTATCAATTATTTTTAAATGTTGTCAAAATCGATTTTGGCATCAACCCTGAAAAGTAGATTTAAATTACACGCACGATCGAGACATCATCTCATGACATATTATTCCATTCACGTCAAATATCGTTCATATCGGATGACTGGAATCTATCGTGCCATCGGTGAATCACAATTGCCCGACGCGATTAAATCCGTCTGTACATTACGAGAACCTTCGGCTTGAAATATTGGTAAACAAAATGGCCGAAATTCAATGATCTCACGTGTCAAAGACACGAGATTCGGGACCTTCTGTTTGTCAGGAGTCAATTTGCATCGTGACACGTGTGTGCACAACCCACGGCGCAAGGGTTGAATATCACGTGTGTACCACGTCGAGAATATGGCGTAGCAGTTTCCGGCTACATTGAGCTGTACCCACGCGTTATAATGCAGAGAGGGTTGGCGAAAACCGCGCTGCGTTGCGCACGATCCTT
This sequence comes from Alloplasta piceator, assembly GCA_946863875.1. Lineage (NCBI taxonomy): Eukaryota > Metazoa > Arthropoda > Insecta > Hymenoptera > Ichneumonidae > Alloplasta > Alloplasta piceator. The sequence continues at coordinate 13,406,127 of OX333071.1, read as the reverse complement.
CAAAATTAGTACCAATATTTACCGATATGCACATATGTCTCCATACTAGGGTGATGCAAGAAAATTATTTTTTTAATCTTTTCATCTCGAAGTAAAAAATAGTTGTATATGCAGTGAACAGAACATTTTCCCAAAAAAAAAAACAACCCTTGAGAAAAATTTGGCAGTGATTTAACCTGAGAAAATAGTTTATTTGTAGTATAAAAATATATTTAGTTGGCACTTTTACTTAAATATTCCTGTTACAAAATTTGTCAGTCGTTAAGAAATATTTTATTAGTGTGGAAATAATTTATTAACCGTTAAAAAATATTTATTTAATTTATTAACTATGTTAAAAAATAATTGATTTCGCCATATAGAACTTTACATATGTTAACAATCATCAAATCCTGGTATATTGTTTTCTCAGTGTAGGCCATTTTTATTTATCGTTTCATTTTGAATCTGCATCGCAACTTTTTACGCATTGAATAAAAAAAAATTAGTTTATTAAGGTACGAATTTTAATTTTTTCCTTAATTTTTTTGTTTTCAAATTCTGCCAACATATTTGTGACAATATCTCGCGTGAATGTTGAATCTTGATAGGCAATTTTTTAGTTTCACATGGAAAAAAAATAACGAGCGACAATATTTCTTAAATGAAATAACAAAATGTCCCAAAATAAAATTCTTCTTGTGGAAAAGAAAAAAAAATTGCAATCACATTTTCTCAATAATACTTTGAATTTTGTAATATATTTTTACTGTATCTTCAAATAAATATTTTTCAATGCTTTGTTGATGAATATTTCTATTCGAGATTAAAAGAACTGTCAGTAAAAACTAAAATTGAGAAAAAAATCAACAATAACTTTCCGGACCTGATAAAATGTTTCTGAATAGCTCATTTAAAGGTAAACTCTGACGACCAACGTATAGCAACGATTTTTACTTGAAAAAAAAAACAAACAAACTGGTTTTTTTCGTTATCAGTAAAATCATTCTTTGAAGAAAAAAATAATTTTGCAATCATACTTTCTGAATATTGCTGCAATTTTCATAATACATTTTCGGTAAATTTTTAAATAAATAAATCTTTCAAACCTCAATTAATGAATATATTCCTATTTCAGATGTAAAAATCTAAACACCCAGAAAAAATATTCATTTGACCCAAATAAATATTCCCTATCAGAATATGGGCCCAAAAAATAGCCTGCCAAATTTTTTTTTTGAACCTTTAAATTTATTTGACCCTTATTTATTTATTTATTTATTCAACCCTTAATCAATGAACCCTTATTTATTTATTCATTTATTCAACCTTTAATCAATGAATATTCCTATTTCAGATACGAAAATCTAAACACCCAGAAAAAATATTTATTTGACCCAAATAAATATTTCCTATTTGAATATGGGCCCAAAAAATAGCCTGTCAAATTTTTCTTAGAGCCTTTAGATTTACTTGACCCTTATTTATTTATTTATTTATTCAACCCTTAAACAATGAATATTACAATTTCAAATGTAAAAATCTAAACACTCAGAAAAGAGATTCATTCAACATAAATAAATATTTCCTATATGATATGGGCCCAAAAAACAGCCTGTCAAATTTTTGTTAGAGCCTTTAGATTTATTTGACTCAAATAAACGTTCTCAATTTGAACATAGACCTAATAAAGAACCTATTAGATCGATATCTGAATGAAATGTCATTTATCATAAATAAATTTATTCAAACTGATTGAGTAATTTTTCTCGGTGCAATTTGACCCCAAAATGTAAAAAAAAGGCCTAAAAATGATTCGTGGCACCGCATCAAATTTGTTTACATCACTCTACAATATTTATGTGTATTTATGCATGTTTGCGTACGCCATGTTACATGCCGCAACATATAGTTCGACACATAGGAAGGAAGGATACACGTGCTCTCTACCAGAGGATTGTTCACCGAGTGTGTGACACGTACACCGGTAGCAAGAACGAGGCTACGAGAATGGGAGTCCCTCCGGCGTATTTGCCCGACTCTGGAAATTCTCTTCCCTGCTATCGATCATTATTATCGAGCGTGCAAAACCCTCATAGATCTCTCTCCTCTCTCTCTCACTCTCCTTTCTCGTTCTCTTCGCCGAAACGTGATGAGAGAGATTGATAAATCGAGAATCTGACACTCCCACGTATCAAACTTTTAGATACGAAATGTCGAATGACGTTTCTCATTTCCCATTGACACTCTTTTAATTGACACGAATCGATCTGACTCCGACAAAATATTCAAAATTGGCCAACTAAGAGAATTATTATCCAAAGCTTTCACCATACTTTCTTCTCTGAATTTAAATTTCCGGGAGCAGAGCTCAATGTTTTTCTCATACTTGTTTTCGATCCTTTTTCTTCGATTCTGCATTTGCACCGTTTTTTTTCTCATTCGATTCGATCAAAGGTTTTCGATAGTTATCGAAGCACTTGAAAAGCTCTATCTTTAATGAAAATTACATTTCCTTTCGCAATTATGGTTCCGTCCTTTTAGAGCCAACTCCTTCTGCGAGGTATAATATATCGAGTGCTGTATCAAAGACGACTCTCTCTGATTGATGATCGTGTTAAAGTTTTCACGAGACACCAGGGCTTTTCTCGTCGTCAAGTGAATTATTATTCAAAGCTTCTACCATTCTCTCATCCCTCTCTCTCTCTCTTTCTCTCTCTCTCCTTCCCTCTCTCTCTCTCTCTCTCTCTCTCTCTCTCTCTCTCTCTTTCTCTCTCTGATTGGTTACGTATGGGAATGCACGAAAATAGATGTTACGTTAATCATGGATATTTCATGGCGTTATATTTTCGACCTTCCAGACGTCACGAGCCAGTTGTTTCCTCTCCTATTTCCGGTTCTTCTCTGAGGTCCTATACAACTAAACTTAAGATACCGAAGAGAGGTTGACTTACAAAATATTCAGAAGAATTTTTTAGAGGTAACGAATCTATCCAACTTGTTATTTTTATCGCAAACATAAAGAGATAGACCTTGGACTCATTAACAGCGGATTTACTGACCGGAAGAGTCATGAAAATTCTTAAGCTTCTACTTTAGAAGGCTAAAAAAACGGTAAATTTTTAAGATTTTTTTCTCAGCTCCTTTATCAGATATGACTATAAAACTGTTATTAAGACATTGTATTATCCTTCGAAAGTAGCCAACGTCGAGAATGTCTTCTCCCGTGGCCGTCAGTTAATCTCAGGATTGGCAAGTCTGAAAAAAAAGCATTTCAAAGAGGAAGGTTTCTTACACACCAATTTACCACCGTTGATGAAAAATTGATTTAAAAATAATGGCAGATGTTTGAAATGAAAATGAAAAATTGAATTTTTTACAATTTATTTCAAACATCCGCCATTTTTTTAATCGATTTTTCATTAATGTTGTAATAAGAGTTTTATAGCCATATCTAATAAAGGAGCTGAGAATTTTTTTCAATTTGCTTTTTGTTGGCCTTCTAAGGTAGACTAGTACCTTAAGTGTCATAAAATTTACAGGACACAAAAATAAAATTTAATGAAACTTCTTTCATTGAATATTGGCACAAAGTTATTTCATGATTTCGACGATAAGTTCGATATTTAATTTGTTATTTGCATCAAAGAATGATCAAAGGACCAAAGAATGAGAATTTCTCAACGAAACTATAATTCATTCCCTTAAAACATACATTTCCTCAATTTATTTCCAAAGGATTTCTTTAGATGTCATGTTGGACTTGCGTATTTATTATAAATTACGCTATTTTTCATTCAGATAAAAATTTGCACGTGCTATCAAAGATTATGAGAACATTCATATTCTCAGGCCTGAAAATCCTTTCGCTGAAATTTTAGTTCTGCTCAATATTGGACGCCTTGGTTAGAATCCAATTTCATTTATATGTATAATAGTTTACTATCAATATTTAGCGATCTCCTCGTCATTTCCCCCCCCCCCCCGTAATTTTCGACCCGTGGCTTGAAGATTCTTTGTTTGCCCCGCGGAAATAAGCCTTCGTTTCAAAATTACATTTTTCACTCGGGAAAGTAGCGCTCAGGGAGTTGAAAAGCCTCAAGAAACTCTCTCACAAAAATCACCCCTCTTTCCGTGAACATCTTATATGTATATGTTAAGGTAGTGGAGTGGCTTCTCGTAGCAAAGCTTCAAGTACTAAGCCAGGTCGATAAAATCGATATCTTCGGGTCAGAGCTCAAGTCCCGATAATCCCGTGGAATAAAAGTCGAGCTCCCGCGACTTCAGTACAAAAAAAGAAGCCGAAGGACCGAGGTACAGCGAGTACCTGAAGGGCTCCATGTGCATGTACATCTTTGAGACATTCAATACATTGATAAACATTCGTATATAAGTATGTATATCAGGGTGGGTCAAATAAAATGACTAATTTTTTTTCCCTCGATATAATGAAAAATGTATTGTTTGGCATCTTAGAAAAACCCTTTGCAAGTATTAGCCCTTCATATTTAAATTAAGAGGTCCCTCATCGCCAATTTTTATTTCCCATTTAGGTAACATAGGAAATAAAAATTTGCCATGAGGGACCTTTTAATTTAAATATGAAGGGCTCATACCTGCAGAGGGTTCTTTTGAGATGCCAAACAATACATTTTTCATTATATCGAGAAAAAAAAATTATTGTCATTTTATTTGACCCACCCTAATGTATATGTGCGTGTATATACATATATATTCCAATAGAAGGGTTTTATATATATATATATGAAAGAAAGCTGAAGATCCTGTCGCTACTCCGTGGTTTTTCAATGCTCGTTGGGCTTTTAATGCAACGAATGAAAGGAAGAGAGAAAAGTGGAAGAAAAAAGTATTTCACCTGAGATTGGCTAAAGGGCCTCTTGCAGCTTCATATATCTCGTTTTAGATAAATCGCGTTTTACGCGACAAATGCATAGGACGTTTCATGCAAACTTGACCACTCCTCTGACCCTCGAATTTGCCTTGTTAACTTCTCCCATCAGCTCTTGTATTAAGGGTTCTCAGGATTTTCAAAAAACTGATTTTTTATAAATTTCATTTTCGTAATGTACATATGGGGCGTTCCATCCCAAATCGGACAGTTTGAAAATCTTTTTTTTTAAATTTCCTCAAATTTTTTATATTTTTTAGTATTCAATTTTCAAAAATCCAAAAAAATAGTAATTATTGAGGGCCCACGACCGGACTGATCTTGGAATTTGTTGAATAGATAGAAGTTTAAAATAAAAAATTGTAAAACAAATAAAAATATGCACTCACCTTTGAAAACACGATTCAAGGTTTAAAACTCAAAAAACTTATTCAAAAACACGTCGAATATTTTTTTTTTGGAAAGGCCATAAAAAACAAAAATTTTGTGAAAAAAAAAATTTTGAGAAAAAAAACAAAAATTTTGAGAAAAAAACACTTACATTTGACCATTATTAAAGAAGTTATAAACAAAAAACCGAAAAAAGAGCGGTTTTTTTTTAATTTAATATTTTGTGAACGGGCAGTCAAAAAAATCTCAAAATTTAACAGAAAGGGTCTTTTGGTGGGTACTAAAAAATATAAAAAATTTGGGGAGATAAAAAAAAAAGTTTATCAAAATGTCCGATTTGGGATGGAACGCCCCATATATTTAAATATATGAACAGAAGATTTCTGGTCAATCCGACAAATATTTTCGAAGTTATAGGCATATTTGTAAACCCGTAATTTCCAAATAAAGTTAAAAGTTTCAATAATATATGTATATAAATTTTTACGTTAATAAATTTAAATGTAATTCTAGAAAAAATTCTTAAGAAATCGCTTTTTTCGACCTTCTGACTGCGGATAATCCCTCAAATACAAAAAAAAAATAAACTGACAAGAACACCCAAAATGTGAACTCTGAAAAATTGAAATCTGAAAGTTGTGGAAAATTATTTTATAATTTTATGATTTCATATTTTTATATATATTGAATAATATATAATTTTTATAATCTTCTATATATTGTATAATTCATTTTTCACAATGTCTTCAAACCATAAATGCATTAAAAGAGCGGCAAATAATCCATCAGAAAAATGAAATCTACTCGCTATGGTTCACTCTTTGAATTTAGGTATGGAAGTCCCGAGTTTTGTAAAAATATTTTCAGATTCTTTCGCTTTATAGCCTTGCATTTTTTTAAAATCAGGTTTGGTAGAAAAAATATGACACTTTCCATTAGTCTCAGTTCAATCGTAAAAAAATCATGAACTAAATTCAATCCTGTAAGGATGAGACGTTAATCGAGTTGAAAGGGAATTCCCCATACATAAATATATATACCAATTCTCAAGAGTGAGATGAAGAAATGATTAAAAGCTCTCTCGTACGTATTACCAGCTGGAAAAGAGCCAGAATATGGCGAAGCCAGAAGTCATTTAGATCGAGGTACGTACCTTCGTTTTTTCTTCAACTCTCTCCAGATGTGAATCGGATTATAATCGGAGGGCTAATAGAAATCAGATAAGGGCACGAGAACGCGGAGGGTTGAAAAAAAAAAATTAATGGGAACGCGCTATCTTCGTGTCTCTACAAAATGGCCATCGGATGTTGAAATTCTCATTACTACTTGAATAAACTTGAAAATATGCGGTGCTTTCATGAAAAGCGGATCCTCCGTCGAGTCTACTTCTCGCAATTCGTACTGAAATCGAGTTTGAAGAACCGTCAGAATTTTTACTCGTATTTCTAATAAGCACAGCGTTCACAACTCGTATTACTACGGAGTCAAAATTGCATGCTCCGTTCTCTCTTCCCTATTCATCGTCATAGACAGCGATTCAAAGATGGATGGAAGGAAAAACATATATATTCAGAAATAAAGCAGGTAGAGAGGGCTCGAATTCGATAGCATTGGATGGAGGATCCGTCGAGTGCATTCAACTACAAAAGTCACGGCAAATACCTGTTCTTCGAAGTCAGTGTTTTCCTCTCTTCTTCCTTCATCCCCCTCTTTCGTAAGCTCTTTGCCAAACCCATCGCGCACGTCGAAGACTCTTTGCCCCTTGGTTTTGAGACGAGCTTTTCCCGAATAGGAAGAAGAGAAATGCGGGATTAGAGGCGAAGGGCTTAAATGGGGGAAAATGCAGGGAAGAGTGAAAGAGGGAGAGGGAATTTAAGGTACATTTAAGGAAAGAGGAGCTTGCGACCCGCATCCGAGTATTAAACACACGTTGTATAACGCTTCTTCCTCGCTTCCACTTCTTCCTTGTTCGAAGCAACACGTCTAACAAAGTGCATAGATTGCGATAAGGGCGCTGTTTGTGCTGAACAGTCCACAGTTTCTTGTATATAACCCCACAAACGAGATCGGATATCCTTTTCAACCGTAACTAACAAAGACGCGAGGGAAAATCTTTGGTACGATAAAATTGGCTGAGAAATCCCACTATCTTATCAATATTATAACGGGACAGACTACCGCTCATCACTGATCGGCAAAAAAAATCTATTTTTATCATCCAATTTTTTCGAAAAATTAATAATTAGCAAAAAACTATTACTAATTTTTCTAAAAAATTAGTAATTAGTGACGAAATATTATTAATTTTTCTAATAAATTAGTAATTAATGACAAAGTATTTCTAATTTTTCCAAAAAAATGAGTAATTGACATTAAATATTACTAATTTTCTCCAAGAATTAGTATTTGGCGAGAAAGATATTGCTAAATAACCGAAAAAATCAATAATTGGTGGAGATTTCTTGACGAATTATCATGATTTTGGAATTAATTTTGGAAAAAGTAATAAATAAATAAAAATTACGAATACATTTTTTAATAAGTACTGATTAAATATTTGTATTAATAATAACTCATATGATATCGTATGACATTCGATACAATAAGTACTAATGTGTAAAATATTCGAAAGATCTAGTTTTTATAAAAACCCTGCAAATTGAAATTTGCACATTGCTTCTTCATCTTTATCCATAATTCACATAGCTTCCTTTAAAGGAAGCTTTGTTAACTATTGAAAAATATTAGTAATGAATGTGCAAATTCGATCGATTTTCGCCAAATTTAATAACGAACATCTTCGATAGCTATATTAGCTCTGTGCAAAGTTTCAGTGCAATACCTTAAAAATTGCATAAGTTAGAGCGTTTAGGCTATTTTTCAAAAAATTCAAAATTCCATAAAATTTTAATCCCTCGATGGATTTTCGCCAAATTCAATTCCAAACAACCTTAATAGCTATACTAATTCTGTACAAAGTTTGAGTGCAATATCTTGAAAATTGCAGAGGTTAGAGCGTTTACGCCATTCTTGCAAAAACGAAAAAAGTCGATAAAATCGCAACACCCGTTATAATGATAACAATTTTTTTTTCATAATGAAGAGCAATTCGCGCTTGACAAGTGTGCCAAATTTTAGCTTGATATCTCGAAGCGTTTTCGAGTTATTAATTATTTACATCTAAAACTCAGGATACACACACACACACACACATCCATCCGGATATTTTTTCTAAATATGATTTTTCGATGTTTTGGGACATTTTGAACATATTGGTATAAAACTTGCGAAAATAAATTTCTTCACGAAAACAAAGCTTCCTTCATGAAGAAGCAAAAATAAAATAACTTTTTTAATAGAGTTGTTTGAGCTTATAATCATAACTCAATCCGTACACGCAAATACGTAAATATACACAATACTTTTCTAAAAATTACTGTTTTTTTTATTATTATTAATTAGTGATATTTTCCTTACCGATTATTATATTTAAAAAAAAACTTGGTAATATCTTTTCGCTAATTACTAACTTTTTTTGAAAAATTTCAAAGATTTTGTCAGTAAATATTATTTTTTTAGAAAAATCAGAAATATTTTTTCACTAATAACTAATTTTTTTGAAAAAATTAAAAATATTTTCTAACTAACTACTAGTTATTTAGAAAAATTACTAATATTTTTCCACTAATTTTGAATTTTTATTAATAATTAGTACTATTTTGTAACTAATTATTAATTTTTCGAAAAAATTATTTATATAATCAATATCGTTGACGAAAAAATCGATACTGCCGATCACTGGCGCTCATAGACTGATGTCGTTATTCGAATGTCAACAGAACATTTGTCTTTGAGCAAAAAATCAAATTGTTAATTTTATCAAAATTTAGTTAATAAGAAAATGGTTTTGACAAAAATAAATTTTATTATTTCGTCAAAATTAAAAAAAATCTTCATAAAATTAAATTTTACTAAGATGAAAAAAGTGCAACCATTTGACTTCTTTCACTGAATAAACGATCAACAATTGTATTTTTGCATTTACAATTACTAATGAAAATGTACATCATGAATTGATAGAGAATGACTGACGGAGCGAAAGGAGCCTAATCAATGAAAATTGCAGAAAAATATGGATTTTTGGCAAGAAAATTTGCTGAAAATAAGTCCTTTCTAAAATTGACGTGACAATCGATATTTGCGAAAATCTATCGAGCGATTATAGCAATCGTCATATTTGTTCGAGTCTACTTTGTGATTGAACTATTTCACAATTTTGTTGTTATTTTGTTGTTAAAGGGATGCACGGGCGACACGGATTGGCCGGCTCCTCGTAATGTCTTGCTACTATTGTTGCTGCTGTTGCTACGAGGACGAAGAGGATCGTGATATCGGTGGACCGATCGGATCTTACGGATCGTCTCGCATCGAAGGATCATATCCCATTGACGGTGAACGAAAGGGCGGATACGGTCTTTGTATAACTTCCGGTATATCGGCGTTGCTATCTCTCGTTATCGTCTCAGTAGCGATTGGCACGGGTCAGTGGTTACTAACGGAGGAGAAATTGCCAAAACTATATCCGGGAAACGCGTCCGTCGAGCCCGACAGCAAAGTGACGTACAGCGGTCTTTGGAAGGTCTGCGTTGCCACAAGTGAGTTCATGATGTGTCAATCTCGCCTTAAGGATGTTTAGTCCCGAATCGCAAATGATGAGAAAACTCTGAAAATTTGGTATGTTTTTGGAGGAAGTATTTAAGAGGTCATGTAGAAATTTTACGACGATTAGGAAGCTCATTATCGAACAATTAACATTAACAAATTAAATTAAATTAAATGTAGTCTTACGGAAACGGATATAACTTTGCGATAAGTTTTTTTTGACCTCTTAATTTTTTAAAATCTACACTATATTGAAAGCATCGGAAACAAAACGAAGTTTATTGATAAATGTTTTTTTAATTTGTTTAAAAAATTGTTCTTAACAAAATGTTAATATTTTAATAACGAGCTTCCTAATCGTCGTGAAATTTTCACACGACCTCTTAAATACTTCATACAAAAACATACCAAATTTTCAGAATTTTCTCATCATTTTTCATTTTAACCCTTAAGGAGGTTGAAGCAATTATGATAGAATTCTGAAAATTCTGGCGGTATTCTGGTCTAGAGACATATATTTTTAGCGTTTTTCCGAGCTCGATAAAAAACAAATACCATTCTTTTTTTTACAAAATATTTATTAATATTTTGACAATGAACAAAGAAATGGTCAAGAAACAGAAATTAAATAAGTTATAAGCTGGTAAAGTTGGGGCTAAAAAAGTGGTTTTGCTGGCTGACACATTTACAACTTTTTTAGTCATCCGATACAAAATTTAAAAAAAGATTCTCAATTAGTAAGAATGTCGTTGTAGATCCTACCTCAGAGAAAACGAAAAAACAAAATTTCGCAAAATGGCGACTGTCTGAACAAAAAAGATGTTTTTCGACTCTTTTTTTCATAGTTTTTAATTTTTTTACTATAGTAACAAAAATAATTTTGTTACAAAGGTAGTAGGGACGATAGAGAGTTATAGATTGGGGATTGGTAAAAAATTTGAAGTAAATCGGTCGAGTAGAATTTGAGATATCATGTCAGCCGTGTTGAGAAAAGTAATTTTGAGAAAAAAATACTTTTTTTACTACGGGCGTAGTTGCTGCGTCACTAAAATAGCTATAACTCCGTAAATTATTTGAATTAAAAAATTTCCTTTCGAAGATATATTCTTAAAGATCCAAACATTAGGAATATGCAAAAAAAAACAATTATCAAAATTCTAGATCAGAATACCCCCTTAAAGTTACGTTCTGACGTAACGGACGTAGTTTTTGCATCACTAAAATAGCTATAACTTCGTAAGTTATTAGAATTAAAAAATTTCGATCGAGGATATATTCTTAAAGGTCGAAACTTTAAGAATATGCAAAAAAATGAATTTTTTCAAAATTCTAGACCAGAATACCCCCTTAAAGTTACGCTCTGACATGGCAGGCGTAGTTGCTGCGTCACTGAAGTAGCTATAACTCCTTAAATTATTGGAATTTAAAAATTTCCTTTCGAGGATATATTCTCAAAGGTCTAAACTTTAAGAATATGTAAAAAAAGAAATAGATTTTTCAAAATTCTAAACCAGAATACCGTCTTAAGCAATAAATACATAACCATCGAACTAATAATGTAAACGATGGCGTCAATATTGGCAGCGGGGTGGGGGTCGAAGAGTCGACTAACCAATATTTCGAACGGCCGAAATCCCGAATTTCACGATTACGAGCGTTCGAATAACGAAGCGCCGAAATCCCGAACGCCAGAAAAGTGAAAGCGGAGAGAGCCGCCCCATGCGTAAGAGAGAGATAGATGCGCCTCCTCTCTCTCTTACGCATGGGGCGGCGCTCTCGACTTTCTCTTTTCTGGTGATCGGGATTTCGGCGCTTCGTTATTCTAACGCTCGTAATCGTAAAATTCGGGATTTCAGCGGTTCGAAATATTGGTTAGTCGACTCTTCGACCCCCACCTCACCATTTTTCAGAATTTCAAATTTTTCCCCCACTATATTCCTAAGAATTAGTGACTAATCTCACTCCTGTTATTTGCTCCGTTACTTTTCCTCGTGTACAATAAACGCCTTACTGTGACGGCCATAAAAGAACGGCGACTGTGGAAAATTCATCTCATTTGCGCGTGTCTTTGGTTAATGTGAAAAAATACGTTCTCCCGACGGTTTTTCGTAATATTCTGTTATCACTCGCGTCGAGACGAGCAAAGTAGAAGTAAACTAAAAAAGAAAAACAAAAAAAAATTCTCAACACGCTGCGCGCTACCTATAAAAGTATTGCTCCCCTAACGAAAAAGTATATTGTAATTTCGGGAGGGTTCTTTATGTCGGCACTTCTCGGTCATCCGGGGACCGGTCCATTGCTGGAAGCTGTGTGTGTGTATGTGTGTGTCTGTGTGCATGTCTATGTGTTTATATACGCGAGGGACGAAATAGAACTAAGAGAAAAGTTTTGGCCTCGCTTGACCGATAAATTTCACTCGGGCTTCGCGAGAGTGGAAATGGAGCTCTGCATGGAGACCCTCGGTGGACCGGAGCATCGTGTTGCAGCAGCCAACATTCTGTGTGGATACAGGAAGAGATGCATGCCCTCGTGAAAACAACATGGTGTATGCACTCGTTGTAACAAGGAAGGAACAGAGATAGAGAAAAAGAGGAATAGATCGTGTAGCCTCGGAGGGTTGAAAACGGTATGCATAATATTCGTGACTGTTGACAGCGCATACAAGTTCAGAATAGCAAATTGTACCCCAAAAAAAATCATAGTTGTATGAGGAATAATTGAGGTAGTTTATAGTTGCGGTAAAATCTCTTCTTTCGTTACAATTTTGATAATTCGTTCATTTCATTTTTATTTTGATATTTGCAGGGGTGTGCGAATTTTTTTATCGGAAAACTCTAATTTCCGATTTTTTTCGAATGATTCAATTTTATGTTGAATACTGTGGATTTAAAAAAAACATTGTCAAGTTTGCCCTAGGCAGAATATTAAACAATTATACATTGAAGTTGCACAAATTTAATAATTTCTGGAGTCAACTGTTGACAGTTGACGACTGTTGACAGCGCAAAAAAGTTGACAGAATAGTAAATTGTACACCAAGCAAATCATAGTTGTATGAGGAATAACTGAGGCATTTTATAGTTTCGGTAAAATCTCTTCTTTTGTTACAGATACCATTTTTATAATTCGTTTATTTTATTTTTATTTTAATATTTGCAGGGGTGTGCGAATTTTTTATTGGAAAAATCTATTTTCCGATTTTTGTCGAATAATTCAATTTTCCGTCGAATACTGTGGATTTAAAAAAATATTGTCAAGTTTGCCCTGGGCAGAATATTAAACAGTTATACATTAAAGTTGCACAAATGTAATAATTTCTGGAGTAAAATTTGATTTTTTCAATTATTTTAAGATGAATATATGTTGAGGAAAATTCAATTTAATTTGAAATATGTTGCAGTTACAATTGTTGTAATTCATTTTATTTCATATTTATTTTAATATTTGTAGGGGTATGCGAATTTTTTATTGGAAAAATCTAATTTCTGATTTTTTCGGATCATTCAATTTTCCGTAAAATACTGTGGATTCGAAAAAATATTGTAAAGCTTTGCCCGAGGGAGAACATCAAAAAGTTATACACCAAAGTTGCACGAATGTAATAATTTCTGGAGTCAAATTTGATTTTTTTCAATTATTTTTAAATGAGTGTATTTTGAGAAAAATTCGATTTCATTTGAAATATTTTTCTAATAATTATTATCATCTCGTTTTCAGTGGAAAATATTTTCCAACAAAATTGAACTCTTATTAGGAATGTTTAAATAATTAATATGGTCTGATAAATAATTGTGCCGAAAACAAAAAGATAATTGTCATTAAAGAAAAAAATCATCTGCATGTAACATTAAAAAAAAATATTATTCAGAAAAGTCGATTCAAAATAGGAATTGCTTGATAAATCAATGAATAATTCAAAAATCAAATCTAATTAAGGCCCGAATTTAAAAATCTCAATATCTATCTTAGGATCGATCTTAATATCAAACTTAAGATCGAACTTTCCATTAAACTCATATTGGAACTTAAGATCGAACTTAAGTTCCAATTTAAGATGAATCTTAAGTTTGAACTTGTGCCATTATAAGTTTAAACTTAGGTTCAAACTTTATGACGAACTTCAGATCGATCTTAAACTTAAGTTCGATCGAATTTCATTATTTTGATAGCTAATATGTTAAAAAACACGGTCGAGAGAGGCGATGAAAGAAGTTTGATCGAACTTAAGTTCAAGCTCAAGATCGGTCTGAAGATCAAACTTCAAACCAAATTTAAGTTTGAACTTAAGATCGATCTGAAGTTCGCACTAAAGTTTGAACTTAAGTATCATTTATAATGATGCTTAGGTTCAAACTTAAGATTCATCTTAAGTTGGAACTTAAGATAAATCTTAAGTTCCAACTTGAGTTCAATGGAAAGTTTGATCTTAAGATCGATCTTAAGATAGATCTAACACATTATTATTATTTTTAAATATCCAGTCGATGAATATAATTCGATTGCATGAAATTTGCAAATCGTTATTATGTTTATTTTTCATTTTCTTTTTTTTGCGGTGTCACTAATTTCCGCATCAAAATAATCATTTTATCGTAGAATTGACTTGAATCTCTGGGTTTTCAAATAAATATGCAACCTATCACGTATTTTTCCACTATATTTTTTCGTGCAGGGAAAAACAATAACAGAATGTAATTTCTTGAAACAACTTTTTATAATACGACGTGGAAATAAAATGAAAATTGACAGAATGACGTTGAAGAAGAATGGGGAGGACAAAACTGATTCGGGGAATTCGAAAAGCTTGATATAAAAGGCCGACGACGTGGCGTTTGTGATAACGGGGGAATGGCGTAAGCTATAGGAAAAAGCGACGAGGAAAGTCGACGAGTACCGGAGGAGAGTATGAGAAAATGACTCGTTACTCGGCGCACCGGAAACCACTCTCCTTCTTCCGCCCGTAACGCCGCATTCCCTTTTCCCCGTGCTCTGTGGCAATTCCGTCATTCCTTCGGGCATCCGAGATCGAAAAATCTCGAACTCTAAAATTTTCTCGTCCACAAACTCACAGATATAGAGTCTGTCTAGTTTGTGCAATGCTCTGGGGTTCACCAATGGCGAGAAAAATCCTGTGAGAAAAAGGAGAGAAAGATAGAGAGAGTTTACTTCTTTTATATCCTCCGCTCTTTCATTTCTGGCTTCCCTTTAACGCTTCCTCTGCCGTCAATTTCGAGGCTAACGAGTCAAACAAGCGAACGAAAATCGCTTCGATTGGGGACCAATTCTCTGGAGGTTCGATATAACTGGTTCACGTATCCGGCGATCCCAGCTCGTGTACAGATCGATAAATATATGTAGACTTTAGATTCCCAGCTGAAGACTATAGCAATGTGGTGATGGAAATATCAAATAGGCACATGATTTTATCTATGGGGCATTCCTTGTCAAATAAGCCACTTTTAAACCCCACCCTTTTCGATTTTCAAATTTTTTTACCCAACCCAAAGAAAAAACTTTTTTTTTTCAAATACCTATAACTTCTTCGAAAATCGACTAATTGAAACGTTTTTTTTTCAAAATTTTCGTCTTTAAGTGTACTTTTTGAAAAAAAATACAAAAAAATTTTGTGATATCAAAATCTAAGAAATTTTCCACTTTTTCCAGAACAATCATCTTTTTCTCGAAGTTGGCCATTTCCAATTTTTTGTTCACTCAAAAAATACTTTGATCAATTTCGGAAAAAATGCCGCCCAACATAGAGTGCATTTCCTTCTATTTTTTTTTTTCGATTGAAAAAATAATAATTTTCCAGCTGGGCTTATTTCACAAAATACCACTCTGGAATTTTTTGAGGGTTTGTGAAGGACCTCAGAGTTTGAAAAATTGAGAAGAAAAAAAATTGAAAACGGCCAACTTCGAAAAAAGATGATTTTTCTTGAAAAAGTGAAAAATGTCATAGATTTTTATAACTTATATTTTTGTTTGTATTTTATTCGTAAAGTACATTTAAAGACGAAAATTTAAAAAAAACGTCTCAATCAGTCAATTCTTGAAGAAGTTATAGCTATTTGAAAGGAAAAGTTTTTTTTTGTTGGATTGGGTAAACAAATTTGAAAATTTCCTGAAAAATGTTTTGAATGGGGTAGAAAAAGAAAAAAAAAATTCTGCCAAATCGAAAGAGGTTCAAAAGTGTCCGATTTGACATGGAATGACTCCTATGAATTTCACGTGTATTTAGCACCGAATATTCTCTTTAATCTTGTATTCATACGATTTTCACTTTTGTATAATGGATTATATTAATTTGTCCTGAAGGAAATATTAGAAAAAATATATTAGAACTAGAGAAAAATGTTGAGGTTTTGCGCAAATCATTTTTAGGTTAAAAAAAAAAAAAATCATTGCATCTTCAATTAAAAAATATAATTAAAAATGCATTAGAAAATATTTTTCATTTCACTCCGTGCAATAAAATGTTGTACTATTCTGTATCTCTAATATAGCAAAGATGTATTCAAAAATCAAAACTGTTTTTCAAGATTGTTGCGAAAAATTCAACTCGCATAAAAATTTCCACCACTGTAAAAAATATGTATAACTCATTTTAATTAATTGTGGCGAATTTTTCAGTAAAATAATATCATTAAAATTTTGTCCGTAATTTTTATTTTACATGTTGTTACTTTAATTCCGAGCAGGTTTGATTTAAGGGTTCAATAAATTTTTTAATCGATGCAGCCATGCGTAAAATGATGTGCCTCACATTTATTAAATCCTTATTTAATATAAAAAGCAATAGAAATCTCGATCTTTGGATCCAAAAAAACTAAAAAATTAATGTTTTTATAAAAAATTTCACATTGATGCGGCAATAGAAAAAAATGGGCCTTACATTGGGCCGGAGCTATTTTTTAGTGAAGAGATAAGTAAATGTCGATGAAAAAATCAATTTTTGAAAAGGCCGTGTATTAAATTGCCTTAATATAAATGTATATCGATCTGTACTTTCCCTCGTATTCGCGATTCTCGATTATTGAAGGGAGAGGCAATACTGCACACTTCCGGCCCGTGCCGGAAATGAGCACTTCACTCTTGCCAATCCGATTCCACGAGCTTCCATCGGATCGCCCATAGGACAGAAATGAAACGCCGAGGGGGTAAAATTTGAGCGAAAGGAAGAGAATTTCTCGGTCGCAGCATACTGCAGACTGCTTCCCGCATATTTGTGATTATATAAATTATTTTAATATCTCACAAATATCACGAATTACTGTCGCGAAACGAATGAAAAACATTACTCAAGAGACATTCTTCGCTTCTGCTGAAACGACCACGGATTCATTGTCAACGGTGAGCTTTTTCGTCTTCAGTCTCTCTGAAGATGTATTCTATATTTTCAGAGGAAACGAAGATGAAAACGCTTTTGCCCCAGGATAGAAAATTAACCAGTGCACTAAAATTCGTCGTAACTTTTTTTCCCAGCAGAGCAGAGAATCTGCTCTCTTGGAAAAAAAGTTTATCCAATCACAATAATATTTCAATTTTTTTCCCCATTTTTTACAGTAGGGTCAGCGATTACAAAAAATTTTCGCCAGACCATGTTTATTTTTTTTTGTTATTTTTTAAAATAGTTGCACAACTATATAAATGTACTCATTGAGATGAACGCAATTCTCTGGGAATGTACACAGCCAAAAGTTTTGGTACTCTCGCCCCGATTGCACGCTGCACAAAAAGTTTCACTGCTCTTTTAAAAATGAAGATATTTCGATTCGCCAAGCGGCGTTTTAAAGGGAACATATCCAGTTTTATTTCGCTTTTTCCAAAAAATGTTTGCGATTTTTTTTGATCCCAGTATACGCCTTTTGAAACATGGTCGTTTTTCGGTTTTTTTTGGCATTGTAATTTTGGCGCAAGACCCATGAAAATTTTTCTCGACTGTTTTTTGTATGAACAACTTGTGGCAGTGAGTATTGGCTTCAATTTCGTGTTTTGGAAAGTTTCGTACGATTTTTTTTTCGCAAAAATATGCAATTTTTCGCAAAAAACGACCATATTTATCAAATGTAGCCTAACTCTAAAACTACTGAGCTTTCGTGAAATCACTAAGAAGGTAAAAAGTTGCATACAATCTTTCTGGATTTAATGAAATTTTTGCAGATTTTTTTTCAAAATTTTATTTTTCTAATTTTTCCTGTAAACAAGATATTTTTTTAATCGAACTATCGGGTCTCTTACCTCATCCACACGGCTTTTTCATCGAAAAAACCTCATCTGCATGGCTTTATAATCGGAAAATCGCGTAGATGAGATAAGAAACTCGATTGTCTAACATAAAAAAATATACCTCGTTGACAGGAAGAATGTTCGAAACAAAAAATTTGAAAAAAAATTCTAAAAAAAACTTCATTGAATCCAAAATGATTGTATGCAACTTTTGCACTGAAAAACATCATCTACACAACTTTTTCATCGAAAAACCCGTGTAGATGAGATAAGAGACTCGATTGATGAAAATGAAAAAATCGTTGACAGGAAAAATTTTCGAAAAAAAAATGTTGAAAAAAAATTCTGAAAAAATTTCATCGAATCCAGAATGATTGTATGCAATTTTTTACCGTTTTAGTGATTTCACGAAAACCCAGTAGTTTTAGAGTTATGCTACATTTTTATGAATATGGTCGTTTTTTACGAAAAGTTAAATATTTTTGCGGAAAAAAATCGTACAAAACTTTAAAAAAAAAAATTGAAGCTAATACTGCACGCTACAAGGTTTTTATGGGAAAAACAGTCAAAAAAAAAAATTCCATGGGTCGTGCGCCAAAATTACAATGCCAAAAAAATCTAAAAAACGATCATCTTTCAAAGAACGTACCAGGTTTTTAAAAAATCGCAAAAATTTTTTAGAAAAAACAAAATGAAGCTGAATATGTCCCCTTTAGAACACCGCTAGGTGAATTGAAATATCTTTATTGCACTCCGTGCGCAAAGTGTCACTTTGCGCACGCTGCGCGTGCTCAAACTGGCACTTTGCGCACTCGTACAATAAAATTTCGTACGATACTGGTGCGAGAAACTTTTTCTCAACTCGTGTGATTGCAACATTCGCCTTCGGCTCAAGCTGCAAACTCACACTCGTCAGAAAAAGTTTCATCGCACTAGTATCGTAATATACTATTATTTTTGACAGAGCAGTGAAACTTTTTGTGCGGCGTGGTATCGGGGCGAGTGTTTCCAAACTTTTGGCCCGCAGTGTATTTGTGACGGTGAAGAATAGAACAAAAATAACGAATAAAAAAATAGACTACTTGGTTAAAAAATCACTATCAAAATTACGACTTTTGCGGTATTTTTATTGGACGAGCAATAGTTTAGAAATTCGGACGTTGGCGTCAATTAAACTATAAATAGTTGTAGAAGATTGAATTGACGCTAGCTTGCACATTGCCAAATTATTACTCGTTCAATTAAAATACCGTAGAAATCGTAATTTTATGAATAAACACTTTTTTAAGCGAGTAGACTATTTTTTTATTTGTATATATTTTTTCTATTCTTTACCATAAAATTCGCAGAGAATGGCGTTTATCTCGATGAGTAAATTTTTGTAGTTAAACTATTTTTAAAAATAATAGAAAAAATGCAAACATTGTGAGGAACAAATTTTACAACTAAATTGTAGAATTTTTGTTCTCGGTGCATCGATATATTTACATGAAAAAACGCGGTATGTAAATGCTAGGGAAAAAAAGGTTAAACTCGCGGTTTTCGCGACTTTTAAAAATATATCGCGTTTCTCGCGAGATGGAAACGTGATGAAAATTGAGCTCACGTTTCGCGAATTTGTAACACGCGTTACTGCAGACGCGCCAGACGTTCATCTCATCGCGAGGTTGGCGGGCACGTCGAGGCTTTTTTTTCTTTAAAAATATATGCATAGGTCGAAGTATACCTGGTGCATACATGACAGCAATGTCGAAGGACATTTCCGCATCCTCGTAGGTGAACAACCCCAACAACTTCCGCTCTGACGCGTGTGTTTTCCCCGTGACGAGCTGTTGAACACAGAAAGAGCGTGGAGGAAAACAAAATGTTATTACTTCACTTTTCCGCATTTTTCATCCCTTTCTGGCGGTCTTTTTTTCACTCTCGCATGATTTTTCGCGTACGGAAAAATAATAGTTGCAAAAAGGGAGCAGGACGAAGAACAAAAGTGACTTTGGAATCCGAATTTTAATTGTTCCACGAACATTTCAACGAATATCCAATTACTTTCACGTATTACGTGACTTGCAGTTCATTATAGGCTTTTAGTAGCGTTAATGAACCTCCAGTGTCAGATATAATACATGTATATATAGATATATATGGGGCATTCCATCCCAAATCGGACAGTTTGAAAAACTTTTTTTTTTATTTCCTCAATTTTTTTATATTTTTTAGTAACCATCAAAGACCCTTCCTGTTGAATTTTGAGATTTTTTTGATTATCCGTTCAAAAGATATTAAATTAACAAAAAAACTGCTCTTTTTTTGGTATTTTGGTCATAACTTCTTTAATAATGGTCCAAATTAAAAGTTTTTTTTTCAAAATTTTCGTTTTTTATAGTTTTTTCAGAAAAAAAATACAACAAAAATATTCGACGTGTTTTTGAATGAGTTTTTTGAGTTTTAAACTTTAAATCGCGTTTTTAAAAGTGAGTGTCATTTTTTTTTTTTAATTTTTTTTTTTAACATCTATCTATTCAACCATTTTTAAGACTAGTCCGATCGTGGGATCTCAATAACTACTATTTTTTTTTTGAAAATTAAATTTTTTTTTTTTATCAATTATTATGAATACCAATTTTTGTTACTGTATAGTATTTTTTTCAATATTTAGAATTTATTTTGACACTTTTTTATTGTTAACAGGTTCTTAAAATGAATAATGAATCGTTAAGTCTGTTTATGAACAATAATAATAACAGTTTTTATTTATTCACGTATTTTTTTGAAAACCTTACATATACGATTATTTCCTGAATTGGAATATTCCTTTGCCAATACGTTTCCGTTGCTCATTGGAATAATTGAATGAAATTTTTGTGTCCCCCAGTGATTGACTTCGCAGTATTTTATCGCAAATAAAATCTTTCTTTTACATCTGAATAATGTTTCTCATGTGAAAATTTGACAGCAATATTTGGTAGACTATTTAGGTTCAATGCCCACTCATACAATTCTTGAACTGTTGTTATTTGCTCATCGATTAATTATTAATTTTAAAAATCTGTTCACAATAAAAAAGTGTCCAAATTAATTCAAAATGATTTAACAAATACTATACAGTAACAAAAATTGGTATTCATAATGATTTATTTAAAAAAAAATAATAATTTTCAAAAATCGAAAAATAATAGTAGTTATTGAGACCCCCCGATTGGATTAGTCTTAAAAATTGTTGAACAGATAGATGTTTAAAACAAAAAAATTCTTTAAAAATCAAAAATGATACTTTTAAAAAGGCGATTTAAAGTTTAAAACTCAAAAAACTCATTCAAAAACACGTTGAATATTTTCGTTGTATTTTTTTCTGAAAAGGCCATAAAAACAAAATTTTTGAAAAAAACACTTTTAATTGAAACATTATTAAAGAAGTTATGACCAAAATACAAAAAAAAAGAGCGGTTAATCAAAAAAATTTCAAAATTTAATAGGAAGGGTCTTTTGATGGGTACTAAAAAATATAAAAAAAATTAAGGGAATAAGAAAAAAACGTTTTTCAAACCGTCTGATTTGGGATGGAATGCCCCATATATATAGATGTATTTATTTATATATGAACGTGGAATTCCAGGCGAAAATCAAGCTGATGATACTCATCAGTAAGCTTGACAGTGATTCAAAGCACGTGCTTACAAATATCTCGGTCTAATTGAACGCCGCAATGAATGAAACTCGATCGTTATTATTCTTTCGTTTATCTCCTCGAAAAGCGGATAATTCACCTTGAAATTCGTAGGAATCAGTAAAACAAATTTGAATTACATTGCTTCTTCAGCATTGACTATTTTGGAATTTTTTTCATGAGCATCTATTTTTTTTTTTTATTTTCCCAATTTTGACTTTCTCATAGCGAAAGTTTTGAGAGTACCAAAAAGAGACAACCCTTGCGCCATTTTTTTGGAATTTAATACCAACAATTCTTGTTACCCGGTGCATTTTTGCTAAGAATTTTAATGTCATATACATGTTTATATGAGTAGATTTTGCACTTTTTTAGGTTTCCATACTTTGAAAGGGAAAAAACTTTGCAAGATCGCTTTCGTATCCGTCAGTCTGTCACAAAACTGTTTTTATTGAAGATTAAGTAAAGTATAGGAATTTGAAATTTGACACGATATTATGTACACATCTATGTGTCGCACTGAGAAATCAATATAGGATTTTTTAACTGTTAACAAATGTAAAGTTGAATGTGGGGAAATAAATTATTTTTTAACAGTTAATAAATTAAATTAATATTTTTTAACAGTTAACAAATTATTCTGACACAAATACAATATTTCTTAACGATTATCAAATTTTGTAACAGTTAAGGAATATTAAAGTAAAAGTGCCAACTGAATATATTTCATCTCCAAATAAACTGTTTTCTCAGTGCGTGTACAAATATCACCAGTGAACGATTAGAAAAAAAATTATTTTAGATTAAAATAGGGGGTCGCAATTTAATTTTAAAAAAATCAATTAATATTATGTATAAGGAATCATTTGAAAGAGCGACCTTTAAGTATTCTAAAAATATATTTTTGACAATTTTTGGTCCAGTGATCTTGAAGATATAGTTTAAGGTTTGCTAAAAATGACCATCCCTCTTGATCTCCAAGGTTTCTAATGTTAAAATTTAGATTTCAATAGACTTAGCAGATTTTGAATCATAGATTATCGAACAAAGGCTAGTTTTTTCGAAAAAAAAGAATTCAAATAAAAAAAGGTGTTTTGTAGTTTCGGTAACCCTTATTGTGCAAGCCTGACTCGCTCTTGGCCGGTTTTTTTTTCTAAATGTCATTTCTCGATATTTTGCCATATTTTAAAAATATTGACTTGCGAGGCTTTCGTAATGAAAATGTCAAAGACAGGATGCGGAAAAAATGTCAAAAACATGCAAAATGATGAATTTCTAAATTACAGAAATTAATCGCTATTTATCAAATCCTTTTCACTATTCTAATTCCGCTATCAGCAGTGAAATAAGGCTTACGGAAATTCCGATATCGCGACATGATTATTGTTCAGGCTCTCGCATGCAGTACGAGTGCTCGAATATCGACTACTTCCCGAACGAGGAATACAGCCCGGATCCAAACGACTCGACGATGGCGATACCATGTGAGTTGTTAATATTATTATTATTATTATTATTATTATTATTATTATTATTATTATTATTATTATTATTATTATGACTACTACTATTATAATAAACATGTAATTTTAATGGATTAATATATTTCTACAAAATAGCAATCATAAATAATGAAATTAATGAAACTATATGAGGTATTCCCGCTCATCGGGACCCTCTTTTAGGCCGACCTCTTTCGAGTTTCTTGAAACTCGAGTATGTTTTAGTGTTGCCTGAAAGTATATTGTACACCAGTTTTCAGATCTCTAACTATAATACTCTTTGGAATACACCAAAAGTTATAATATAAACTTTTTGCGCATTCAGCGCTTCAGAGCTTTGGCACGGCGCGAAATAAAATCGAAAAAATTCTATAACAATAGCTTTCGATCGGAAATTTCCTGCGCTTTTCGAAAAAAATATCAGCAATTTCGAAAAAAACGAATTCATTTGAATTTCGGCCAAAAACCGAAAAAATTGATTTACAAAAAAAAGAGCATAATTTAATTCAGCGGGACAATTTTTTTCATGTTTTGTATATATTTGAGAAGTCATGATATAAATTTCAAGTTGGAACTCCCATCCGTTTACTAATGCCAAGTCTTTTAGTAGGATAAAAATTCTTAAATATCGTATTGTTCGTATTCAACAGTTCTCTGATATATTATATAGCGTTTTTTTAACGAATTTTGAATTATTTATTAAATTTATTAAATTTATTAAATTTTGAATTTAATAAATTTATAAAATTTGAAATTCGTTAAAAAAAACTATATAATATATCATAGAACTGTTGAATACGAAAGACACAATATTTTAGAATTTTTATCCTACTAAAAGACTTGGCATTAGTAAACGGATGCGAGTTCCAACTTGAAATTTATATCGTGACTTCTCAGATATATACAAAACATGAAAAAAAATTGTCCCGCTGAATTAAACTATGCTGTTTTTTTGTAAATTAATTTTTTCGGTTTTTGGCCGTAATTCAAATGAATTTGTTTTTTTTTCGAAATCGCTGATATTTTTTTCGAAAAGTGCAGGGAATTTCCGATCAAAAGCTATTGTTAAAGAATTTTTTCGATTTTATTTCGCGCCGTGCTAAAGCTCTGAAGCGCTGAATACGCAAAAAGTTTGAATTATAACTTTTGGTGTATTCCAAAAAGTATTATAGTTAGAGATCTGAAAATGGGCGTACAATATACTTTCAGGCAACACTATAGCATACTCGAGTTTCAAGAAAATCGAAAGAGGTCGGCCTAAAAGGGGGTCCCGTTGAGCGGGAATACCTCATATATAAATAAATATTCAAGAAGACTTGTCCCAAAGTCTATTAACTTTTGGAAAAATTATTGACAAGCAAGATGAAATTTTCCTGAAAACTTTGACTAAATATATACGATCCTGAGAGTCGAGGAAAAGTATAAGATCGATTTTCATGACAGTATATGAAAAATGTCATGATCAATAGATCCATTGGATCAAAAAGCATTTACGTGGCGGAAGATGAAACAAATTTGCATCTTTTAATGTACTGTATAATATTTTTGTTTCTCATTGTCTAACACGATCCATCAGACGCCGTCACGAAGTCAGCGATATTTTTCTTCGTAGCAACGGTGCTTCTCGTAATAGCCGAAGTTTGTTACTTTACCGCTCATGTGACGCGACCGCGTCACCAGCTGTGCATATTCGTCGCCGGTGTTGTTTTCACCGTATGCGGTGAGAGACGAATAATTTAAACGGCGATGATGAAAATGCGTCGCGGAAGCGAAATGTTGAAAAACAAAATGTGAGATAATTTTTTCGTTTGATTTCTTTTGACGATACGAAATAGGTCTATTGATGCTCGTCGGGATGGTCATGTACATATCGGTCTTTAAGGCCGAAGTAGGAAGCAAACTGAGGCCCAGATCTTCGTTCCAGGTACGATGTAAAAACTTTGTTAATTATCGAAAAACAATGAGTAATCAATGTGCAAATTTGACAAATTCTTTCAAAGTTGCTTCTTACCAAATTCGATAGCGAACAATCTTGATCACTATTTTGAATGTGTACAAAATTTTAGTACAATATCTCGCGAATAGCCCAAGTTAGAGTATTTACGCTATTTTTCAAAAAAAATTAAAATTTGATGAAACTTTAATCATTCGATCGATTTCCGCCAAATTTAATAGCGAATAACCTCGATAGCTATAATAGCTCTGTACAAAGTTTCAGTGCAATATCTTAAAAATTGCACAAGTTAGAGCGTTGACGCTATTTTTCAAAAAATTCTAAATGTCATAAAATTTTATCCCTTGATAGATTTTCGCCAAATTTTATAACGATTAACCTCGATAGCTATAATAGCTCTGTACAAAGTTTCAGTACAATATCTTGGAAATTGTGCAAGTCAGAGCGTTTACGCGATTTTTCAAAAAAATTAAAATTTGATAAAACTTTAATCATTCGATCGATTTCCCCCCAATTTAATAACGAACAACCTCGATAGCTATATTAGCTCTGTACAAAGTTTCAGTGCAATATCTTAAAAACTGCACGAGTTAGAGCGTGTACGCTATTTTTGAAAAAATTAGAAATTTCATAAAATTTTAATCCTTTTGATAGATTTTTGCAAAATTCAATAGCGAATAACATTGATAGCTATACTAATTTTGTACAAAGTTTGAGTGCAATATCTTGAAAATTTAAGAAATTAGAGTACGCGATTTTTGCAAAAACGAAAAAGGTCGATAAAATCTGAACACCCGTTAGAATGAAAACAAAAAATTTTCATGGTGAAGGGCAATTCGTGCCCGATAAGCCAAATTTCAGCTCGATATCTCGAAGCGTTCTCGAGTTATTAATTATTTACATCTAAAATTCAGGCTATATACATTTACACACAAAAATACACATAAAAATCTCGAAAAAATAAATTTCACGAAAAATGCTTTAATTCTTTATGAGGAAGCAAAATAGTGAAAATAGGCAAATAAGAGTAGATCAACATTCCCTTCATTTTAATTGAATTACACGAGTTCTAATCAACGGTAATCTATTTTTCGATGGAAGGAAGAGACTGATGCAATTTTATTTTATGAGATTGAATTTGCTTTTGAATAAAACGACTTCATCGTTATCGGTGTAACAAAAGTCTTTTTTATTTCGCATAAAAAGCAGGAAAGAACCGGGAAAGAAGAGAATTGCACAGTAATTATGGAAAAGAATAAAATAGTGGGGGAAGTCAAAGTTACAGAACAGCATTGCCCATGGCACAGAAAATACCGCTTTTTTTATCTTCCTTTTATTACCACACAGCGACTCTCAGCTGTATACGAATATATATATATGTGTGGTCTGAGAGAGAGTAAAATGTCGTGGTCATTTTTTCTTTCGTTTTTTTCTCAACGGCCACGCTGAACTTTACGAGAAAACGTCTTCGATCTTTCATTTCCAGGGTCCGCCGTTCACCTTCAGATACGGTTTTTCATTTTTACTTTACGTTAGCGGCTTCATAACTACCGAGGTTGCTGGAACTTCGGCGATATTCCTGTACATATCCTGGCATCAAAGGGACCACGACAGACTCGATCATAGACGCAAAAATTGCGGGGTAAATAAATTTGTCAGATAATGAATTTTTTTTTTCAATGAATCATAATTTTATGGGGGAAAACATGAATGTAGATTATTTGCCATTGCATGAATTCGATGAGAACCGAGAAAATTTCAATGAATTTTGAACATTGTTTCTTTAGAAAATTGAAACAATGTGCAATTTTTTGACGATATTCACGTTCACAAAAATCTGAAACTAAGCGATTCTTGCCCAATTCAACACCAATCATCGTGTCACTGAGTGAATTCTTTTGATTTTCGAAAAAATTGAATTAGCATCCTTCGAAGATTTTTTACAAATTTCTAATTGTTATTAAGTTTGAATTTTGCAAAGTTAACCAGATCAAAAGAATTTTTATTTTATTTATAAATTTCACGAATCTCAAACGTCTTGATACTTTCCAAATTTCGATATCAAGTCCATTTAGCTGAAAAAATGTCGACTCTATCGCCGCAAATTCACAGGAGTTATATCGTAAGGAGCATTTTTTGCTTTTTTAAAAACATTTTCAAAAATTTGATTCCTCGACATTTGTAAAGTGCAAATCGAGAAACATCAAACGTTTTTGAAAAAACCAAATTCTATATGAAATTGTGTAGCTATAATTGCTATTGCTATAAAGCAATTCTCGTTACGAATGAAATTTTGCAATGGAAAGGAATGAAAATGTTGACAAGCAATTTTTGCACATTTTTTGAAGAATTAAAAAAAATGATTTCTCGACGTTTGTGAATTACAATATTACAAATCAAAATGAAACTGTTCACAAGCATTTTTTGCACATTTTTTCAATGTTTTCAAAAATATTGATTTTTCGATGTTTGTAAACTGCGAAAAAATTAAAATGTTTTCAAATAGCTAAATTCTATACATAGATGAAAGGAAATGAAAATGTTGACGAGCAATTTTTGCACATTTTTTGAACATCAAAAGAAAATTGATTTCTCAACTTTTGGGAATTGCGAATCGTAATGAAAATGTTCACAAGCATTTTTTGCACATTTTTTGAATATTCTGAAAAAACTTGATTTTTCAATGTTTGTAAACTGCGAAACAAAGGAGATGAATATGTTTTCAAAAAGCTAAATTCTATACGAAATTGCGTTGGATATAAATGCTATATAATTGCTATTGCTATAAAGCAATTCTCGTTACGGATGAAATTTTGCGATGAAAGGAAATGAAAATGAATGAAAACAAAAAAATAATGGTCGGAATCACGCTTCGTCAGTTCGTACCAATGAGTGGAATTACGCCCGGGCGTGCACGAACGAGCAACTCCGTTGAGCCAGGCAATTCCCCAATCGACGCGCAGTGGCTGCAGTAGTTACTACCAGTCACTGGTCAGCCAAACGTTTCGCATACCTAAAATCGCACACGTATTCACACATCGAGCGTTACATTGGAGCGCGTGTTTGCTAGGCTGGTAGAAAAAAAAGCTGCAGCCTCAGCATCGAGCGCTCGGAAATGGGAAAAGCTTTTTTTGTTCCCTCGCAATTTAATTTTTTTCCCGATAAAAACCGTATTTTATCATTCTCAGGACGTTTATCATCTGAGCAATCACGTGAGTCGTCGTCGTCACAATCTTCATGGTCCAAACAACGGCGGAAATAATCCGGGAAGTTTCATATGCGAGAGGCATCAGAAGAGATATTTCTTCGGCAGAGATTCGATCGATCACGTTGATTTTGACGAATTTTTACCTCCACCACCGACTCTCGATTATCGAGATTTTCCACGACAATTTCCACGAGATCTCACCGCTCAAACGGTTGGTGAAGAATTTTTTATACTTAGATCGACACAATTTTAAGAGCCATTTCAAGTCTATTTTGAAAGACTTGTCTTTTTTTCATATAATTATATAATAACAATAATTGCATTGTAATTATAAAATAATTATGAATTAATTTTGTCAGATAAAATTATTTTTGAGTCTCGAGTGATTGTTCAATTAAAAAAAAAAAGATTTTTTTTTTAATTGGAAAAACGATAAAATTAAATTGTAAAAAACGATATTGCAAAATTTTTAAACCATTGTTTTTTTATATCATGTAATTATGCATTAGAAATAATTGTATAAAAATTAAAAAATAATTACAAATATTTTTTGGTAGATATAAATCACTTTTGAGCCTCGAGTGAACGTTTAGTTTTGGAAGAAACTATTTTTTAAAAATCGCTTGCCTTTAGAAATAAATTGAACAGATAACTGAAATTCGAGACGTCAATTTATCTGAATTTCTTCATCTATGTGATGTATATCAGATGTATTATAGATGATAAAAAATCGAATGTAAGGTGGATAAAATTTTCATTAGCTTGGAGTGAAATTTTCGTTTTTTTCGCACCGTTTTTCTTTGTCGGATCATGAATAAGATTTTCCGGGTACGAATCTTCCATGAATATTTATGAAGATCACGCCCCTCCATCCTCTTATCGAGTATCACGATGTTCTTCGTTGAAAGTTCACCGAGCGCAAACCTCTGATTCCGATATTCCACGTCGAGGAGCTTTTACCATCCCTAAGGGAGCGTGAGGCTAGTTGTAACAGTTTTTGGAAAAAGGCCTGTAACACCTAAAATATGTATGCTTTTAAGATTGTGAGTAAGAGAGTTTGTAAAGTATATATCTGAGCACTAATTCCAATTGAAAAATCGTTTTTAATCTTTACCCATCTTTTGCACTAGACGTTTTTTGAAAAAATGGGAGCTGTTACAACTTACCCCATGTCTGGGGCTAGTTGTAACAGGCTCGAGACAAGTTGTAACAATGAAAAGACTCGCAACATTTATGAGAAAGAACACGTTTTTATTGATTCACAGTCTTGTATTATTCATCGTGGTTCATTCTTGTGATGATTATAAACTTTGGAAGTCTCTCATGCTAAAAAAAAAATACAATACAATAACTTAGCATATTTTTCTGGGCAATATTGGAGTAAAGAAGAGTAAAAGAATGCACAAAAAGCCGCAAATAATTTGTAATAGTATGTAATCACTATACTACAAATTGCAATAATATTATTTATACAAATACATGTAGAGAGCAGAAAAAAAATACACGCGCATGGGGCAAGTTCTAACATGTTACAACTTGCCCCATGGGCTCATTATGTCTGCTTAATGAAATATCTCAAAAACTACAAACTAGAATAATTTAAAAAAAAGCAAATGAAAGCCAGTTAAATTTACGATGTAACAATGAAAAAACAATAAACAATTAATTTAATTTCAATAGTCAAAATCAAAATTTTCGTAAGTGCTTTTTTTTACGAAACCTGCCCGAAATAGAGCTCGTGTGCATATCCTCTTATTTTGATGTCTCGCGGGGTATTAGCGGTATTTACGTTATGCTGCGTGTTATGAGAAGCGCATTCAGCAAAAAAATTAAATCAAAATGTTTTAAATTCCCGGTCAAAATTGATTGTTACAACTTACCCCTGTTACAACTAGCCCCACGCTCCCCTACATTAGCTTCGGTTTTTCTTTCCTTCTTCCTCCTCGACGCTCGTTTTTTTTACTCTTTTCTCATTCGACAGGTAAGCACCACTGCCGATGTACTTCAGGATGATTCGAGTTCGAGTATTCAGCACGAATTTGTCACATTCGATCTCGAGGCACCCTTTCCATCGCCACCCGCACCCCCTCTCAGGGGCCCTGAATGGCCCCACGAAGCATTCAGACGCACCACCCCTGTCTGATATACTGTCAGGTACGAGTAACTCGAGAATAAGAATTTTTCCATAAAACGAAAAATTTAATATTCCAAGAATTATCTCGAGTCGATAAAAAGTTATAAAAAAAATTTAGCAAGCCACTTAAATCATTCAATTAACAAAAGGGACATTCAAGGACATTCAAGGAACATTTTGGAAAAATGTTCACCCCAGAACAATTGAATTTGATATATTTACTAATCATTAAGTATTGAATTTAATACAAGAATTATCGTGGCTTGATAAAGAATTATGAAAAAAAAAAATTAGCAAACAATTTAAATTATTTTGATTCACAAAAAGGATTTCAAGGAACATTTTGAAAAATGTTCCGCCCCAAGACAATTGAATTTTATCAATTTTCGCGAGGCACATTGTCATGTAAATAGAGCAATAATAAATTTGGCAATGCGATAATTTCCAAACTTTGTAAAAAGTTCCTTTGAAAGATTTTTCAAAATCATTTCATGGGGAACATTTTTAAAGCTTCGTACAGAATATTTGAAATTTGATTTTCGATGAATTTTTTGCACATAATTTACATCTGGTTTGTATAGAATTTTGTGAAAAATATTTTCCTACGATGCGATCGAATTTCAATAATTTTAACTTTCTTTAATAATTATTAAATGTTAATTGAATGAATAATGTAATTAAATTAAATTAATAATTTAAGATAATTTAATTAATTTAATATAAGAGTTATCGTGAGTCGATTAAGCGTTATAAAAAAAAGTTAGCAAGCAATTTAAATTATTTTGATTCACAAAAAGGATTTCAAGGAACATTCTGAAAAATGTTCCACCCCAGGCCAATTGAATTTTATCAATTTTCGCGAGACACATTGTCATGTAAATTTAACAATAATAAATTTGGCAATGCGATAATTTCCCAACTTTGTAAAAAGCTGTTTTGAAAGATTTTTCAAAATCATTTTATGGGAAACATTTTTAAAGTTTTGAACAAAATATTTGAAATTTGATTTTCGATGCATTTTTAGGCCATAATTTACATCTGGTTTGTATAGAAATTTTGTGAAAAATATTTTCCTACGATACGATCGATTTACAACAATTTTAGCTTTCTGCAATAATTATTAAATGTTAATTGAATTACTAATTTAATAAAATTAATAATTTAATATAATTTAATTAATTTAAAATAGGAATGATCATGAGTCGATGAAGCGTTATAAAAAAAAAGTTAGCAAGCCATAAATGGTTTTGATTCGCAAAAAGGATTTCATGGAACATTTTGCAAAATGTTCTGAGCCAGGAAAATTGAATTTTATCAATTTTCACGTAATTGTAAATTGGACAATAATAAAAATGCGATAATTTCCAAAATTCTTAGCAAGCTCCTTTGAAAGATTTTTTGAAAATCATTTTACGGGGAACATTTTTGAAGTTTCAAACGGAATATTTGAAATTTGATTTTCGATGATTTTTTACGAAATAATTTACATCTGGTTAGTATGGAAAATTCTGAAAAATATTTTCCTGCGACACAATCAAATTTCAACAATTTTAATAAAGCACAACCACATTTTGGGGGCTGTTAAAAATTCATTTTGAAAATGGAATAATGCAGAAATTCATCAGATTCTGCCATGAATATCATAGAAATATTTCCTTCCAAGTCGATTATAAATTTTTGAGCAAATATTCAATAAAAATCTATTTGTTGCAGATATTGTTATCCCGCAGAGGATTTTGAAAAAACTATTGGAGATTACCTTTTCTAATAACATTTTTAATATTCTTCGTATTTTTATAGTATTCTTAATATTAATATTTTTTTAATAATATCTTCATTCGTGTTTCTAAGTAATTTTCTTCATTCCCAATTATTATCAGTAAATAGTTATTATCGGTCAAAAAAAGCTAATTTTTTATCATTGCACAGATACGCCAAGCTGGTGGAATATCACGCGTGTGACTCGGGCGACGATAAATCGTCAAGTGAGAACGAGAGCTTGACGATTCGACAAAAAATGTTCAAGAATAAGAATAATAACGCATCCGATGGCGTTATCGAGCCAAGTTGGAGCTGCGAGAATGAAAAAAGTTGTCTCATCGATTCACCGTCGCTCGACGAATTCGAGGGAATCAAAAAATTACTGCCAGACCCACAGTCACGGGGACAATGACACGAACGATTCCCAACGACGGATGTTCGTTGAAAAAAAAATCTTTTTTTTTTTACAACCACTGCCACGAGGGAAATTGAGGACTCGATCGAGTTGCGAAAAAAAAATGAAAAAAAAAACTCGCTGTGAACGGGGTGAGAACTTTTTTGTGTGTATGCACATGATGGGACATTTATATGTATCGTGCGTGAAATTCGTGATAAAGGGAAAATTAATTGTTGGAAAAAAATGTAAACCCACTTTTTTTTGAAAAAGTGCCAACATCGATAATTGTTGCGAGACTGCGACAATATAAAATTTTACTATATCTCCAAAATCTCGCTATTCCTGTTTAACCCTTTAATCGCTATCAGGGTTGCGAAATTTTTAACGAAAAAGTAATGCATTAATCATTACTTTTTTAATGGCTAATGAAATTACTTCCATTAACCATTAATGGTTAATAGAAATATTTTCCATTAAAATTTAATGGTTAATGGAAATTATTTTCATTAACCGTTGAAATTTTATGGTTAATGGATATTATTTTCATTAACCATTGAAATTATTTCCATTAACCGTTAAATTTTAATGGTTAATGAAAATGCAATTGCATTAAAAAACGTAATGCATTATTTGCAACCCTGCTCATTACAATGTAGTGTGTAATAGACAAAATTTCTATTACCCATTGCAATGTAATGTGATTTTGATTGCAATTTTGGGAATGGAAAAATATAGATGAATAAATTATGCAATTTTGCATTACATTTTATTGACTTAGGACTTAGATTTTCAGGTACCTTAAATTCTAAAAAGCATCTATATGATAATTCTAAAAATCTAAGTCCTAAGTCAATAAAATGTAATGCAAAACTGCAATAATTTATTTATCAATATTTTTCCATTCCCAAAATTGCAATCAATGTTTTGTCCATTACACATTGCAATCAATGTTTTGTCCATTACACATTGCAATGCAATGTGTAATGGAAATTTTTCTATTACACAATACATTGTAATGGGCAGGGTTGCAAATAATGCATTACTTTTTTTAATGCAATTGCATTTTCATTAACCATTAACATTTAATGGTTAATGGAAATAATTTTAATGATTAATGAAAATAATTTCCATTAACCATTAAATTTTAATGGTTAATGAAAATAATTTCCATTAACCATTAAATTTTAATGGTTAGTGAAAATAATTTCCATTAACCATTCAATTTTGATGGTTAATGTAAATGCAAATGCATTAAAAAAAGTAATGCATTATTTGCAACTCTGATCGCTATTTTTGAATATTTCTTAAATTAGCAAAACAACCGATTTATTATTTTTTTTTCAATTTTCGTCGTTTCTGAAAAAATTGATTGCAAAGTAATGCTCCTTAAAGATACTTTTCGAACAAGTATTTCAATTGAAGACATTTTTTTCTCAATGTAAACATTGAAAAGTAATTTTTTCAAAAATCAAATTTTTCATATATTTTTGTGCTAAAAAGCATCGAACAGTTGAAAAAAAATTCAAAGATAGCGAGGCCCAAGGGTTGAACGACAAAAAATAATTTCCTATTTCAACCGGAGGGATTTTTAAAAAAAAATTCGCTGTACTTTCGCCAAGTTCGATAAACCAATGAAGTTCACGGTTTTTCTGACGTCACGAACGTTTCACTTTAACATTAAAAAAAAAAAGAAATCTAGCGCATGTAATTGTTACGTATATTCATATGGTATGGTGTAAGATTTTTTAAATGTATACTTAAGGGGAGGAAGGGTGAATATAAACGATGTCATATTATGGAATAAAAAAAGTGTCCAGCAACATAATTTACAGTAAACGTAAATATGTGTAAATATATATAAATATATATAAATCGTATATTATATACAATAACAGCTTTATTATACAATTTTATTACAATTAAAGAATAATAATTATTACGTCATAATTATAATACAGTATATAATTATTTTTTAAACAACATTGTATATTTATATATTGCGTAATGAAGATGGGATTTTTATTTATTTTTCGCAACTTGTACGATTTTTTTCTCATTACGTTTATTTTTATTAATACGACTCGCTGTTTATTCGTAATTACAAATTTGTACTTTGTAAGAAGATCGTTTCTCCCAAATACCCAATAATCATATTGAGTGTATCACATAACTTTTTTTTCTTCCATTTTTCATTCATTCGTTCCTCGAAATATACACACATATATATATATAGATATTATAATTACAAAATAAACCGGGCAAAACGAGATCGAACGATCCATCCATACACTTCATATTCATATGTTTTTAATACAATTTTTTTTTCTCCGACTATGAACAGATGTTTTTGAGAAAAAAAATATTTTATTTACAATTGTCTTTTTTTTTCGTCGTGGAAATTTCAATTCCATCCCACGTCTGTTTTACCGACAGTGCGCTCGATGGCTTTATACGCGAAGCGAGGCAATCAAATTCTTATATAATTCAAGCACACGTTTATCAGAATATCGGAGTAATAAAAAGAGGGATGAGGGGCGGATTTTTTTGGATTTTTTTTTTTTTCAACGACCTATTATCGTCGGTTCGTCGGCCATTGCGATTTCCTCAGTCGGCGCTTTATCGCGTTTGCGCTTCTTCGAGAACAATATGAAGGAACAACCGGCAAGTAAATTGCCGAGGAAAACGAACCAAGCGAGAACTAGAGAATAATCGTACTCGAGTAATGCTCCGTCTGGAAAAGTCTGATGAACGTGTTTGCTCTCGTATTCGACCGATGAAAGTACCACCTGAATTACCACCATCGTACAAGCAGCTAAAGCAAGTTAAAATTATTGTTTATTTTTTTTTTTTTTCAAAATTAAAAATATATATTTTTGGTACATGGTAAAAAAATTTTGAAAATTAAAATGATTTTTTTTTATTTCTTTTCCACGTACAAAAAATATATTTTACATTTGATTTGGAGTTTTTTTGATATTTTTTGATAAATCAACTCACCGCTTATAAAGTGAATACCACCGGCCAAACGTTTGAACATGTAACGTGGATTGCGAAACGTGTAAATCGAGAAACTAAAACCCATCAGCATGACGAACATGCTGATAAGAGCGAATGAAACTTCGGTCCTCGCGTAGCCTGTTAATTACCATAATTTGTTTTTATTTTTCTTTTTTTAGAATCTTATATCAATTATTTAGAAAATTCGAAATTATTCCAAATTTACCCAAATTACTGATATTACACATGGAAAAAAAGTCCAGTGATTATTCATGGATTAGTACAGTGATTTTTCATGTTATTTTCAAATTAAATGATTAAAAAAAACAATTTCTGTAAAAATTACTAAAGTACTTCATGAATTTTAAACAGAGTATTTAAATGGAGTATTACAAGATAAATTTTTCATGTTAATTTCAAATTGAATGATTTGAAAAAAAATATTTTAATAATTACTAAAGTACAATACATTTACTACAATATTATTATATACA
The DNA here is from genome assembly GCA_946863875.1 of Alloplasta piceator. NCBI lineage: Eukaryota > Metazoa > Arthropoda > Insecta > Hymenoptera > Ichneumonidae > Alloplasta > Alloplasta piceator. The sequence continues at coordinate 13,369,850 of OX333071.1, read as the reverse complement.
TTTAGTACAATACATTTAATAATTACTAAAGTACAATATATTTTTCATGTTATTTTCAAATTAAATGATTAAAAAAAAATTATTGTAAAAATTACGAAAGTACTCGATAAGGTTTAAAAAGAGTATTTAAATGGAGTATTACTAGACACTTCAGTAATTATTTCTGTGTTGTGATTACAGTAAATTTTTCATGTTATTTTCAAATTAAATGATTAAAAAAAAAATTACTGTAAAAATTACTAAAGTACTCCATGAATTTTAAACAGAGTATTTAAATGGAGTATTACTAGACACTTTCAGTAACTATTTCTGTGTTGTGATTACAGTAAATTTTTCATGTTATTTTCAAATTAAATGATAAAAAAAAATTACTGAAAAAATTACTAAAGTACTCCATGAATTTTAAACAGAGTATTTAAATGAAGTATTACTAGACACTTCCAGTAATTATTTCTGTGTCGTGATTACAGTACATTTTTCATGTTATTTGCAAATTAAATTATAAGAAAAAAAAATACTGTAAAAATTACTAAATTACTCCATGATTTTTAAACAGAGTATTAAAATGGGGCATTGCTGGACGCTTCAGTAATTATTTCTGTATTGTCCACGATTTTTTTCCATGCAAAAATGTTGCTGAGAATGTAAATGAAAATTTAATGATTGTTTTTTAAAAATCGGAAAAAAAATCTTGATCATTTTGGAAATACTATTGCATTCCATCGGTCACAATTTTTATACTTTTTGAATCACTTACTCAAAAATCACTTGGCCAATTTAATCAAATTTTCAATCATATTGATTTTTTTCAGACTCTGAAAAAAAGTCTTTCTTACTCTTTGAGTCAAGAATGTTTGAGTTAGAGAAGTCACCAATGTAAATGAGTAAATCAGCTGAGAAGCTGAGAATTTATTGAGGAAATGAATGATTTAACGAAGATTTAAAAGAAAAAAAACTTTATCCCTTTTTTTTACTCACTGAGGCTCGTTTCGTCCTGATAAATTTTTGGGTGATCAGGAAACATGTCCTTCGGTTTGCACTCGTCTGAAATTCAAAGAATTTGGGGAAAAAATGTTTTTGAAAAATGGTGACGTTTTTCTTTTGTTTTTACTACTTACAGTACGATATCAGAGTCTTTGTATTGGTCGAATTATCGTCCGATGGTACGAGACCTTTGACGCAACCCTTCCACAATCCTTGATGCCTGTAAACGAGCATTCTGCCGGGTTTGCCGGCATCACCGAGTGGCAAACCATTTTCCGGTATGGGAGCTTCAACGGTGAACCAATGATCGGTACCGATCGCAATTGCCCATACACAGATCGAGAGACCAACGAGAATCGTGCATCCAAGCAGAACGCGTCGTTCAAACACGATCTACGAAAATTAACCAAAGATTAACAAAAATTATCCTAATCGAATATTTAGCCTCGTCGATTGTAAAAATATTCCTGCCCTTTTTGGATTTATTCAAATTGTAAGAATTTGAAAATCTGTCATCGTAATTACGAGAAGAAAATTAAAGTAAAATTGCAAATAGAAAATAAATTAAGTTTCCGAAAGATATGGATTTTCTTCAAAATATATTACAAATTTCCAAAATACTTTCGGCTTTTTTTGGATTTGTTTGAAATTTATTAATTCAGAGATATCAATATTTATTTTGTGTTATTTATTCTAAGAAAAAAATAATAGAATTACAAATCAAAAATAGAAACAATCTGTAGAGGATTTTTATTTTTTAGAGTTTCATAAATGATTAAAATTTGTTTAATTCTAAACTGTAAGAATTAAATACATTTTAATATCCGAGTGACTGGACAGTCAATACTAAAAAAAAAATTATTATCATAAAAAATTGATCATTGAATTGGATTTTGTGATAAGAATGGAAATTGCTGAGCGAAGAGAAATATTTGTACATACTGACCTTCCATTTTCACGAGAGGGGATGAGGGAAAATTGGAAGGGAAAAACGGAAAGGGTCGATCGGAAAATAACTTTCGCGATGAAATGGACGTTATACGGTGATGATAGCGGGTTTGAAGAAAGAAACCCGAGACGAGGTAAAATTCTGATAGCTCGAAAGCTCAAAAGTGCTGTTTGCCAAGAAAAAGGTGGAAATAAGCAGGGTGCGGGTCACAAGGGATAAAAGCCCCGAGGGAAATCGAATAACAGTGCCTATGGGCGAAAAAGGGAAAGGAGAAAGGATGGAAAATCGCGATTTTGTGTGGCGCAACTTTGTAAGAGGGTCATCGAATATAACGTGGTATATGGGGCATTCCCGCTGAAATGTTTATGTTCGAACCCGGACCCTCTTGAATAATTAGGAAACACGTATTTTTTTGTTAAGGCCGAGAATCGATATTTTTCGTCGTACGATTTTAGTAAAAAATCCAAATTTTTCACTAACTCTCTATTCTAAACACGTAGTATCTTGATAATTCGAGATCCTGTCGAAAAACGCTTCGGGAAAAACTTGTTCGTTATAAAACGTGTAAAACAATTGATATTTTTTTTTTTAATTGTGGACACACGAAAGTTTGTTTTTACTTCGTAAAACACAAAAAAACGATTTTTCAGCAAATACGCCATCTCGATTTATAAAAGAAAAAAATTGTAAAAATTCTGTAGGAAATCACGAAACTTTTAAGACCAGAATGAGAATGGCAAGATCAAAATCCGCAAAGCTACAGCCAATCGAAGTTTCGTCTTGACCTTATTTTCGAGCCAGATCATGCAGAACTATATGTTCTCGAAAAAATATACACAGAAATAGATTTGAATATTTATTTAATTATACATACGTAGATTATTTCATACTTGCGTATATTATTTCATACAAGTATAATTAAATATTACGTATATTATGTATACTATTTCATACTTGTATGAAATAATCTACATATGTATAATTAAATAAATATTCAAATGTATTTCTGTATATAATTTTTTGAGAACATACAGTTCTGAATGATCTGGCTCAAAAATAAGGCCAAGACGAAACTTCGATGAGCTGTAGCTTTGCGAATTGTAAACTTGCCATCCTCATTCTGGTCTTAAAAGTTTCGTGATTTCCTACAGAATTTTTACAACTTTTTTCTTTTATAATTCGAGGTGGCGTACTTGCTGAAAAATCGTTTTTTTCTGTTTTATGAAATAAAAATAAACTTCCGTGTGCCCACAATAAAAAAAAAATATCAATTATTTTACTCGTTTTATAACGAACAAGTTTTGCCCGAAGCGTTTTTCGACAGGATCTCGAATTATCAAGATACTACGTGTTTAGAATAGAGAGTCAGCGAAAAATTTGGATTTTTTACTAAAATCGTACGACGAAAAATATCGATTCTCGGCCTTAACAAAAAATACCTGTCTTTTATTTTTCAGCATACTTTTCGAAGAAAATTTTTCATAATTATTCAAGAGGGTCTGGGTTCGAACATGAAAATTTCAGCGGGAATACCCCATATATAACACATATATGGGGTATTTTAATTTAACTTAAAAAAAAAATTTGATCCTCATCCTCTTGAATTCGATTAATGATTTGTTTAACGACTTTACCGAAACACTTCTAATTCCTTTAAGATTTTTTTCTAGAAGATATTATTTTATCATTTTCTTTCATAACAAAAAGCTAAAATTATAAATCTTGAACCATCACAAAAACTTTCTATTTCATCTACAATTGCACGCGATTTTACTATACTTTAATGTTTAAAAATCGTTAAAGATTGAAAAATAACGTGGGTCCACTCTGTTTTTGCTAAATTTCTTAAATATTTCTAAATCAATCTGAAAAAGCTTTAAAAAAAATGTAACAACTGGTTTTCTAATGTCGTTCAAAGTTGATGGTTTTTGAAAAATCATTTAATGATTATAATCCTATTTTATAATCAAAAATTCTCGTAAATATAAAATCTTTTAGTACCAAAATATTTTCAAGTTTATCATGAAGTGAATTGGATGAAAGTTTATCATGAATCTATCATAACTTGTAGTTTACAGATTTTTATATAAAATTTTTTCAACATTTTCTTCTTGATTCCCGCAGTTTTGTTAGGTCGAAAATTAATTTAAAAAAATAAAAACTCATAGCAAAATCTGAAAATAATGTAGAAAAATCTAAACCCAAACCCTAGCCAAAACACAAATCGACATCGATCTTTCAACTAATTTTTTAGGTATTTTTTCTTGCCTGAGGAGTTGACTTGGAATTGCCTATACATAAATGTATAAAATCGTCGTCGTAGTCGTGAAAGTTTCTCGGATTACCCACCTGGTTGTATAAAGCTTTCATGCGGCTCGCCATTTCGTCCCGGTGAATTTTCTTTTGCTCCGATCTTCGTAGGATGAAAAAAATTCTTTTATCCCGAGCGAAAAAGAAAATTTTCGTTTAAAGAATATGATCACGTTCGTCGGTGCTTCATAAAATTATTCGAGTCGTTTATTTTTCATCAAGTTTTTTTTTTCATTCTCATCAATGATTCACTGAGTTTAATTTAAATTAATTAACCGTCATTTTTATTCACCGTTACACTGTTCAAAATTATTTAAACAAATTTGTATCCACTGTTTTTCGGAGAACGACAGTTATTTTCACATTTATTGAACCGTCGACAGTTTTTCATCTCTTTATTAAAATCTCTCGATTGACGAGTTGAGTGGAAGCACTTTTAATCACTAATCAATGCTCGATAAATCCGATGAAACACAAGTAGTTTTTTTTTGTTCAATCGATGCTTATGCATGAGGGAACTTTTATTTATCGAGGTAAAATAATGTATCGGGAGTAATTGAAATTGCCTGAAGGCTCGAATCGCCCATTAAGCGCGTACTCCTCGTATCAATCTCGATCAATCACGGACACAATAAACCGTAACACATGTGCAGCACATCGTGATTCGCACTCCATTCGCAGTACGATTAATCGTCCGCGATTAAATCACATTTTCGTGCCGTTCTCTCGTATATTTAATGCGCGTTTCGCAAAACCATGAATTATTATCATTAAAACGCGTAAACTGTCCTTTTCACTTTTCACGAAGGATGAACGTAAATTTTACAAAGGTCTCAAAGTGTCTTTCGATCTTATTCCCTCAGTCTTTACTCCTCAATCTCATAGTTGCAGAAAAAAAAATCATTCTGTCCTCGGCCACTTCTTTTCCTCTCTTTGATGTTTTTTTTCTCCCTCGTTTCTCATTCGCAGCGCGAATGGCTAAAGTATAAATTTTGGAGTCAGTTTGTCTTTTCGCGCGAAATGTTTTAACTTTTTTTGCCAAGTCAAACGCGATAAGGACGAAGCAAAAAAAATAGGGAGATAAGAAAAGAGAAGCGAAACGTTGAGGTAATTGTCCTGCTACAGTCAAATAGAATTGCTATCCGAATTCCATAAAATTGTAAATGAGGATAAACGGTCGCTGCTTTGACTTCGGTTATGCAAACTTTGCATGGAAAACCAAAACCTTTTTTTTTCTCATTCTGTGAGCCGACGACCCTTCTACTTTTCAACGTGTAGGGATTCAAAATTGTGTTAAGAGTGTCCATGAATTTTTTTGAGCCAAAAACTTGGATTTCAGTCGTTGAAAAACACTAAAAAGTGCAAAAAGTACATATTCCCGTTGAAATCGATTTTATTACCTTTATTATTTTATTACGAGACGATTACCTTAAGGCTATACGAGTGTGACACTTTCAAAAAATCGATTTTTTTTTGGCTTATTCGATAGTTCATTTGGGTTATGAATACAACCCAAATAAACCCAAATAACCCAAATATAATTTTATCTAGCAAAAATCGATAGTTGAAACTCTAAACGCGTTTTTCTCGAAACGACATTTTTCAAAATTGCTGACATTATAACTCAACGAAAAATTTACCGATCGATTTCAAACTGAAACTGAGTATTCTTGAATATATTTACTATACAATGACCTACGATCTTTTTGATTGGTTGAAAATTGTTAATTTGGCATTAAAAAAACGACCATTTTTTTACCCCAAAAAACGACACTTTTTTTCAGAACTACGCCATTTTGTTAATTTTTGATATTTTTCAAAAATCGTAGGTCATTGTATAGGAAATACCTTCAACTTTAATAACCTTTTTGAATTTTTTTGTTTCAGCTACTGATTCGGCCGGAATCATGTCAGCAGTTGGGGAACTTTTTTTTTGGCACCTCCGAAGACAGCACATAATTCCGTTATTTTTCAATATTTTTGTAAAAAAAAAATCTTAAAATATAGCTGAAAATATACCTTAATATGTCAAAAAAAATTTCAAAACATTCTATCGAGTACTTTCTTTTAAAAAAATTCCCGAAAATCGCCTAATTTTTCATGGGTCACTCTGGTATAACCCCTTAAAAACCCATCGTAAACTAATCTCACGATCACCTTTAATTTACTGGACCACGCACGTTAATCAACTTATCGTACGAGAAATTTTTTTCAAAAATCAACGGTAAAAAAAGATTTACAGCAAAGCCTCTGAGAAGCGAGCTTTGAGTTATTATTTTTGGCAGAATTGCCATTTTTTGTCATAAATTTTGTGCAGAAAGGTCGGTCTGTAAATCATTGTGATTTATTCGATATTGGAGCGATGAAAAACGAGGTACAAAGGGAATATATAAATACGTGTGTGTCGAGTGAAATTCGAGAAGAAGAGAAAAAGAAATTGAAGGAGACGCTCGGGGATGATTTAATTGCCGCGTTAAAAAAGCTCGGGTAACGCGCTTTTATTGCCACTTTAGCGAAATGTCTTAAAGAAGGGAGAGAAAGAAAAAGAGAGAGAAAAAAAGAAAGCTTAAAAACACCAGAAACGAGATGAATCACCCAGGATGACGTGAACGATAGCATTTTTCATTTCTCTCTGTTTTGCGCCCTCGACAATTATATTTCATACAAATAAAATACTTAATATTGATAATTTAAAGATGATCCATATGCTCGTTAATTATAAATCTAATAGAAACTTGGGAACGAAAGGTCGAACGATTTTAATTAATATTTTTTTAAATTAATATTTAGTAATATTAAATATTAATATTTTTGACTTTGAAGACTTAGAACTAATAAATATAACAGTCCTCAATTTCTGCTCAGGTTATCCTTGATTAGGAAGAAACCAAATAAACAAAGAAAATAAAGCAAAAAATACCAAATTGAAGGTTGAGAAATCGAGAATCGCTTTGCTCAGCTGGAAATTTTCCAACTCTTCCGAATTTTTCAACTAACAGCAATAAACACTGACGCACAACATCAGAATTTTCTAATTGTCAAAAATACAATTGTAGACGATTTCTAATGTTGATATACATTAAAAACTAAAATCGTATCGGCTTCGTTCTCGAGAAAGAGAAATTTATTAATCAAGAAAAATGTGCAAAAATCTGGATGAATGCAATTTTCTAAAAAACCATATATTTTTTCAACCCCCTTAAATATATCTATTCGATATAATAGCTTCATATAACATAATCATATAACATAATTTCTCTCGTTTATCTCTGAAATAAATACGACGTTTTTTATTTCCTTTTACGATTTGTATACCAAGAATTTATTTCGCAAATGCGTCAAGTCAGCGTCAAATTCATTTTTCATCCCTGAACGAGTTGGGGGCTTCAAATACTCAGCATATAAAAGTGCATTCAGCCACTTTTTCTCCCATATTAGAGAAAATTTAGTAATGAAAATGAAGGTAATTAAGGTACAATTAAGGTAATCATCCCGGTGGTAATAAATCCAACTTTAAGGTGTAATTTTTTTTTTACATCGGTACTTCGAGGTAATAATTGGCTCCCTAAGTTTGAGGTGATGTCATAGACTTCATTTGAGGAAAAAAAAAAATCTTGAATGATCACACATTTAATCCGAGTTTCAATGAAAATAAGCACTTGTTCCACTTTCAGGCGTGTTTTTAACGACTGAAATCCAAGTTTTTGACTTCAAAAAATTCATGCACACTCATGAAACAATGGTGAATCCGTATTCATTAAAAAAAAAGTCGTCGATGCGCAGAACGAGAAAAAAAATCAAAAAGGTTTCGCCTTTCCATGGAAACGCCACCGCGCGTTGAAAGTAGCTTAACCAAGCAAAACCGAAGTTAAAGCAGTGACAGTTCATCATTATTTATTAATAAAATTAGTTTATATTGAGTCTGTCAAAAATGTCCTTTTTTATATTTTATTCTAAAATTCGGGTCGTCTCAATTTTATGGAATTTAGACAGTCATTCTATTTGATCAGAATGCGGCCGGATGGATTCCTTAAGGGGCCATAACAGTGTAAAATTTTAAAAAAATCATTTTTTTGCCTAATTGGATAGTTTATAGTTTCAAGGATATTCTGTAAAAATTTCAAGGCCGTATTTCTAATACTCTCCGAATGGCAGCCTTCTAAAGAGCGACCGTTCGCAGGTATGAAATCGATAGTTAAATCTTTAAACGCGTTTTTCTCGAAATGACATTTTTCAAATTTGCTGACATTGTAACTCAAAGAGCAATTATCCGATTGACTTGAAATTTGAACTGAGTACTCTTGAATACATTTACTGTACGATGAACTAGGATATTTTTTTATTGGATGAAAATTGACGATTTGGCATTGAAAATACGACCATTTTTTAAGCAAGAAAACAGACTTGTTTTTTCATAACTACACCATTTTGTTAGTTTTTGATATTTTTCAAAAATCCTAGTTCAGCGTACAGGAAATATCTTCTAGTTTAACGAATTTTTTTATTTTTCACTTTCAGCTACCCAATCCCCCGGAATCATGACCGCAGTGGAGGAATTTTTTTTTTGCGCCTCCGAAGACAGCGCATAAACCGGTTATGCATCGGTATTTTTAAGTGAAAAAATTGTGAAACACGCGTCAAATATGACCAAATATATTCTCCATTTTCCAAAAAATTTCATCGAATACTTTTCTTGCAAAAAATTTCCGAAAATCACCAAAATTTTGAGCGTTCACACTGGTATGGCCCCTTAAGGGTGCTTTCGAATTATTATCCCCGGGCTTTTGAGCTGCGACGATGTAATATCGCTTTCTCGGACTTTCGTCCCGCTTTTATAGCCGCGTACATCTTTGATCACTCGACAGGGAAATTGAGACTGGCCTCTGGCAGTCGGTAGTCCGCAGTTTAATACATTGTCGCTGCCACCACTCTCCTTTCTTATGTCGATGGTCGTATAGATGGATATTTTTGTTTCTCTGCCCGGAACAAAAGGGCAGTGACTCACAGGATTTTACGAGACGAATTTTGGCAGTTACGCCTTTTGATTTTTTTGCGACGTTGATACTTGCGGCACGAGCTTTTCTCTGCCTGGGTGGCGTTCGAATATTTCGTCGGACGAATCGAGAAACAATGCTCATCTTTATAGTCCCGTTTAAACGAAATGTCGAGACACGGTTATACGATGAGCAGAGCTTAATGGACGCGCATATATAGATATGAGACATTCCATGCGGTTCGAACGGTCAAAAAGTTGTCCACTCTCAAAAAAATTGAAATTTTGTCTAATTATTTAATTATATAAAAAAGAGAAGTGTACATTTTTTCAAAATTTTTGGGTCACATTTTTTTGAGTTTTTCAAAATTTCAAAATACCATTATATTCTGAAAGCATACGATTAAACAGAATAATGTTCAAGACAAAATGTTGCAGTTTTTCATAAACTTTGAGAACATTTTTTTATTTTTTATTTTTTGAGTTTAAAAAATAACCATTTTCATCAAAAATATACGAAAATAATTTCTTTCGGTCGGTATGCCAGTTTCGATTTATCTCAAAAAATTCCAGAAAATACTCTGAGGTGTGTGCAATAGATGCGTATTTTTTTTTTAGATGGCTCGATTCGTGGTTCCAAAGCTATGCTTTGTTTTATTAATAATATTTTTTTGTTTATTTAGAAAAATCAATCATAATGGAAAATCATAATCACCCGAATTGTTTCTCTCAAATTTATAGACAAAAGACCATCTACAATAATAATATTAATGTTTTGGAGCTTATTGGAGCAAAAAAAAATATTATTAATAAAACAAAGCATAGCTTTGGAACAATTAATCTTTGAATTTTTTTGAGATAAATCGAAACTGGCATACCAACAGAAAAAAATTATTTTCGTATATTTTTGATGAAAATGGACAATTTTTAAGCTAAAAAAAATACAAAAATAAAAATTCACAAAGTTTATGTAAAACTGCAACTTTTTTGTCTGAGACATTTTTCTGTTTAATCGTCTGCTTTCAAGATATAACGCTACTTAGAAAATTTTGAAAAACAAAAATATGCGATCCAAAAATGTTGAAAAAATGTACACTACTTTTTTTCATATAAATAAATAATTTGACAAAATTCCAATTTTTTTGAGAGTGGACAACTTTTTGACCGTTCCACATGGAATGCCTCATATACAAATAGGGAAAAATGGGATAGCCCGGCTTGCGCCTGTGCCAGAATGCTGTTGATTTTTCCCCCCTCGTCATTGCAATGCCAAAAAAAATATCTCACGCGAGAAATAATGAGCTTTTCGAAAGCAGACCCAAACCGAGATATTGTGGAGGGAGCGAGAGATCCAATGCAATTTAGTGATGCAAGGGAGGAATTGGATCGACGCTGTGAGAGGGAGGAAAACGCATTTTTCTTCGCGTCCTAATTTGTGATGAATGATTCGGAATTTTCATTAACCCTCCGTCTGTGCAGTGGGTCTTTTAAGGCACAAGCCAAATTTTCAAATCGAATATCTCTGAAATTAGAAAAATTGTAAAAAAATTTTTTTTAAGATAAATGGTTAAATAAATGATTGGATCGTGGAAAAAAATGTTATAAAAGTGATTCAGAATTTTTTCAGATTTTTTTTACGTTCATTTCTTAGAAAAAACAGTAGCAGGACTTTAACGACCCACAGACGGTGTCCCAAAATTTAAGTGTACATACGGAGGCTTAAATCATGGATCTAAATTTTTCACTGGAGATTACTGGAGACTATCGTTGAGTCATGGCATGGCTGTAGGTTAAGCAAGAAACAAGATGGCTCCTCCTGATTTTAGGGTAGCCACGAAGAAATAATAATAATAATAATAACTGAAATGGGAAAACTCGACATTGAGCAATTCATATGTGGGGGATGAATCTAGGTAGCGAGGCGAGACCAAGCGAGGGAGGGCACGAGGGGTGTTATTTATTCTGGACGACCATTCATGAGGGTTTTGACCAGACTATATGGGGGAGGGTGGGGCACGACGGCCCAACTCTAAAAAATGATGAAATTTTTTATCTCAAAAAAATTGTTTTCAACGTTACAAATATTTTCATGTTTTATGGGCCATTTTACGCCTGATGTAGTGTATTCGCCTTAAAATGGATTAATACGTCAAATTCATCATAACTTGAAGAAAAACAAAAATTTTCTGACCTAATTTTTTAGGGTGGTCCATTATGCCCCACGTATCGTGGATCCGCATAAAAACGAGTCAATATATTGAATTTATGATAACTTGACAAGAAACAAAAAAAAATGTTTACCGAATTTTTTAGGGGATCAGAATAATAATGGCGTACAAAAGGCCTTTTATTAGAAATTCAAATGTTTTTTTTTTTTTAGAAGTAATACACGAAATTTCTTTCTGCTTCTCTTATTCGTGACGACAACCCTTCGTAGTCACAGGGGATGAAATTAATTCAGCTTGCAAATTTCTAGCTACATTTCCGTAATTAATTCATCTATAATTAAAGTCGATGCACTATCTGTAGATATCTTAAAATATTTTCTCAAAAATGACTTGAAAAGTTGAAAAAATTTCAAGCAGAACTTTTTGGGGGTGATTTTTTGTTGTTTACTTTTTTTAATAATTTGTTGCTATTACGTTCTCATTCAATTTTGGACATAATTACTCTTCCTATAAATAGTACACTATTTAATGTATATTTAATACATTTTTTCGGAAGATTTGCAGCGATTAATTTCAATTACAAATCCTCGATGTTTGAAATTCATGAAATTGTTCAGAAGTGAAAAACTTTAAGCGCACTATTTTTTTTCTATAAAAGTATAATATCTCATACATCTTTTCCCTACAAATTTCATTAACAAATTTTTTAAGTATTTTAAATTAATAACACTAAGATTTTTCGAGTGATCAAGTCTATTTTCTTGTTTAACCTTTATATTTTATTTGGTAAATATTCGGAAGTGTAACTTCCGCTAAAAAGAGGCTGTAAATTTTCTTATTAATTCTTTATGATTATAAAACCTTATATTAAGTTATATTATAATGGAGGAATTTAGCTACTAGAATAGATATTTCCGTTGCAGAGTTTCTGTTGTTTTTTTGGGTTTGATAAACAAAATCTTGAATGATAAAAACTTGGTTTTTTATCAAACCCAAAAAACAACAGAAACTCTGCAACGAGTATATCTATTCTAGTAGCTAAATTTATTTAAAAGAAAAACAAAAGTTTAGTTTTAAAAAAAAATTTAAAAAGTTTGGTAAGAACATGATGCGCCGCCATAATAATATTAAATATTATTATGTTTTTTAACTATAAAAAACCACAAAAAAAAATCAGCTCGATTCTGACATCAGGAGTTAAGGTAAACGGCCCAATTAGTGACACTGTCCCAGATTGTGACACCGACGGCTCAGTTTTGCTTGCAATGAATACAGTTTTTGTGGAATAATAATCCAATTGACGGCTAATTAAAAAGAATTTTTCACTTTCAATTATTGGAGAGATACACCTTTTAGTATTAAATATTTAAAATAGAAATTGACCAGTGAATAGTACGACACGCGTCTCAGTGGCTCCGCAGCGGCAGTGCTAGACGAAACCCACTAGCTACGACAAGCGATATATTGTGAATTTTGTTTGTCACGTTAGGATAAAAAAACATAAAAATAGTATCAACATCTTCAGCAGGAACCAGACTATCGACGAGATAAGAAAATATTTTACTTTTGGTTAGGGATTTATTTAAATTCGTGGTGTCAATAACTGGGTCAAATAATTGGGGTTGTGCCCCTGTTGTTGAGCCTCGATTTGTCACCTGTTGCATCGAACAATTTTCTTGGCTTATTTATTCTAATTTGCTGTGAAAAAAACAATTTAAAGAAAATAATATTAGTTTTTATGAACGGAAGAAACGGAAAAAACATGTCCAAACCTTTAGTTTTTGGTTTGGCTATATCACGCATGAATAAATAGCAGAAATCCGACACCGCGGCTCTAAAAGTGTCACTAACCGGGCCGTTTACCTCCGAATATTTACCTTTTACTTTTTTAAATTATGATGACATTCGAATTCCCGCCCAATGACTTTATTGACACTTTGTACAATGTTCAAAGCATGTTTATGAATTTTTTCGTTCAAATTCGATCAATCGATTTCATATGTGGACTGTTGACAAATTAATCGGGGAAATTCGACGCAATCTGACTCTCCCAGAATTCTAAGCGTACAAAAGATTGACAAAAAGGAATGCCGAAGATTACGTTGTCAGAAAATTCATGCCTAATTTTACCATTAAAGTTCCCATAAATCACTCGCATAATTGAAGAAATAACGTGACGCAAATTGCGCAAGACCACAAGTCAACGACGAGGGGCCAACGTGATACCGTCGAACGACAAAGTGCCTCTTTTTGTTTATACGAAGCGTTTGTCACGAGCAAGCGTTTCATGGTTGCTACGCAATGCGTTAGCTCGTTGTTCCTCTTGGCTAGACGCGTCGAATGGGAAAAGAACTTTGGCGAATCGCTAACGCGACCGTTAAAGTATTTCTCCTCGCAAGCTGCTAAGTTTAGCTGCACCCAACTTTTTTTCCCCTTGTTTTGTTTCTCCATTCTGTGCGATGTAAGTTTCTCGCTCTGCTCTGTTGATGCTCTCAAAAGAAATTGTGCTTGGAGCAGTCGTTTTGATTTTTCAAATTTACACGAATTTGAAAAGCCAATTTCGTGATTCATGCTTCTGAATTATTCATGATTGTTGATCCATAAAATTGCTAGCAACCGTTGAATAAAGAGAAAACTTGTACTTTAAATTCCAAACGTGATTTTGAAATGGGGCAAAAGGAAAATACGTCATCGTAACCTTTGGAAACAACCCTGAGATCGCAAACAATATCCCAAGACGCCCACGCCTCACCGGATTTTAAGGGGTTACGGCATTGTTCGGCAAGGCACGTGCGATACATCTTCTTGTATGGTAATGCAGCCACGACGAAAGTCGCTTTTCTCAGCGACGAATGACATGCTTCGTGAGACCAATAATTTATTAAGTCTACATACATTGTACATGAGATGCCAAATTTCGCGTTATTTGACGTTCCCTCTTGATTTCCATTTATTATTATTGAATGAAAAATCTTTTTAGCTTTTCATCAAAATAATCTCAATAATAATGAAATTTTCCCGCTGAAAGTTGTCGTTTGTTCCAGGTTCCTTTGTTTATTAAGGTATGAAGTTCATTTTGATTTTAGTTTTTAAGCATTTTGTGAAAGTTTGCGTAAAATTAAAAAAATAATTTTCCTAGTCGCAATAGCTTCGGATGAAAATAGCGCTTGAAGTAGTAGTAGTAATTAGTCAATTAGTAGTAATAGCTCTTGAAGTACACTGCTTCGATCTCGTTTTTTCAAGGTTTCCTATTTTTCGCTAAAATATTCAATTTTTCGCAAAAAGCGACCATATTTATAAAATGTAGCGTAACTCTAAAACTACTGGGTTTTCGTGAAATCACTAAGAGGGTAAAAAGTTGCATACAATCATTCTGGATTCAACGAAATTTTTTCAAATTAAAAAAAAAAACTTTCCTATTTTTTCCTCTAAACGAGATATTTTTTTATCTTAAAAAATCGGGTCTCTTACCTCATCTACACGGTTTTTTTTTATTGAAAAACCTCATCTACATGGCTTTTTCATCGAAAAACTTGTGCATATGAGGTAAGAGACCTGATTGTTTAAGATAAAAAAATATCTTGTTTACAGGAAACATTAGAAAAAAAAAATTTTGAAAAAAAATCCGAATTTTTTTTATTGAATCCAGAATGATTGTACGCAACTTTTTACCTTCTTAGTGATTTCACGAAAACCCAGTAGTTTTAGACTTTTGCCACATTTTATAAATATGGTCGTTTATTGCGGAAAATTAGGCAGAAAAATACCTCAATTTACGCCATAATTTAAAAAAGTTTTCGTGAAGTTAAACTTCAACATACAACATATTTCTAAAAGTTTAAATTCAATTCAATCAAAATGACAATATTTTTTTTAAGTTTTTGCAAAGTTAAATTTCTAATTTCATTTCAATCTAATTTTTTCAAGAGGCTAATTTTTTTCGATAGATGATCTAAGAACTGACTGGAAAAGATTTATGATAAATTTCATGGTTTCGAATGAAAAACGCTAAACCACGAAATTTACTAAACTTTTTTTTTTTAGAGAATCCAAATGACCAAAATAATTTCCCCAAATTCTGCTCATCGAAATTGACCTAAAATCCCAAATTTTCAAAATCATTTAGTGAATTTATCGTAAACTGGTTTTTTTTTAACTCCAAAAACAAATTTTTTTTTCCACATAAAAATCTTTGACACATAAAATCCCTGATTTTTAATGTTTCAAACATCGAATTCTGCAATTTTTTAATTATCTTGATATTGTTTTTTTCAAATCTATTCTCTCTCGTTCGACTTTGTCCCCGTTCTTTCGGGCATCATCAGTGTAAAATTCTCACGACGTTTACTGTTTCATCAAAGTCAGTGGGAGCCCCAAAGTGACACTCGGTTTATTTGATCGAAATTCATTTCCTGTATACGCGACTACTATTAGCGCCACACTGAGCTAAAATTATAAGCGGCGTTGGTGAGCTTACACGTTATACATATATCGGCGCGATTGCTATAACCAACTGACAAGATAAAAAATTATGTGTTGCCGTTCGAGCGTTAAACAATTTTGGTATACGCGAAAATGGAAGAAGAAGATAAGACGATGAATCGCTGAAGCGAGTTTTCCACGCGAAAAATCATTTTTCACGCTTTAATCATTAATCTCAGTCTCAGATGCGACAACGTGAATCATCATGCCAAATTCTAAATATATATAGGTCATCCCATGTCAAATGGACCACTTTTGAACCCAACCACTTTCGATTTGATTGTTTTTTTTCCTTTTCTAATTTTGATTTTTTTTCAAAAAAGTGAAAAATAAATAGAAGGAAATGTCGGTCCACTCCATGTTGAACGGCATTTTTTCCGGCATTGATCAAAGTATTTATTGAGTGAAAAAAAAATTGAAAATGGCGAACTTCCAGAAAAAGACGATATTTCTTGAAAAAGTACATAAAAAATTTCATAGATTTATCTTAAATTTTTTTTGTATTTTTTTTATAAAGTACATTTAAAGACTAAAATGTTGAAAAAGTCCCAATTGGTTAACTTTTGAAGAAGTTATAACTATTTAAAAAAAAAAGTTATTTTTTGGGTTGGGTAGAAAAATTTTAAAATTTCCTGAAAAATATTTTTAATGGGGTAGAAAAGGAAAGCATGATTTCAGCCAAATCGAAAGAGGTCGGGTTTTAAAGTGAGCGATTTGACATGGAATGCCTCATATATTCTCACTCCTCCTGGTCCAGTAATTCATCGAGACTCTGAGTTATTCGGAAAAAAAATTATTTACAAGTGTAAAATTCTATACAGAGCATAATTTCGGTTTTATATCGTCATATATGGTGAATTGGATGAGAAAAAAAGTGAAAGACTTTGTACCTTGAAAAAAACGCGCAGTCTCGAAAGCTCTATTTTGGTAGAGGCAAACGACATTATTTCACGACTTTTCCTCCCTCCTCTATCCACTCTTTTTTTCCCTCCATCTATCCTCTGTCCTCTTCTCTCTTTCTTTTTATCTTGATGATATTTTCGACGTCGCAGCTTTCTCTCGATCGTCCCGCTCTTTCGAGACCGAACATTATATACACCCGGTGCAGCGAACGTATGGCTCGCGTCGTTATTCTTTTTTTTCCCCTTTTTTATTCTCTCGGAGGGGCCAGGCTTCGATATATCAAACTTGCGAGAGAAAATGTTCGGTCGTAAAGCAACGGTGACAAAACTGAGGTCGGTGTGCACGATTGCAAGTAAGGGAGGAAAGAAAGAAGGAGTGGCGGTCACGTGATGGCGGCACCCTTAAGTTAGTCAGCAATTTTCTATTAGATTGATTCACGAATTCAATTCAACTTTTTTCGCAATTGTACGGGGCGAAAATCGATTATTGAATAAATCAAACCTAGTTTTTTGAAATTCAAAACTGGAGGTTAGCAATAATGAAATTCCCCTCTCGAATGACTTGTATTTTTCGAGGGTCAAAAATAATCAAATTTAAATCAATCAAATTTTCCATTTGAATCGTCAACAATTTGACTCAATGTAATATTGACCCGAATTTCTATTTTAAATAAAAAATGGAGGTTTTTAATAACGAAATTTCCCTTTAGGGTGTCTTGAATTTTTCGAGGATCAAAAATAATCAAATTTTAATTCATCAAATTTTCCATTTGAATCATCAATCATTTGACTAGAACGTAATATTGATCCGAATTTCTTTTTAAATAAAAAATGGAGGTTTTTAGTAAAAAAAAAATGCCCCCAGGGATGTCTTGAATTTTTCGAGGGTCAAAAATAATGAAATTTAAATCAATCAAATATTCCATTTGAATCATCAATAGTTTGACTCGAACTTAATATTAACTCCAATATCTTTTTTTTAAATAAATAATGGAGGTTTTTAATAAGAAAATTGCCCTTAGGGATGTCTTGTATTTTTCGAGGGTCAAAAATAATTAAATTTATAAATCAAATTTTCCATTTAAATCGTCAATAATTTGACTCGAAGGTATTATTGACCCCGATTTTTTTGTAATAAAAACCGGTCGTTTTTACTAATGAAATTCCCTTCTCGGGTGACTTGTATTTTTCGAGGGTCAAAAATAATCAAATTTAAATAAATCAAATTTTTCATTTGAATCATCAGTAATTTGACTCGAACGTGATATTAACCCCAATTTTTTTTTTCATAAAAAGTGGAGGTTTTTAATAGTGAAATTCCCCTCTGGGGTGACTTGTATTTTCCGAGGGTCAAAATTAATAAAAAGATTCAAGCAAAGCACAGATGCTGTTCCTTGAGATATATATTTTTTTCACCCTTAAGAACTTGCCCGGGAGAGAGGAAGAGAGAGATTTATGGGATAGGTCGTAGTTGCAAAAAACATATATATAATCTCTTAGATTCTTTCTTGAGCGATCACTCAATTGCACCCTCTTTCGATATACATACATATAGATTTTTTTGCTTCCTTTCGTTCTATTTTCTGACTACGTTCGTGCCCTCAATCACCCCTCTATAAGTAACAATCGAGAGAAAGAGAAAGAGAGAGGGAGAGAGAGAGAGAGAGTGAGAGAGAGAGAGAGAGAGAGAGAGAGAGAGAGAGACAGAGACAGCGAGAGAGAGAGAGAGAAATCGATCAGGGATGAAAAAGCTCCGGAGAAAAAAGCTTGTGATTCTGTTATAAGAGGCACTTTTTATTTTTCTGACCTCTATCTCAAACCTTTGTTGCTCAAGAAACTTGTTAAACAAGTAAAATGGTTTGAAAAATGAATAAAAATTTTGATGCAAAAGTTTACCGCTTTTGGAGTAAAATTTTTCAATAAAATATTCATTCCCATATAAATTTTTATAAATAGGGGATGATAAAATCAAAAACCAAAAAATTGTTTCATTTCACTCTACGATAAATAATATCGTCCATAATTATTGCATGACAATTAAAATGACGTTTTAAAGTGATTTCAATCATAATGACTGAATAATTCTTTTATGATGAACGTAAAATTTTTTATCGAACGATTATTGAGCTATGGCCATCATCGGATAGTATCTCTCCCACGAAATAACATACACTATAAAGGCAAAAACGTTCGAGGGATCCCGACGTATTGGCCCAGATTTTTGGTCCATTGCCAAAATTCCTTCTGAAATTATGGTCTGCCCCCGACATCGGCAGCAGACTTCGACAAATCTCAGAGTCTCGTTTTATATACATATTTACTCGCCATTCATTTATATAATATATTTATATATATATTACCTATATACTTGGCTGCGTCTATTCAGTTCGTCTCTTATCTTCGTAGGAGCCTCGTTTCTTTTGTCAGCATACGTACTCCAGCTGCCATTATTTTGAAATAAATATCGAGTATATAAACTAATCTTTAACCTATTAATACTGAGATTCCTGTCTAGTTTAGAAAAAAAAATTTGGTCTCAATTACTAGAAATTTTTTTGTGTGAAGGTAAATGGAAAATTTGATTTTTAATATTCACCATTTGAATAAATTTCTAGTTGAAAAATCTCATTTAGAACATTTCTATACATTAACTCATTTTTCTTACAGATTAATATAGTTTTTTTTACAAACTGTAAAAGTTATTGGATGAAAAAAAAATAATCGCGGAAAGGTTTCAAATTTTGCATGGCAAACAATAAAAGGTCGAGGAAAGTAAAGTAATAGCAATAAAAAAAAATTAAATGGCAATAAAAAAGTGCAATAATAATGCGTAAGCTTCTCAAAAGAGATAGAGCCAAAACTTCGCACACATATTTGTCAAAAACTACTCAATGAAATGAAAAAAAAATAAGGGGGTCACCAGCACACATTCATTACGCATTCAGCCTTACTATTAGTTTTTTATTTCATCGAGCCATCACTGAGAAAAATGTGTTATACAATTTTGGAGGTTATGTTGAGTTTTAACCCCCTCTTAAGGACGTTAAAATATGATTTCATGATGTTACGGAATGTTGTGTTCAGAAAGCACATAAGATGGCCGAAATCTTCGACCATTAACAATGTCTTCAAATATAGCTTGAGCTACATATGTATAGCATACAGTAAATGTCCGTCATGTCAACGTGAAAAAGCTCATGAAAATGAAAAAGCGATCGTAAATAAATCTCACTACTGTCCATGTCCAAATTTGTAAATTTAGCATGGCTATTTCCAGGGACATTCTAAAAATAAAGCTTCATAGAACCCGAATGAATTTTATTAAAAAATAATATATTTGCACCTTTTCATGTGAAAACATGTTTAGTGAGACATTTAATTGAAAAGTGTCTTCAAAAAGCGTTACAGTTTTTCGAAAAAATTTGTGAATATTTGAAAAGCGTCCTCAAAAAGCGTTACGGCTTCGAAATTTTTTTTCGAAAATTAAATTCTCTTTTTCCTTGTCATTGAATGTATTGATACAAAAAAATTCGGCGTATTAACTGGAAAATCAGCAAAGTTCGAGTACCCAAAAACAATTTTCAAAAAATTGGAATAACCGCCAAATTTCCGATCCTTTTGCAATTTCAGAAAAAAAGATAACGAGTAAAAGGATATTGCTCGTTTATTTGTAGAATTTGGGAAATTTTCAACCCACTGACATGAAAATGTCATTATGTGAAGTTTCCGTTATGAGAAAGCAAAATTGAGGCTAAAAAATTATATATTATTTCGAATATAAAATTTATGTGTATTTTAGTCACCACTTATTGAAATTCAATATAAAAATATTAAAACATTAAAACATTAAAATATTAAAATATTAAAATATTAAAATATTAAAATATTAAAATATTAAAATATTAAAATATTAAAATATTAAAATATTAAAATATTAAAATATTAAAATATTAAAATATTAAAATATTAAAATATTAAAATATTAAAATATTAAAATATTAAAATATTAAAATATTAAAATATTAAAATATTAAAATATTAACATATTGAAATTAAAATTCTCCCACACTAAAGATGTTTTCACATAAACTTTTATTTAATGAGTACTCAGTGTACTTATTTGTTTTTTTTAACTCTTTGAAAGGTTTCGTTGATTTGAAAAAATTACTCACTTTTGATGTGAATTTTTATGGGATACGAGAGAGACTCCTTCGATGTTTTACGATGTGTGCAAAATAATAATTTCTCGAGGGGCAATATTGAGACTAGTGCCTCGATATAAATTGTGCAAGCCACCGTTCCAGAGTCTCATATTTACTTTCATCTTTTTCATTTATCGTTTTACAACGTGCAAGAGAGATTATTCCTTTGACTTGCAAAAAAAACTGCACAAAACAAAGATACAATCGAATTTTCTGATAAATGATTTTTTGTTTTAGTCAAGCTTCAATATATTCTTTGAGACAAGTTCGTTTTAATCGAATAAACTCATTTATTCGGGCAATGATCTTAACGATCGTCGTTCATCATTCTCAGCGTGCAATTTGCAATGATCAATTTGAAAATGTGTCAACTGAAATACTGGCTCAATGACAATGAGCAGAAACGCGATTGCTTGCCAAAAATAATGGCAAAAATTAAAAGATCATTTTCGAGAAAAATATTGAATTATATGCCTCCACTGAGAAATTTTTTTTGTTGAAAATGCAAAAATTTGTTTGACTCAACCAAATATTTGTTTCCGGTCGTTCAACGAGATCATTTTGGTAATTCAACAAAGATACAGTGGAAGTTTTAGTTAAATCGGTTAAATCGTTGCTTGAATGGGCAAAGTTTCAGTTGAATCAAATAAATATCTTTGTACCAAATAAATTGTGTTATTGAAAATACGAATTGTTTTTTTGTGACAGCTAAATTTATTTAGTTAAAATATACTAGAAATCAACGAAATATTTCTGTACAGCAACTCAGTAACGTGTAAATTGGATTAAACTCTATCTGGAAATTGACGAAATAATTTCGTTCACCTCATATCTCATGATTAACCAAATCCATTTGTTGAATTAATTATAGTTTCATTATTTCAAACAAATTAATATTGAATCAACTAAATGGATTTAGTTGTTTTAACTGAACTTTTTTCTCGGTGTAGACACGATTCCCGATTTTTCTTTTATCTTATTTTGTCTCCTGATGGTCGGAAAATAAATTTCTTCGTAGAATCTTCCTATTACTAAATATATATTGTGCGATTTATACGCGATGAGGAAAATCGTCAAGCCTACATTTGCCACGTGCTAAATGAGAGATGGAAAAAGAAAAGATTCCACTGAGAGAGGAAAGATAGGTTTCAAAGGCGCGTCTGAGACCATCGTCCAAATATTTAGCGACCTCGCAAATCTGTGGCGTCTAGCAGACATACATAGTTATATATATATATGTGTGTGTACAGATAGAAATCCTCATTGACGCGGCACACGGAAATTGCGAGTGAAATTATTTACTCGCTCGAGAAAATATATACGAGAAAATATGTATCGTAGAGAAGAGACTTAAATGTTACGCTCGTGTAATTCCCTCGCAATGATCAAAATATACGTAAAAGAGCGTGAACGCACAAGTGATACTTGCAATTCAGTTGATTCCGGAGATTATAAGAAAAATGAAATAATTTAGAAAAAAATTCAATATTGGCCTTAAGGGGGGAAACCCACATAAATGATCGAAGATGTCGAGAAATTTGGGGATTTTTTTCCAACGCAACTACTGGACCAATCGTTTCCAACTTTGGAGGCTATTTTACTGTACATTCGATGACTTGAAAAACATTTTTTTAAGGTGCCAGGGACTTTGATTAACTTTTAACGCGATTTACTCGAAACTACATTTTCGCAATTTGCGGCAGCGATAAAAAAAAACTATTCATCCGATTCATTTCAACTAAATATTTTTAGACACAAAATAGCAAACCCTCGTCGATAAACCTCTATTTTCAAAAAAAAAAATTAATTTAACAATCATTTTTTGCATAAAAATGTTCGGTGAAAATTCGATCTTTTTTATCTGAGTGCCGCCATTATTACATTATTCAACTTTTGAAACTTTTACTTGGTTTATCGACAGCGTACTTTGATATAGAATGTAAAAGTTTCTGATTTTTTTGTTTCGGATGAAAAACAAAAAAAACTACAGCTGCCGCAATTCGACATCGCGGAAAAACTTCGTTCAGCAACGATTGGTTGCAGACTGCTGATGAAAACTTATTTTCGATTGAAAAAAAATGTTTTTCAAGTCTTCGAATGTACAATAAAATAGCCTGCAATGTTGAAAACGATTGGTCCGGTAATTGCGTTGGAAAAAAATCCCGAAGTTCCTCGTCATCTTCGACCATTTATATGGGTTTCCCCCCTTAAAGTAAACGAATCATCGTCGAATCACGAGTTTTCGTGCCGGCAGTCAAAATATTTTGATTTTTTCAGCCATGTGTGCATTGACAGATATATATCTGCATATATCAAAGCAATCGGGAAATGATAAGCATGAAAAAAATCCAGAGTTTCTCAAATAAAAAATGTTAGACACAACTTTGAGACGTAAAAATGAATACCTGAAAATTGTAAAAAATTTGAAAATTTTGATACCGCACTGAAAAAACAATATACCAGTATTTGTTAACTGTTAACAAATGTATAGAGTTGAATATGGCGAAATAAATTATTTTTTAACAGTTAATAAATTATTTTGACATAAATAGAATATTTCTTAACAACTAACAAATTTTGTAACCGTTAAGGAATATTTAAGTAAAAGTGCCAACTAAACATATTTCTTTACTACAAATCAACTGTTTTCTCAGTCTGGTAACTCGTCAAATGAATAATAATAAAAAAATAAAAATATTTTTAAATCCTTAGACTTTATGTTTTTCAAAACTCAGGATATTAAAATTCAGATGTCATGAAATCTTTTAGCGTACAAATTAGTTCGTGAAAATTGTTAAAATTTCGATACCGGTGGCTCGTTAAAAAATATTTTTTTAAAATAATAATAATTCAACATTTTACGTTGAATTTAAACTTTACGTTTTTTATTTTGTGGCTCAAGTACGTTTCATTTTAAAAAATCAACAATCAATCCAATCGTTGGAATGATTTCAAAAAATATTTTTTGATTGCATTTTTTTTTTATTATGTTGAGATTTAAAAAAATTTTGATAATCTTTTTTTACTGCCGCATTATTTTGTTGATATTTTACCTTCCATGGTCACACGGGGTTAAAACGACCCCACGACTACTTTTCTTTGTTCTTCTTTATGAATTTTTTTGAATACAGTCATTTGATTTTTTATAAACTAATTTTTAATACATCAACTAGAATGTTTGAAAAATGTTCTGTAATTTTATGAGATTTTTCCGACCGATAATTTGGTCACAATACTTGTTCAAAAATGGACAAAAAAAAAGGTCAAGGCGACCCAGATAAGTGTGACCATGGAGGGTTAATGAAAATGGCATATTCGCGGATATTAAAATTGAGATATCACGAAATCTTCCGGGTTAAAAACTGTGAAAATTTCGATAACTCCATAAAAAAAAAATTTGAGAATTACAAAGAAATTATTTTTCTCACAAGCAATGCACATACGGACAAATTTTGTGATGTCTAAAAATTGAAATTCTAAAAAATGCACTTTTTATGTCGAATTTGAAGAGTGACGCAGCAGTAACAAAAAAAAGGCATAGATTTTCGCTCGTGCTGGATCAACTTCTTAGGAAAAGACTAGAACGATCTCGATTAGAAGCGCAATTGGAAAATAATTTCGCTTTTCAACCGACCCACATATAAAACGAGTAAAATGGGGAAAATTCACGTATTGTGTAAACTACAAAACCACTTGTAAACTCCGAGTGCAAGAGCGAAAACTGGTGTTTAATTATTTTTACAATGCCCCCCAAACAGAGTTAACATAACTTCAAGAAGGGAGAGAGAGGGAGAGCTAAATGTTTTTGTTGGACGATATAAATAAAATGGAAGCCCGAAAATAGCAAGGGAGAATGAGAGAGATTCAATTTTCTTTCCCTCTCACATATCAACGTATCAACGAGAATCTCACGTAATTACGGTGTGCTTTGTGGCACATATAACTCAGCTGATTCCCAAGAGAAGATAATACCCTCCGATTCTCCGGCTGTTTACCAAAAATCTTTTTTGGCATACAGAACACACGAGCTTTTAAAGCCTTCGCCTGACTCTCATTGTATTAAGCCCGCACATTTCACCGCAGATCTCGAATAGAATTTACGAAGATAAAGGAATTTTTGGCTCCGTTTTGCAAGTTGGAAGACGAGAGCTTTCGCGACATGAGAAAAAAAAACAGAAAGTAGTAGAAGAATTTTTGTCTCTACTGCGAGGAAAAGCGAGAGACGTTAATAACGATTCCAAAAAAAAAAATCATTAAAAAGCAAATTATTTTCAATTATGATTTCAATCAAAAATTATTTTATGATCCATTCATCATAATTCTTTTTTCTGTCCCGCAAGAAAAAATTTCTTGACTAATCACATGAATTATTCTATCTTGATAATTAATTATTAATTATTGATTGATTAATTATTAATATTTTGATAATTAATATAATTCGTATAAATATTATTTTGAATCACGATTTCAATTTTTAAAAATATTTTTATCTTAATAGATGTTAATCGATCATGATTCTTTTTTCAGTCTCGCAAAAAAAATCTAATCACATTATTCTCATTGCCCCTTTTTTTTATTCCCAGTATACGACTCATAGCAAACACTCGTGCACTTTCTTTTCATTTCTAGACTCGCCCACCTGCTCTGGAATTTTTTTTTAATGCCTCTAGAGTCGGATTTATACGACCTACACAGGATGACTGCTCTGTTCAATAGTCTTTCTATGTATATGAGGCATTCCACGTCAAGTCAGCCACCCCATTTTTTGAAATCACCAAAATTCGCATACAAATTTTTACAAAGTAGTTCTAACTGTCAAGAAAATTCGTGATTTTTTTCAGATTTTTATATTACATATTTTAGCCGGAAAAAATACAAAAAACGTTCCTGTTCCATTTCATAACTCGAAAACTATTCATCGTACGAAAAAAAAAAGTACAATATGAAATTTAGGATTTTCAACGTACTTTTCACTGAAATTTTTTACGAACTCCTCCAAAAGCTCTATATGCCATTTTCGGAGCAAATCATGTTTTGATATTTTTTTTCTCAGAATTGACATCTTCGATTTGTCTGTAGTTTTTTTCGCCAATTTTTTAATAGTCTGTAAATATATCAAGTGAAAAACTATTAAAACTACAGACGAATCGAAGATGTCAATCCTCAGAAAAAAAATATCAAAACATTATATGCTCTGAAAATGGTATATAGAGCTTTCGGAGGAGTTTGTACAAAATTTCAGTGAAAAGCACGTTGAAAATCCTAAATTTTATGTTGCACTTTTTTTTTCGTACGATGAATAATTTTCGAGTTACAAAAGGGGACAAACAATTTTTTTGTATTTTTTTCTGGCTAAAAAAAGTAATTTAAAAATCTGCAAAAAATCACAAATTTTCTTGATAGTTGGAACTACTTTCTAAAAATTTGTATGCGATTTTTGGCGATTTCAAAAAATAGGGTGGCTAACTTGACGTGGAATGCCTCGTATATATTATTTCTATACGTCTCCCCCGAGAGCCATTAAATCTTTTTTGCGTTTTCCTAATACACGTAATTCCCTGTAATGGAAAAATACCTCGATACATTTCCGACCCTCCGGCATTGCGAAAGTATTTATCGAACGAATTTTCTTGCTCCTTTGCTGCTGTCAGAGATTTTTCAAATGTATCACGAATGAAATAAATACGATGCCATTTCCGATGTATCGATTTTTTTTTACATCACAGTAAGCCACGAATTGGGTATGATGAGATTATTTCGTTTTGCTTAAGAAAATTTGTTCTTGTGAGAAACGCCAAAATTCAACACGCGAAACGTCGGATGGGCCAAAAAACGAAAAGCACGACGAAGTGTTTTTCGAGGAACGCATCGAGCGTGCATTTTACAAAATATATTTTCCAAATGAGACGTCGACACCGACGCAAACCGCGAGTGCGCTCGTTTTGTCTCATTTATTGCAGACTACGTGCGTGCCAAATTCACCTTCACAGTAATTTATATGCTTTTTTTTTTGCAAATGCCTTCGCCAATACAGCCCCATTGTGCTCCAATGATTCGAGGGATGAGAAGATAAATAATAATGATCCAATTATCTCAATAGGAATGGTCGAACTTTCGTATTATATGGTTAATAATTAAGGGGGTATTCTGGTCTAGAATTTTGAAAAAATCAATTTTTTGTTGCATATTCTTAAAGATTAGACCTTCAAGAATATATCATGGAAAGGAAATTTTTGTATTCTAATAATTTACGGAGTTATAGCTATTTTAGTGACGCAGCAATTACGACTATAGACGTTTTTATCAAAACTACTTTTCTCAACACGGCTGACATGATATTTGAGATAACCTTCTCAACCGATTTAGTTCAATTTTTTAACCAATCTTCAATGTATAACTCTCTATCGCCCCTATCACTTTTGTTTCAAAATGATTACTTTAACGATTGTAAAAAAATTAAAAACTATGAGAAAAAGAGTCGAAAGCGCCCTTTTTTGTTCAGACAGCCGCCATTTTGCGAAAAAAAAATTCTCCGTTTTCTCTGAGGTAGAGGCTATAGGGTAAAAGCCGAATAGTTGCCACACTTAAGGAAAAAGCTCTATTACTTTAAAATTAAGTATTTACTGACAATATGCTCCGTGTATATTAAAACATGGATCTTTAATCTTTGATTGTGCACTATTTTTGTAAACTCAATTAATATTGTTTTTGAGCAAATCCCGTTTCATTTGACCCCTTCAAAGAGGAATAGTTGCCCAACGTGGCGGATGGTCACCTCACGTCGAAAATACTTCGAAAGAGTTTATAATTAATATTAAGTTACAGATTATTTTATTTTATTCTATTTTTTAAATTTTATTTTTTTATTTAGATATTTTATTATCAATTTTATTATTTAATAATTAATAATTTCATTATTTTTTTAAATACCTTTAATCAACAGTTTTTCTTTCTTATCTAGTTCTTTAAATGCTAGTGCTAAACCAACTTCGGTCTAGCAACTTCGGTCTGGCGACTATCCTTTTCGAAACGGATGCTTGCCCTTTTTATCAAAAAAATAAATCAAAGCTATTTAAAAATATACCGTATCAGACCGTGTAGTTGAAACTCTAATGCATGCGAGGAAACAAATAGTTGACCGAATCCTCAACCATAACATTATTTATTCAATAAAAATTAGTCACCAATATTAGTACAACGCTCGTCGAGGTCTCACGGCGGAAGATTTTCGCTCATACAGTCGAAACTTCCGAGCTCTGTCCTATTTCTTTTGGGCACAGAGGCCTGCGAAGGCATATTAATAATGACAGAAAAGCGCTAACCGCTAACCGGAGCAACTATCCCCCCGGGGCAACTATCCGGCTTTTACCCTAACGACATTTTTACTAATTACGAATCTTTTTTTTAATTTTGTATCGGATAACTTAGAAAGGTTGCAATCATGTCAGCCAGCACATCACCCCTTTTTTGGCCCAACTCTACCAGCTTATAACTTATATTTAAGATAAATATTCGGAATGTGTAACTCCCGCTAAAAAGAGTAGAAAATTATCGAGTAGAAAAGTCCTTTGCCATTTTTTGATATTTTGAACCCCAAAATTGGTTTTTATTTAATTAATTATTAACGTAATATGGAGTAGAAAAGCCCTTCGCCAGTTTTTGATATTGATATTTTAAAGTTTAATTAATTATTAACGTAATATTGAGTAAAAAAAAGTCCTCTGCCATTTTTGTATATTTTGAACCCCCAAATTGTTATTAATTCAATTAATTAATAACAATGCAGGGGTTCAAAATATCGAAAAATGGCAAAGGACTTTTCTACTCGATATAACGTCACGAATCTACCCTCGCGAGGGTTACCTTCATTCGTGGGGCACTCAGTATTGTCAAAATATTAACAAATATGTTGTAAAAAAAAAGAATGGTAAACATATTTTTTGGTTTTTTTTATCAAACTCGCTCAAAATGTGTCTCTAGACCGGAATACCGCCTTAAAAAATGTATACTTACATCTCTACCGGATACAACTTTACTGTGGAAGAACTCAACCAAAATACAATTCTAACGATAAAGTTCTACATTTGTATACCTCTTTAAATAATATCTTTGCCATATTTAAAAGCCACTCTTCCAAAAAAAACCTTCTGGAATTCTTTCATCGAATAATATTATTCTGCCATAATATCAAAGTTATAAGATTGTAAAGATGCATTAACAAGATTGTGTTTTACTAGAATTATTCGACGGAAAAGTTTTGACCGATGAAGATGCAAATGTGCTATAAAAAAGGCTCGTCCATCGGTATTTCGTTCATTATTTCCTCTCGAGGACATTAAAATTCATCGATATTGGCTATTTCGACGAAACGAAGAGAAGGTGAGAGCGACGAGTATCTATAGTAATAATAAAATCGTATTCCACAATCAACAAGTGGATCACAAGTATTTCGTAGCGAAAAATATCTATGTATGCAATCAACCCACGGATTCTGTTGTTCGTGGAATTTAATTTAGATAAATTCAATTATCGAATTGACAATACTTGACAAATATTGTTAATTGATAGATTGAAGAAATAATTGATAGATTGCTCATTGATTAAAGTAGATTCAACGGATCCTGTTACTCAGGGAATTCAATTTAGGTGAATTTAATTATCGAATTAACAATACTTGATAAATATTGATAGTTGATAGATTGAAGAAATTATTGATAGATTGCCAATTAAGATTAAAGTGGATTTAATGGATCCTGTTATTCAGGGAATTCAATTTAGGTGAATTTAATTATCGAATTGACAATACTTGATAAATATTGATAGTTGATAGATCGAAGAAATAATTGATAGATTGCTAATTAAGATTGAAGTAGATTCATCGGATTCAATAGATTGAAATTTAATTTTGAAAAATTTAATTATCGAATTGACAATACTTGACAGATATTGTTGGTTGACCGATTGAAGAAGTAATTGACAGATTGCTATTTTATGATTGTACGATCGCGAGATCATTTCACAGCAAAGAATATCCTTGTATATTATTTGCCCACTGGAATATTTTTATTTTTGGCAAGTATTTTCGTTACATAAACTTCGATAATGGTATTACCAAAATCTTTATTATCGAATCTTCGCGATAAATTCGATTGAAGCACGAATAAACAGGATCAAAAGTGTATTTCGGACACGAAAATAAAACTCTCGCACAGCACTCGAGTCTTTTAAATCACTTTTTTCTTCTCTCCTTCTCACTTTGTGTGCGGCAGACGAACGCCTCGAGAGATCATCATCGAATTACGAAATTGGATTCTGTCTCGTTGTCCCGTTCAAAGATATTTTGAGCTTTTACTTGGTGTGGTCAGTGTCGCCCACCGAACGAGATCAACAAGTCTTCTCATCGAGAAATAAAAACACATTCATACTTAAGTCGAATCAGTGTGACTTAAGAACTTTCTGAAATTATTTCAATTCACCTAAAATCGATTGTAACTATTGTTCGACAAAAGTATTGGAGATTTATCGAAAATAGCAACAGTTGGTAAGACGAGAATCGCGTGAATGCAAAAATAGTTACGCTCAAGCCTATCTCGTATTCGCAAATAGAAACAGAGGAGACCAGTTCTCTATTCGTCGCCTTTCGAATTTATATATGCCTCTCCTCGGATGTCTCTCGTTCTCGATCCCTGACACAGATGAAATGCCCGTTCAACGGACATTACACGATGAAATATCGTCAAAGTACCAAATTAACCCCCTTAAGAGTGTGCAAAGCGTTTGAGGTTCGATCATTTTCTCGGGACAAATGAAGTGGCCTGCAGAAAAACTAATAGGGAAAATTGATTGTTTCACAATTACAATACGTTTTGTCTAAATTCGATTTATGTTAATTATTTAATCTGAAAAGGAATTTTTCAGGACTTTTTTGGACAGGTACATTTTTTGGAATAGTTTTCTTAGTAACCATAAAACTGAACCAAAATTTTTTGTTCAAGCACAGACCAAGTTTGTTGGATTCACAAAAAGTGGAGGTGAAGTACCATAAACAGTAAATTTCACGAATCTTGTTGCTTTTTATTTTCGTTCAATAATTAAACTATATTATGGCTCAAATTTAATGTTCAATTTTTTTCACATATTGCACTGAAATCTTGTCTCTGTTGAGAAACAAAAAAGTCAAATTTGGTCATGAAACAGCCACCTACTATGAAAATAACTATGCATTTCATTCGATTCATTCACGAGTTTGCAAATATCATTTTATAAGAAAATATTTGAAGATACTGAAAAATTTGCTCTTCGAAATGCTGAAAGATTTAGGTAAAAAACTTCGGGAAAAATGATTGTTACAAAATTATAATTAGTTTTGTCTACCTTTGAAAATTCGATTTATTTGGATTGTCGAGTCGAAAAAGGAATTCTTCATTTTCAGGACTTTTTTGGACGGTAAATTTTTTTAAATTATTTTATTAGCAGCTATAAAACTGAGTCAAGGATTTTTGTTTAAGCACTGACTAAGTTGGTTGGATTTACAAAAAGAAGAGGTAAAAGTACCATAATCAGCAAATTTCACAAATCTTGTTGCTTTTTGTTTTCGTTCAATAATCAAACTATATTATGGCTCAAGTTTAATATTCAATTTTCTTCAAATATTGCACTGAAATCTTGTCTTTGTTGAAAAACAATAAAGTCAAAATTTGGTCATGAAAAACCCATCCACTACGAAACTAAGTATCCATTTGATTGGATTCATCTACGATTCTATCTACGATTTTTGTAAATACTATTTTATAAGAAAATTTCTGAAGATACTAAAAAATATGATCTTCGAAATGTAGAAAGATTTAATTAAATAACTTCGGGAAAAATGATCGTTACAAAATTAGAATTAGTTTTGTCTAAATTTGAAAATTCGATTTATTTTAATTATCAAGTCTGAAAAGGAATTCTTCATTTTTCAGGACTTTTTTGGACATGAAATTTTTTCAAATAATTTTATTAGTAGCTATAAAACTGAGTCAAGGATTTTTGTTTAAGCACTGACTAATTTGTCTGAATTTACAAAAAGTGGAGGTGAAAGTACCATAAACAGCAAATTTCACAAATCTTGTTGCTTTTTGTTTTCGTTCAATAATTAAACTTTATCAATTAAATTGTGGCTCAAATTTAATATTCCATTTTCTTCAAATCTTGCACTGAAATCTCGTCTTTGTTGAGAAACAAAAAAGCCAATTTTGGTAAAAAAAACACCACCTATTACGAAAAAAAATATTCATTTGATTCGATTCATCTACGATTCTGTATCTACGACTTTAGCAAATACTATTTGGTAGGAAAATATCTGAAAATAATGAAAAATATGATCTTGGAAAGGCAGAAAGATTTGATTAAGAAACTCCACAGATTTAATCGCAAAAAATTCCCAAAAAATCCAATTGTCCTTCGACCATTTATTCCGACCCTTAAGGTGGACACGTGTAACGCGTCCACTTATATTCTCCAGCTAATCGCTCCATGCAACGTCTTGAAACATCGGCGGACGTCACAAGACCCACGCGAAATCCCCGATGAAGAAAGAGAGGGATGCGTCAAGTAGAAATTTCCTTGGTGATCAGACGCGTCTCGAGAGACCAAAACTACTCCCGATAATCTCGTTCTGTCTACTCGTAATATATATATATTTCTTAAGGTCTTTGAATCCTCTTATCGGTGAACCAGGTTTTATTTATCGGTGTGCGAAGGCACAATTTTTTTTCCGCCTATCCATTTGGGCCATGAATAACTTTCAATGAAAACAAGGTTTTGACCAAAAACTATTGAGAAAGAAAATCTAAAATTAATTTTTGAAAACTGCGACGAATGATTAGAAAATGGAGAATTAATTCCGAAATTTGAAAAATCGTTTCTGGAACTTGATGACAATTTTTTTGACCTGCATTCGCAAATTACTCAAATTAGTGTCCTACGTTCACTGAGTCACGTACATTTCTGTCTGCTATTTTCCGTTGTGTCTTTCTTTTCCTACGTTTGATCGTCCCCTCCTTTACATTTGATATTTGGCACGTTAAGGTTGATAAAAAGGGCCGTCACGAATTCACGATTTAATTAGGGTTGTAAAATAATGACGTATCGTCGGGCTCACGAAAACACGGTGTTACTTTTAGGGTCAACGCACGATCGCTCACTGACAGTCACGAGAGAGAGGAGCTTCGAGCTTCTAGAGCCTCGGAGTGCTATATCGACGATGGTGCCCGAGGGTGGCCGTGTGTTTTGTGTCAGTAGTGGTGGAAGTATAGAAACAGCCACGGGAGGAGAGCTACTCGTCGAGGAAAAAGCAGTGGAAACCCGATAGAGAGAGAGAGAGAGAGAGGAAAAGAGAGAAGGAGCGAGATTCGAGCGAGAGGGTGCGACGATAAAGCTCGTGGGAGTGAGGAGGACGGAGAGAGAGAGAGAGCGAGAGCTTAAACGAGGGCTCGGATACGCAAGCTCGAAATTCCCCCCGGGCAGCGCTAACCACAAGATGCGTGACGAAAAACGCGCGTTCGTACGCGCCGGAGAGCTATATTTACTAACCAGAGAAAATAAAAGAATAACAAATAATGGAAAACGCGAAATGAAAACGCTATTTGAATTGTATAAATAGTTTTCATCGATCGATTCGAATGTCCTTTTTTTTTTTTTATAATTATTTTTATGTTCTTTTGTTCCTTTGTCGAGACTTTGTTTTCAGGGTGACTACGGTCAGGGAAAACTGGGAGAATCTGACAATATTGAGGGATTTTTTGAAAATTAGGTTTTTCGATCAGAAAAATTCGATGATTGGTTATCAATTCGATATTTTGTTTAAAGATAAATGAATCAAGCCAAATCAGAGAATATATGAAAGAAAAACAAATAATAGAAAATAGTTTTTAAGATATTGATCAATTCGAATGTTTTGTATGGTTTTGCAATTATTTTAATCATTTTCTTTTCTTCGTGGAGAAGGCTTTGTTATGAAGGTGACTACGGTCAGGAAAAACCAGGAAATTTCACAATGTTGAGGACTTTTTTGAAAATTAGCTTTTTCAATCAGGAAAAATTAGAAAATTAATAATCAATTCGATATTTCGTTCGAAAATGAATCAATCAACCCAAAATAGTGAAAATGAAGAAAAAACAAGAAATAGAAAAGCGAAACAAAAACGCTATTTGAAATGGAGAAGTTTTTAAGATATTGATGAATTCAAATGTTTTTTTTCTTTTGCAATTATTTTAATCATTTTGTTTTCTTCGTGGAGGAGGCCTTGTTATGAAGGTGTCTACGGTCAGGAAAAACCAAAAAAATTTGACAATGTTGAGGAATTTTTTTAAAATTAGGTTTTTCGATCACCAAAAATTGGAAAATTAGTAATCAATTCGATGTTTCGTTTGAAAATTAATCAATCAACCTAAACAAGAGAAAAGAAAGGAAAAACAAGTAATAGGAAAGCCAAATAAAAACGCTATTTGAAATTGTATAAGTAGTTTTGAAGATATTGATTAGTTTGAATGTTCTTTTTTTTTTGCAATTATTTTAATCATTTTGGTTTCTTCGTGGAGGAGGCTTTGTTTTTAGGGTGATTGCGGTCAGGAAAAACCAGGAAAATTTCACAATGTGGAGAAATTTTTTGAAAATTAGGTTTTTCGAACAGGACAAATTAGAAAATTAGTAATCAATTCGATATTTCGTTTGAAAATGCAACAATCAACCGAAACCAGTGAAAATGAAAGAAAAAGAAGTAATAGAAGATGCGAAACAAAAACGCTATTTGAAATTGTATAAGTAGTTTTTAAGACATTGACCAATTCTCATCACCTTTCCTCTTTCCCAATCATTTTAATGTCCTTTATTACTGAGTGGAAGAGGCTTTGTTTTCAAAGTCACCACGATCAGGATAAACCCAGTAAATCTAACAATGTAGTGGAATTATTTAGAAAATAGGTTTCTCGATTAGAAAAAATTAGGAATTTATTAAACACATCGATATTTTGTTTAACATATATCAAATATGGCAAAAAGTTTTTCTTCGACTTTAACGAAATTTTAGTCTTGGGCGATTATAAATTAAGCACTGGATGATTTATTAACTCAGTCTCAATCTCATGAGACCATAGAAATATTCGATTTTTCACCTATTTAAAAAAAATCTAGAAATTCAAATTATTTTAAGAGCCTGCTAAACCTATTCTTAAGGATGTTGAGTACCAAATCGCAAATGATGAGAAAATTCTGAAAATTTGATATGTTTTTGGATGAATGATTTAAGAGGTCGTGTAAAAATTTCACGACGATTAAGAAGTTCGTTATCGAACAATTAATATCAACAACTTAAATTAAATTAAATTAAATGTAGTCTTATGAAAACTGATATAACTATGCGATAAGTTTATTTTTGACCTCTCAATTTTTTAATATCTACACTATATTCAAAGCAATGGAAAAAAAACGAAATTTATTGAAAAATATTTTTTTTATTCGTTTAAAAAATTGTTCTTAACAAAATGTTAATATTTTAATAATGACCTTTCTAATCGTTGTAAAATTTTTACACGACCTCTCAAATACTTCATACACAAAAACATACCAAATTTTTAGAATTTTCTCATCATTTTTCATTTTAACCCTTAAGGAGGTTGAAGTAATGATGATAGAATTTAGAAAATTTAATATGTTTTTACATGAAGTATTCAGGAGGTCGTAACAAAATTTCACGACGATTAAGAAGCTATTTATTGAACAATCAACATCAAAATATTTCATAGGGACTCAACATCCTTTATGAAAGAGCGTAATATGAAAACATTGCTTTGTTTTGTCACAACCTAATGTAAAATACATGAAATGTTGGAAGGGTCATAATGAATGAAATATAAAATATTTCGATTAACATCTGAATTATTCAATGCCAAAAATTTACAAGAATCAAGAAAAATATGTGATTGAAACTATTTTGAAAAAAATTAATCCTTCGATACTGAAACTACTTTTTTATCAACAAACATATTTTTTCATTGCTAAATCTTCTCCTTTAAAATGAGATTAAAAAATGATTTCAAAATCCACTACAATAACATTCAGAATTGCAAAAAAAAAATCTCCACCAATGTCTGATCGAAAAATCTCATTCAGAAGTCTCTGAAGCTCAATTTTTTCTACATCTTATGAAAACTAAGCTTCGAACAGTTCAAGGAAACGAGCATTACTCGAAACCGTCAAAATTACGAATCAGGCACTTGATCAACTTCTGAATCGAATCAGGGACTATAAACAAATCAAATTCTCATTTCCGGAGCATCTCGAAGACACATTGCTGCCAATTTGCCGCGTCAAAATCACATTGCAGCTTGATTAATTCCCCAATTATCTTGTCTAAAATTTGATGGATTCGCCGAGGAAAATAATCTTGGTGAAGTAAAAAGGATGTGTTTCCTTGACTATAAATTGCCTGACTGATTAAAGTTTGTGCTTTTCGCTCGATACATATGACAGTGGAATATCGATGGTCAGCACGCGAATGTCCGATGGAATAGTCTGACCGTGAGAGAAACGAGCACGCTCGTTCACGCCCGGAGGTCATTATCCCTCGTTCCTGAGGATGTGTGTTCGTTATCCTGGGGCGAGAATGTGTGCATCACCATCAGCATTCGAGTCCAGCAAGTAACGTCGTGGTATGCGGAATCGAGGGATCGATAATATCGACCGTGAAAGCACGCGGAGGCGGAGAGAGGGTAGAAAAAATTAAGGGGGAGGGTTAAGGGTTGAAAATACCGGTGATTCCCGCCGCGGCGTCGGTATAGGCCTCGAGGTTGATTCACGATTGTTCCTATGGAAACGTTTTACTTTACCGTCAACGTCGACGAAGTCGTCTTTATTGTGACGAACCTCAGTCAGAGCATTATAGATCGAAGACGCGCGCGCTCTACTAAAACTCTCCCTTCTTTCTCTCACCCTCTGTTTCTCCCTCATTTCGCCTCATTCCCCTCACAAATTACATCAACGTGAACATAATGGTACGCTTTTCCTCGACCACCGTCCAACCATCCGCCGAGGTCTCGATTATTTATACTAGCGGAGGGACGAAAAAAATGACCTCTTTCAACTTCACCCCCGAATTTTCCCATTTTTCATCGCGCTTCGATCGTGACTCCCTTCCGCGTTTGTCAGTCGTCGCGGAACCGGAGTCTAGGTAAAACGTGTATCGTCGTCGAGAAACAAGAATCGTTCGGGCAAGCTTTCGAGGTTTTTGCTTAACAACAGTGTTCTAAAATGGATTTTTTTACGTGATTATGCATTTTCGTGCACGAGGACCGAGAGAGAGATTGGAAAAGTACGTATTGGTGGTTCGATTAGGAAGAGAAAATTTACGAAGCGATTGTGCCCCTTCAATGGTTCGAGATTTTTTTTTTATTGATTTTTTTTTAAATCATATTTTGTGCGACGAGAAAATTGTCAAGGGCATTTATAATTCGCAAAAATTGATTTTTAGGCCACAGAGGTTAAATCTGGAAAGAATTGCTCGAGGGTTTAGAATTTTAGAATTTTGGAGTGTAAAAAAAATGTTTGGGATTGTTCTGAGTCTACTTTTACAAACATCAAACTTTTTGCATAAATACAAAATGAACTAAAGATGGCTGGAACCAAATTTGGCATGAATTGCTTAAATGATTGAGATTTGTAGAATTTTAGAAACCTTCTAAAGTATGAAAAGATTTTTTTTATTGATTTAAAAAAAAATCATATTTTGTACGTCGAGAAAATTGGTGAGGGCATTTATTATTCGCAAAAATTGATTTTTGAGGCACAGACATTAAATCGGGAAAGGATCGCTTGAGGATTTAGAATTTTATAAAATTTTGAAATGTAAAAAAAAATGTTTGGGATTGTTCTGAGTCTAGATTTACAACCATCAAACTTTTTGCGTAAATACAAAATGGACTAAAGAGAGATGGAATCAAATTTAGCAAGAATTACTTGAATGAGTGAGATTTTAAAAATTATAGAAACTTTCTAAAAGTATGAACATTTTTTTGTTATTTATTTAAAAAACAAATCATATTTCGTACCTCGAGAAATTGTCGAGAGCATTTATAATTCGAAAAAATTGATTTTTAGACCACAGGGGTTAAATCTGGAAAGAATTGCTTGGGAGTTTAGAATTTTATAAATTTTTAGAATGTAAAAAAAATGTTTAGAATTTTTCTGAGTCTAGTTTTAGGACTGTCCAACTTTTCGTATAAATACAAAATGGGCTAAAGATGACTGAAATCAAATTTAGCAAAAATTGCTTGAATGATTGAGATTTTTAGAATTTTAGAAACTTTCTAAAAGTATGAAAATAATTTTTTTTATTGATTTAGAAAAAGAATCATATCTCGTACGTCGAGAAAATTGTCGAGGGCATTTATAATTCGTAAAAATTGATTTTTAGTCGAAAGGGGTAAAATCTGGAAACAATCGCTTGAGGGTTTAGAATTTTATAAATTTTTGAAGTGTACAAAAATATTTGGGATTGTTCTGAGTCTATATTTACAACCATCAAACTTTTTGCGTAAATACAAAATGGACTAAAGATTACTGGAATCAAATATGGCAAGAATTGCTTGAATGATTGAGATTTTTAGAATTTTAGAAACTTTCTAAAAGTATGAAAAGAATCTGTGCATAGCTGCTTCATTTCTTTCTATCTTTCGTTAAAGTTTCTCCACGAGAGAGAAAAATTGTCTCGCCTTGTGCAAATTGCTAATTCCTACGATCCAATTTGCACGTCTCGATGATGATTCTCTTTTTTTTGCCATTTAATTGATGCAGAATTTAATCGAGCAACGTCGTCGTAAATGAATTCCGTGAACGTCTGCTATTTTGCGATGCATAATTAACTGTATTTCACTCTGTTTGTGGGAATAGTCAGAGGCAATGCGCGTAATTGAGTTTTAAAACGAGTTTTACGAGATTTGAAAATCTCGTTACTCGAAACACGCCCCAGATCCTCCTACTTTTGCGACAGTTCCCATTTCAGATTCGTAATTACGTTCGTATAATTGGGAGACTCTTTCTCTCTGATGTAATCGTATTTAGAGCTCGTCACATTGGAGCTTCTTTCTAGGGAGTTCTCGGTACAGTTGACATATTTTTTAAGGGTCGCGTTTTTTACATTTCCTTCA
This sequence comes from Alloplasta piceator, assembly GCA_946863875.1. Lineage (NCBI taxonomy): Eukaryota > Metazoa > Arthropoda > Insecta > Hymenoptera > Ichneumonidae > Alloplasta > Alloplasta piceator. The sequence goes on along the minus strand of OX333071.1, from coordinate 13,330,677 downwards.
CCATCAAAACCGTCCTTTAATCAAGCAGATTTTGGTCCAACCTTCACGTTCATTAAAAGCTTCGAAGTTTACAAAAAAAACTACAATTTTGGAATTCTTTGACACGTTTAATTTCCGGTCATCTTCATGAAGGTTAATGTGATTAATTCAAGTCTTTCGTTTTATCGAGGCATTTTATTTTGTTTTTTCCATTTTGGCTCCATAATAAAATTACCTTTAATCAGGCTATTTACTACTTTTACTTTGTCGTACGATTTTATTTGTAGTTATATTTTGCGAATCCTCTCGAGTGCGAATTTTCGAGAGCAAAAAAAGAAAACCCACTTCTTCGAGATTAGCAATAACGTATTTTTTCGAGTAGAAATATTGTTTGTTTAAACATTATGACGATGAACAATTGAAATGGTGAAATTTCAAAGATCATGACGTCGAGGATATCACTGATTGAGCAGAAGAAACTTCAATGGGCCAAGGAAAGAGGTAATTCTAGAATTTTCTTCCCGGAGTCTGGTCAGGACATTTTTTTCAATTCGGTTCTTTTTTTATTCCAATAAAATTAAAAAAAATCATTTCTCAGAATTTCTTTGATATAAAAACTAAAACGATGGCGTTGCCGCCATCATTATAGCGAATCCTTATTGCACTGCATAACTCGGGATACATCAAGTGTAATAAAATTTGAAATAATGATAAACCTCCACAGAAGAGGAACGAGAAATTTGAATTCTCCGCGTATCACGATGCCCTTTATATGAATTCTGAGGCTTTATCCTCTCGCTATTTCAGTAATGACATTTTCCCCTTTGAAATAAACTCTTTGAAATTTTGAAATAAGTTGTGCCCCAATTTTGAACTCGTCTAAATAAATTTGAAAAAAAATTATTGTAACAAATTTATATCTAACGTTGAATTGAATGTAATCTTTAAAAATATCAGTATACAAACCCTTTAATGAAAAAAAATACACGAATTAATAGAGGAACAATTGTTGTGTAGGCAGAAAGATGAAAATGAGAAAAGTAGAATGAGTACAATTTTTGACCCAATTGTTTCGGATATTTAATATATTTAGAGGAAATGGCACGGATAAATGGGCATTCGGAAGCTCCGGAGCATCGACAAAGTGCCGCAATACGGACGCATATTCGGTGAGTCGATTAAAAAAAAATTTGACGAATATTGGATATTTTATTGCCGGATATTTTATTACCAAAATATTGCCTCCTTAAGGATGTTGAGTCCCAAATCGCAAATGATGAGAAAATTCGGAAAATTTGGTATATTTTTGGATGAATTATTTAAGAGATCGTGTAAAAATTTCACGACGATTAGGAAGCTCGTTAACGAAAAATTAACATTAACAAATTAAATTAAATTAAATGTAGTCTTATGGGAACTGATATAACTTTGCGATAAGTTTTTTTTTTGACCTCTCAATTTTTTAATATCTACACTATATTGAAAGCAACGGAAACAAAACGAAGTTTATTGATAAATATTTTTTTTATTTGTTTAAAAAATTGTTCTTAACAAAATGTTAATATTTCAATAACGAGCTTCCTAATCGTCGTGAAATTTTAACACGACCTCTCAAATACTTCATACAAAATCATACCAAATTTTCAAAATTTACTCATGATTTTTCATTTTAACCCTTAAGGTTGTTGAAGTAACGATGATAAAATTCTGAAAATTTAATATGTTTTTACATGAAGTATTCAGGAGATTTTGTAAAAATTTCACGACGATTAAGAAGCTATTTATTGAACAATTGACATTAAAAGATTTCATAGGGACTCAACATCATTAAATTATTTTGGATTTTATTATCTTCATTAATTATTTTGGCACCAAAATATTGTTTCCAATTATTTTGATACCAAAACATTGTCATCTCCAAATATGGTAAAGGAAATATTGGAAAATCTTTAAAAAATATTTAAGAAATATTTTTAAACCATTAAAAAAAGAACATTCCCGACAAATGCGAGACTATTGTCGAGGGAAGAGCCGAGCTCTACGATCAGGAACAAGCCTTTAAGGGCTATCGGGAATTATGGAAGCACGACGAGCCTTCGTAGTCTCGTCGATCGAAACTCGGCTTGCACGACCACGAGTCTTCGTACGATTGATTTTTCAACCGGAAGTTTGGTCAATCTGGTCGATGGCACCGATTTTTCCGGTACCACGAGACGACGAAGCCCGAGTCTTCCGCCAATACACACAAAGGACAATCAACAACAATTGCGCCACCCACAAGTATGTCAAGGAACAAAAAAAAATTATTAAATAACACAGTCACACAAAATTTAAAAAAGATTTCGGCCTGGGGGTCTGACTATGTATCCTGTATATTTTTGGGATCGCTGAATCCTAATCCGAGGTTGGTTTAACCCTAGCACGTCAGGGTTTGGCTATAACCACAAAAAATAACACTCCAAAATCAAGATTATTTTTTTAATATTTCGAAAACTATTATAGCTACGAAAAAATTGCTCTGGGTTCATCTTGAAGAGTATACTTGTGGCTACGAAAAAAAAATATTCCGAATTTTTTGTTGAGAAATCATGAATTTGGAGAATTTTGAATTTTTAAAAATCTTGAAAATTAAATTTTTTGTTTAATTTTTTTTATATAATACTTTGTACTGATCTCAAAAGATCCTGAAATTTTCAGAAACTGGTTTTTGTTTTTTCAAAAATATGAATTTTTAAAAATCATGTAAGTCCACGATCAACATTAAATTTTTTGTTAAAGTTTTTTTATAAAATACCTTGGAGTGATCTTTTAAGATCCTGGAAACTTCAGGATCTTTTAATTTTTGAAACAAAAAAACACCATCCTGGACATTTTAGGATCTTTTAAGACCAGTGCAAGGTATTATATAATAAAAATTTAAGCAAAAGTTTAATGTTCATCGTGGATTTACACGATTTTTTTAAATAAAAAAATTAATGGTTTTGAAAAAACAAAAAACACCTTTCTGGAAACTTCAGGATCTTCTGAGATCAGTACAAGGTAATATATGAAAAAAAAAGATTTATAAAAATTCAAAATTCTCCACATTTGTCATTTTTCAAAATTTTTTTTCAGAACATTTTTTTTTTAGTAGCCACAAGTATACTCATCAAGACAAAGCCAGAACGATTTTTTCGTAACTATAATAGTAGGTTATAGCTAAACCCTGACGTGCTGGGGTTAAACCAACCTCGTATTTTTTTTTCTTTTTGTGTGGCTGTGTAATGAAACAATTATTTTATTTTCAATAAAATTCTTCGATCAAATAATAGAATTTCGGACCTAGAAAAACCTCAAAATTTTAGAAAAATCGATGAAGCTTTTGGAATATCTCGCCCACTGTCTTTAAAAACCTAATTTCAAGAACGACTCGTTTCGAGTTCCAAAAATAAGTTGCTTCTACTTAATAGACGAGAATATAGGATTTTATACTATTTTTCTAGACGAAGATCTCTTAAAATAGAGCAAGAGGTCTCAAACTCTAAATCTCTTGAAATAAAGATCAAAAGTTCGAAATAGTTGCCAAAATTGGGCGTTTGGAAGCAACAAAATTATCGAGACTAGGCCAAAAGATTGAAACTTTCCAAAATCGGGGTTTTTATTGGCTAGAATATCGTAGAAGCGATAAGAATCGTAACGTGACTGTTGCTGGTCGACGCGACGCTGAAGATAGAGACACGCGATACCGAGACACGGTTTTTCGATCGATTCGAATTATACGGTCACGCGGTTCGTCGACCCTTATGACTCTCGGGGGGTGAACTTCTTGTCCACGCGGCTCCTGGCGATTGTGAGAGATATATATGCATGCACACAGATGTAAGGATTAACATATGGGGCATTCCACGTCAAATCACGCGGTCATCGGCCTGACCCCCTCGGATTTTGATGTCCAATCAATCGTGGGTTTCGCTTGGTCCAAAATATGACCTAAAATTTTTAGAAATTTTTATTTCATTTTTTAGAGGTTGCCCGAGCTAAAAATCATTGAATTGAGGGAAATCTCGAAGAGGGGCCTTTTTTAAATCCATGAAATTTTTTTTCACAAAAACTAGGGCCCAAAACATATATTTACGTCCTAGTTCGATAATGGGCCAAAAATGATTACTAATTTTTTTAATTTTAATTTTTTAATTGTGTTTTAATCATCCGTTTTATTTCAGGTCATCGAGGCTAATAAATTATCGAAAAATGTTGTCGTTCACTCTTAAACCAAGAAAAAAAAATCAAGTTTCACTAGAAAAATATTTATATTGTTATTCTCACCACAAGAAACAATCGAAATAAGAAATTATGGAACAAACATTAAAATACAATAAAAAATAGTCATTATTTTTGGCCCATTATCGAACTACACTGCGACCTCGATAATCGGAATTGTGCGGGACCGGCTCTTGCAAGAAGTGGGGTTGCGCACACTGCACAGAACCGTCTCTGCGCCGCTGGTAACTGACGGCGGCCTGACGCGATTGGCTTGGCGCTTCTCCCACTACGCTGCAATTGCAAAGATCGAGGTTCCGAGAATCGAGGTCGCAGTGTATGACGAAAATATCTGTTTTGGGTCCCAGTTTCTGTGAAAAAAATTTCATCACTTTGAAAAAGGCCCCTCTTTATGTTTTCCCTCAATTTAATGATTTTTTAGCTCGGGCGACCCCTAAAAAATGAAATAAAAATTTCTTAAAATTTGAGGTCATATTATGGGCCAAACGAAACCCACGATTCATTGGACATCAAAATCCGAGGGGGTCAGGCTGATGACCGCGTGGTTTGACGCGGAATGCCCCGTATATATGTGTATACAATATTAAGGGGTCGTACACTATTAAGGGTTTGTAGTATCATTATAGATACGTTTTGATATGAACAGACGCCACGGTAAAGTCTGGAATGGTCTGAAAATGTTCTTGACGCGCATACTGGTACCACAAATACAAACACACACAGACATAGATCCCGCGTGTCTCGGTCTCCCAAGAAAACTAACCGAGAAAATAAATGACTCGAGACACGAGATAAAACACCGAGCTTTTTTTCAACCCCTCCGCTTGCCCGTTGCCGATCGATCGAACCCTAAGAAACAATGTTTCTTCATCCATCCGAAAACCTTTTATGATTATTCAACCCCTATTTTCCGTAAGGGATGATTCGTTTATTCGATCCCTCGACGAAAAAAAAGTAGTTGATCGGGAATTTTCTATCATAGAGCTATTTTAGCCTGAGGGTAGATAAAAATCCACCATTTTCGTGCCATTGTCGATTTACTAGAAACGAGAATTGATTCTTTTTTCGTCGATCCAGCAATTTTTCTTGCGCCTAACGTTTCAGGTTAATGTCCGATAAAGATCTACCCTCATTTTCGGATAAGGGTTTATTTTGATCAGTGTTGATGTATCGACAATGAGAATTTTTTCCATCGATTCAGAGACCTTTGTCGCACTGCTTTTTTTAGTCCGATCCTCGATAAAAATGTACCCTCATTCTTGAAGTAAAGGATGACTCGGGAATGGTCTATTTATGCGAGAATAAGGGTTGATGTCTTTTGTCGACCGAGAAACTTTGTTGAGAGTGTCTTGTCGCGTTTTGTAAGGGTTGAAAAAAAATTTAATGCGATGAATAAAATGGCAAAAGCTGTTTGCTAAACTCGGCGAAATTGTTCAATGACGGATGTTTTTAATTCATGTATTTTGTCGTATCGCGATAAAACTTTTGCGAAAAGAATCTGGGTCACTGATCTTTCGCACAACTTTGAGACTACGTAATAAGGCTTATCGAGACACAAAATCGTGAGGGAAAAAACGAAATGGCGCTCGGGTGGTAAAACTTTTCTCCTCGAGATCACGCTAGGTCAACGTTTGACTTGTACTACTTGTTGTTACTTTCTCTATTTTTTTTGTGCCTGAATCTTGCAAATAGGAGAATACGAGGGAGCTCGGTGTGGAGGGTTCGCGTTACAGCAATCATCAGTCCCGTTCGCAGAAGCTACAGAACCGTCAAACAGAGAGGAACCACAAAGGTCCTCAGGAGCACCCTTACGAGGAACGCGAGGGTGAAACTTCCGGCTACGGCAGTGATTCCGCTGAGGCACCTGTACCCTCCGGTAATTGTGAAAAGTGCATCAATATCATGCAAATTTATCGATAAAATATCAAAATTAAAAGTGCAATGTCTGTTGAGAATCGTCCATTGATTTTCGATGAATTTACTTATTTGTGATTTTTTTTTATAAACATGTTATTTAATTTTGTGTGTAATGACTATTGCTACACACTTGATAATGTTGAAGGTACGTTTAGGAATTTTTTTGGTGAACTTAGATAGATTTCCCATCATTTGAAAATTTATAATGCAATTTGTTGATTATTGATTAAATATCAAGGGATTGATCAACCAAGGGGATAAGAATTGATTTTACCTTAAAAAAATTCATTGCAGTGTTTATTCAAGAGTTTTATTACTTTAAACAAAAATTTTATAAATAATGGAATTTTAGCGATTCAACTAACTTTGCGATGATCAATCTCCAAAACTTTGGGTTGAAGCTAATTATCAAATCTCCAACGATATAATGTTAATTTATCGATGAAATATTAAAATTAAAAGTGCGATGTCTGTTGACAGGGTTGCCAGCGATTTAGAGGGTAAAAAATAGTAGAATAGTGACATAATCACTATTATGATGACATAATAGTGACTTTTTCGCCTAAATAAGTTATAGACGTTTGAAATTTCGCGACATTTCAGAATGGGGCTAAAATTGAGCAATAATGTTTTTGATGAAAATTCATAAAAATTTTGATTTTTTTTAGTAATATAAGGTTTGAAAAAAAAAATTGTTTCAATTTTTGTTTGCTATTTGCCGAAAATTAAATCTGTCCACTAAAATAGGTGTAATTTTTTTTTCTACTCAAAACTTTGGCTCTAGACTGCGCTCAGTCTCTTCGCAATCGTTGAAGCTTCAAAACGCCGCTTTGTTCATTCGATTCTGATGATTTTTCGTTTTTTTTGCAGATTGTTAAAATTCAATCATCGATTCTTGCAAATTTTCCATTTTTCAAAAAAAGTCACCTAGAGAATTTGAAAACCAAGAAAATGACGCCTGAAAGGAGTCTGTACGATCGAAAACACAAGAGTTATGGCTGTTCAAAAATTTATTCTCTGCGTATCCCCTTAAGAATTTCGGAAAAAATAAAACTCAAAAAAAGTAACTTGAGAATTAAAAAACAAAGAAAATGACGCCTGAAAGAAGTCTGTATGATCAAAAACACGGGAGTTATGGCTGTTCCAAAATTTATTCTCTGCATACCCCCTTAGGAATTTCGAAAAAAATAAAACTAAAAAAAAATAACTTGAGAATTCGAAAACAAAGAAAATGACGCCTGAAAGAAGTCTGTATGATCAAAAAGACGGGAGTTATGGCTGTTCCCAAATTTATTCTCTGCATACCCCCTTAAGAATTTCGAAAAAAATAAAACTAAAAAACAGTAACTTGAGAATTCGAAAAAAAAGATAATGACGCCTGAAAGAAGTCTGTATGATCAAAAACACGGGAGTTATGGCGGTTCCAAAATTTATTCTCTACGTACCCCCTTAAGCATTTCCAAAAAAATAAAACTAAAAAAAAGTAACTTGAGAATTCAAAAACAAAGAAAATGACGCTTGGAAGAAGTCTGTATGATCAAAAACACGGGAGTTATGACTGTTCCAAAATTTATTCCCTGCGTGCCCCCTTAAGAATTTCGAAAAAAATAAAACTAAAAAAAAGTAACTTGAGAATTGGAAAACAAAGAAAATGACACCTGAAAGAAGTCTGTATGATCAAAAAGACGGAAGTTATGGCTGTTCCAAAGTTTATTCTCTGCGTACCCCCTTAAGAATTTCGAAAAAAATAAAACTAAAAAAAAGTAACTTGAGAATTCGAAAACAAAGAAAATGACACCTGAAAGAAGTCTGTATGATCAAAAAGACGGAAGTTATGGCTGTTCCAAAGTTTATTCTCTGCGTACCCCCTTAAGAATTTCGAAAAAAAATAAAACTAAAAAAAAATAACTTGAGGATTTAAGAACGAAGAAAATGACGCCTGAAAGAAGTCTGTACGATCAAAAACACGGGAGTTATGGCTGTTTATTATCTCATTCTTTTTTACCGCAATTGTCGCACCCCTTTGAAGGAATTCCGTGACGTAGTCACTATACAGAATTTCTTGGAAGCTATGTGGAGTATACGGAGGAATTTTTTCCGAGAATAATCGTCACCACGTCTGGAGCACAGTCTCTGTCTCGTGCGATCGATAACAGCTGCTGACCCACTCCACTGACCTATGTAATGAAAGTTAGGTCTCAGTCCGACAGAGCGCGCTGCGATGCAGTATTTTCCTCCGCCCATCGACTTGATCGTGCGCGCGCGCGCGCTGCTCTCACTGAAAATCATCGAGACTAGAGAAAATATTCGACAATTTTGAACTTATTTTCGACTCATTGTTTTCCGATATTACCTGCTTTTCAGTGCTCTAATTAACTATGTGAACATTGAACAAACTATCTAATATCGCGACAATGAGAGTCGCGTCTTTCCGAAAATTTTGCCGATACTGTGGGGACAACAAAGTCTCCCTATTCTAACCTCTTCTAGACCCTGAAATAGGGACGATAGTGACCAAATTTCAAAAATACAGAGATAAGTGACACGATTTTAAGATAGTGAGTAGTGACTCACTGGCAACCCTGTCTGTTGAAAATCGTCTATTGTTTTTCTTCAAAAAAATTCAATACTGATAACGTTATAATTATTTGAGTAAAAAAGTATTTTCGGTTAATTTATTCTGTGTATTTCTGATTTTTTTAGCAAACATGTTATTTAATTTTGTGTACAGTGACGATTGTTACACATTTTATAATATTGAAGGTACGTTTAGGAATTTTTGTTGTGAAATTAGATAGATTTCATATTCCCATCATTTGAAAATTTATAATGCAATTTGTTGATTATTGATTAAAGGTCAAGTGGTTGATCTACCAAGAGAATAACAATTGATTGTAAAAAAAATTCATTTAATTGCATTCAAGAGTTTTATTACTTCAAATAGAAATTTTGTAAATAATAGAATTTTCGCAATTCAGCAAACTTTGTGACAGTCCATCTCCAAAACTTTGAGTCAAAACTAATTCAAACTTTAGACAAACTTTCCAGGAACACTTATCGTTAACCGAACTATAAATTGAGGGACTTTTACTTTTACTTTATGGAAAAATAGCCTTTTACTTTGGTGTTACTGTAATGTTGAAATTCATCAGGATCACTGATCGGAAGCAAACGAGTCGAGAGTGAAATGTCGGAGAGAACGTGGCAAAATCCTTACTGCGAGACACCGGAAACTTCACTGCCACCGTCGAGAAGATTATCAATGGGGAGACTAGGCGACCTCAACAGACAACGCTGGGGAAGTGTTTGGGGCACTGATGGTACCGGAAGACCCGATCCACCTCCACCCTCGTGGCTCGAGAGGGGTCTATCACGATTGGATCATTCCAGTCAGGTCCGCGCTATTCGCCCAATTTGCGAGCTTGATGAATCGATCAATTTCAATGATAAATCGTCATTACTATGAAATTAAGGCGGTATTAGGGTCAGAATTAAAAGAACTTTTTTTTTTTCATATTCTTAAAGATTAGATTTTTAAGAATATATTCTCAAAAGGAATTTTTCTAATTCCAATAATTTACGGAGTTATAGCTATTTTAATGATGCAGCGACTATAGCAAATCGGATTATAGACTTTTTTTTCAAAATTAATTTTTTCAACACGGCTGACATGATATCTCAAGTTCAACTCATCTGATTTACTTCAAACTTTTCACCTATCTTCAATATATAACTCTCCATCGCCTCTACCACTTTTGTGTCAAAATTATTTTTTTGACTATTATAAAAAAATGAAAAACTATGAAAAAATGAGTCAAAAAACGCCTTTTTTGTTCAGACCGAAGCCATTTGGCGAAATTCTTTTTTTCCGTTTTCTCTGAGGTAGGGGCCGAACGACATTCTTTCTAATTAAAAGCCTTTTGAAATTTTTTATTAGATGACTAGAAGGCAATCGTGTCAGCCAGCACACCCCTTTTTCAGCCCCAACTTTCCCAGCTTATAATTTATTTAATTTTCATTTTTTTCTCGACATTTTTTGTTTATTTTCAAAATATTAATAAATATGTAGTAAAAACACACATAGCTTCCTTTATCACAAAGTATGGCAATCAAATTTGGCTTCCTCATAAAGGAAGCTTTGTTAACTATCGAAAAACATAAGTAATCAACGTGCAAGTTTGCCAAATTCTTTCAAATTTACTTCTTGCTAAATGTGTTAGAGTTATTTGGGTTTAAAAAAAAAAAAAATTTTGCCAAAATTTTAATCCCTCGATGGATTTTTGCCAAATTTAATAGCGAACAACCTCGATAGCTATATTAGCTCTGTGCAGAGTTTCAGTACAATATCTTAAAATTTGCACAAGTTAGAGCGTTTACGCTATTTATCAAAAAATTCAAAATTTCATAAAATTTTAATCCCTCGATGGATTTTCGCCAAATTCAATACCAAACAACCTTAATAGCTATACTAATTCTGTACAAAGTTTGAGTGCAATATCTTGAAAATTGCAGAAGTTAGAGCGTTTACGCCATTCTTGCAAAAACGAAAAAGTCGATAAAATCTGAGCACCCATTAGAATTAAAACAAATTTTTTTTCATAATAAAGAGCAATTCGTGCTCGACAAGTGTGCCAAATTTTAGCTCGATATCTCGAAGCATTCTCGAGTTATTAACTGTTTACATTTGAAACTCAGGATACACACACACACACATCCATCCGGACATTTTTCTAAATATGATTTCTCGATGTTTTAGGACATTTTGAACACATTGGCATAAAAATCTCGAAAACAAATTTTTTCGCGAAAAGAAAGCTTCCTTTAGGAGGAAGCAAAAAAGAATGGTAAATATATATATATATATTTTTTTTTTAATTAAGCTCGACAAAACTCTCAAAATGAATATATCTAGACCAGAATACCGCCTTAATTTCGCAATCCATTATAATTGTATTTTGACGTGTAGATGTATTTTTTAAAATCCAGATTCTAGTGATAAATCACGATAGTGCAAGCAGCCCGGACAGCTCGACAACGGGCTCGACTGGTTCAGACTCAAAGACTTATATTCGCGGTCAGAATATTCCTATGGATGCTCAGGAGCTTCAGGAACGCGAGATGAAGAGGCAGAGGGCGAAGGAATTGCAGAACGCGATAAAACAGCAATTGGAGGAAAAAGACAGACAGAGAAAAGCGGAGAGAGAAAGAAGACTTAAGGAGGAAAAAGAGGAGGAGGAGAGGATCAAGAGGGAGCGCAAAATAGAGAAAGAGAGGTGATGAAATTTTGATTCTAAAAGTCAATTATTTGATTTAATAATGGATTGAAATTATTTTCAATCAAGTGCTGAGGATGAAATTTCAGTCTCCTATTTTAATTAACTAAATCAAGTCTGGGCTTTGAGCAAAATGGAGAAAGAGAGGTGATGAAATTTTGATACTAAAAGTCAATTATTTGATTTAACAATGGGTGGGACTTATTTTGAATCAAGTGCTGAGGATGAAATTTCAATATTCTATTTTAATTAACCAAAACAAGTCTGGGCTTTGGGCTTGGCAGCCGATTTGCCTATAAAAAAATCTTGTTTCACTTCGAAGGATCTTAGAAAAATTTGCTTAAACTCTCAGAGAAATATACAAGGCCCGATAATAGGCCTTGATTTTTTTGCCAATCGATCTTCATGGTTTTATCTTCAATTAAGATTTGGGCAGCTTTCTAGATCTCATTCGGCACCAAAAAAATTTCCAAGTTTCTTCCAACCAGAAAGTGGTCCCAGTTTTGAGAAATTCAATCAACCCAAAAAAAAAAACCTTGTGACGTTATTGAAACCCAACATTTTTCTAAAGATTTCAGGAAGAACAGAGAAGAATTCGCGAGAAGGAGTACGCAAAGTTGAAGAAGGAGGAGGCCATGAGGGAGTCAATCGAGAAAGCGGAATTGCAAGCTCGAGAGGACAAGAAAAAGCGAAGAAACCGAGAGGAAAACCGAGAAATTTCGCGGGACGATTGTCCGGAATCGACGTGCTGGCAATCGCCGACGATCACAAGAATATCGGAATGCACCTCGGCAACGTTGAACGACGATTTTCGAATTCCGGAAAAATTGGAAAATTCCTCGTGCAATGACAAAGCGCCGGAAGTGATCCTCGTGGAAACGTTCGATCGTAGTGAGAAAAATGAGAGGCACATTAATGTCGACGAAAAAACGTGCCCAGCGGGAAATTGCCGTTCCGGAGAAATTGACAACAAAGACAATAGCCTTCGACTTCCGGTTGGAAAGGAAGTCGCTATTGTTCTGAGCGGAAGACTCGAGGATCCGGAATTTTTGAACCGAGCAAATTTGCAACTCGTTAATCTCGTTGTAACGAGTCCACGAGGTAAAAATGACAATCCATCGACAAACGCGCTCAACGAGGGCTTGAGTGCATTCATGAAGAGTCTGGGAAAACCTGTGATAATACGAACGTCACCGAGAGTCTCGTTATCACCGAGAATCGCGGAAAATCGTTTATTAACGCCGAGCAAATATCGAAATTTTGGTCATTCCGGTCGTGACTTTGGCACACAGACAGATTGTGAGAGCGGGGAGATTCAACATTGCATCAAGGAGATGCAAGATCGGAAGGACGTCGTCAATAACAATCGACGAGACGTTGAGAAGTAAAAAAATATTTTTTTTCTATCTTTGATTGAAAATTAATTTTTAATCTCGACATATGTACCGTGTCGGTTATTTATTGGGTATTGAAACTCCAGAGCACGGTTACGAAATTTTTAATGAAAAAGTAATGTATTAACAATTACTTTTTTAATGGCTAATGAAATTTAACGGTTAATGAAAATATTTTCCATTAACCATTAAAATGATTTCCATTAACCATTAAATGTTAATGGTTAATGAAAATGCATTATTTGCAACCCTGCTTATTACAATGTAGTGTGTAATAGAAAAAATTTCCATTACTCATTGCAATGTAATGTGTAATGGACAAAACTTTGATTGCAATTTTGGGAATGGAAGAATATAGATGAATAAATTATTGCAATTTTGCATTACATTTTATTGACTTAGGACTTAGATTTTCAAGTACCTTAAATTCTAAAAAGTATCTATATTATTATTGCAATGTAATGTGTAATGGACAAAACTTTGATTGCAATTTTGAGAATGGAAAAATATAGATGAATAAATTATTGCAATTTTGCATTACATTTTTTTGACTTAGGACTTAGATTTTCAAGTACCTTAAATTCTAAAAAGTATCTATATTATTATTGCAATGTAATGTGTAATGGACAAAACTTTGATTGCAATTTTGAGAATGGAAAAATATAGATGAATAAATTATTGCAATTTTGCATTACATTTTATTGACTTAGGACTTAGATTTTCAGGTACCTTGAATTCTAAAAAGCATCTATATTATAATTCTAAAAATCCAAGTCCTAAGTCAATAAAATGTAATGCAAAACTGCAATAATTTATTCATCTATATCTTTCCATTCCCAAAATTGCAATCAAAGTTTTGTCCATTACGAATTACATTGCAATGGGTAACGGACATTTTTTCTATTACACACTACATTGTAATGGGCAGGGTTGCAAATAATGCATAACTTTTTTTAATGCAATTGCATTTTCATTAACCATTAACCATTAAATTATTTCTAATAACCATTAAATGTCAATGGTTAATGAAAATGCAAATGCATTAAAAAAGTAATGCATTATTTGCAACCCTGCTTCAGAGATACATTTTTTTCATCGAATCAGTAAAAAGAAATTGAATCAGTAGAAGAAGTAAGAAAAAATGACTATTGTTATCGCGATGAAAATAATTTTTCCTTAATTAATTAATTAATTAAATTAAGGAAGAATTTAATTAATTCAATATTCTAAAATTTATCCTAAACTAATTAATTAATTAAATTGTTTAATTTAGGATAAATCTGAATTCTTTAAATTGCATGAAAAATTATATTTTTGCTCAAGACTTTTCACCATTGATAATTCACAGGTCAACGAATACAGGACCGATCGAGGAATCGCCGCTCAAGTCACTGGCGAGATCAAAGTCACAGCCTCGTACGAGCCTCGATTCGAGACCCCGATGGAACGCCAACAGGTAAAGCAAGAAAAAAAACAGCAATCGATTGCACATAGTAGCGAGATGAGATTTCGTCGTATTTTTTTTTTATACATAAAATAATTGGACGTTGTGGAAAACAGAAGTTTCAAAGTGATGGAAAGATCTCCTTAGGCCGGGCACGCGTTATCGAACTCAGAGCGAAAAGGATCCGCATTATCAGAGACGAATGAGACTGAGAAGACGACGAGTCGAATCGAGCGACGAGAGATCGAGGTGAGAGCAGAGAGAAAAAGCTTTAATTTTTTTTAAATTCGTTTTTCACAATTTAAATAATAATTGCGGTTAAATGTAAATACTGTAAAGTTTTCATTAGTTTATTGTTATTTATTTATTGATTTATTAAACAAGATTTATTGTGAAATTTCAAAAAATTGTTGGTACACGTTCGGAAGGAGAAACTAGTGCGAATTAAGGGATTGTACTTCCTAGCAAAGCGAAGTTTGATATTTCAAAAAGTAAAACCAGGCGAGCATTTTGGAATTTTCGTGGATAAAAATTTATAATTATAACGAAGTTACACAAAAAAATTGGCATTTTTCATTCATCTAATCAAAAGTATATGGGGCGTTCCATCCCAAATCGGACAGTTTGAAAAACTTTTTTTTAAATTTCCTCAATTAATTGATAAATAATTTATTTGAAAAATCGATCAATTCAATTCACGATTTATCGTTGCAATTAATCAACCAGATCACCATCGCCCGATCGACGAAAGTCCAGCAATCAAAAGTCAAAAAATCGCAATTCAAACAGACGCAAAGTCAAGCTCGACAGTTACGACGCTGATTTGTCTATGGACAGTCTAAATTCTGTCGTTCCACTGCGTATCGACGAGCAAGGACGTGTAAATATATTGAGCTGCGATGGCAAAAAAAGGAGAAACAAATCGAACGATCAAACATTGGATCTGTGGTGCGGACAGGAAATTCTCACGCAGCTCGCTTCACTGAGAAATGTGAGAAAACTGTATAAACTGGCCAATTTTTTTTTTAGTGCCTTGTACCTTAGATTGAATTTGGAAGCCCACAAACACTTTTTCAAAATATAGATTTCCGTTTAATAATTGCCCTGATCCAATAACACTTATCTCTATGAGAGAGATTCCACGTCAAACCAGCAGGTCAAAAAAATAGATGTCTCCGATCATACTCTCGATATTTTCATGTGTTCTCTATTATGAGAAAACATTGCTGTTAAATCACTAGCCCAAAATAAAATTTTTTGTACGAGTTATGAAAATTTTGAAATTTTTTGAAAATTGCGTACTTTTAACGACTCGAAAAACAACTTTTTTGCTGTTGTGTATAATTTCGCCGGATTTTGGAATTCGAGAATTTCACTTCGATGAATCGAAACTGTATTGAAAACCCTTCAAAATCAGCACAAATTAACCTCATTTGGTGGATTTATGACACCACAATCGTAAAACTATGTTTTTTCGAAAATCAAGAATAACTGAAAAATTTCATTTTTTTTTATCTGAAAAAATCATATTAAATTTTTATGACAAAAAATCTATATTTATGTGGAGTTTGAACTAGTTCTGACCAATAGATTTGAATTATTGATCAATTTCATCTTTCAGAAATCAGTCTCAGTTATTTTGGGACATTCAGGATTTAACTTTAGGTTTTCTGAGAATTTCCTCAATAAAATCGATAGTCATTGTTTCAAAAAATTGTAAATAACTTGCTTTATAATTTTTTACAATTAAAAATATCACAACTTTAGACCTAAAGTTGCAGAAAAAGCAATTATTCGTAAATATTATCATCATTTGAAGGAGATGGATCTCAAAGAATTGTAAATAAATTATATTATAACTTTTTGAAACAATGACTACCGATTTTATTGACGAAATTCTCAGAAAAACTAAAGTCAAAACCTGAATGTCCCAAAATTGCTGAAACTGATTTCTGAAAGATGAAATTGATCAATAATTTAAAATGTATTGTTCAGAACTAGTTCAAACTACACAGAAATATAGATTTTTTGTCGTAAAAATTTAATATGATTTTTTCAGATTAAAAAAAAATGAGGTTTTTCAGTTAATCTTGATTTTCGAAAAAAGTAGTTTTACGATTGTGGCTTACATATACCAAATGAGATTAATTTGTGCTCATTTTGAAGAGTTTTGAATACAGTTTCGATTTCTCGAAGTGAAATTGTCGAATTCCAAAATCCGACGGAGTTATACGAAAGAGCAAAAAAGTTGTTTTTCGAGTACGCAATTTTCAAAAAAGTACGCAATTTTCAAAAAATCATAATTCGTACAAATAATTTTATTTTGGGCTAGCGATTCAACAGCAATGTTTTCTCATGATAGAGAACACAGGAAAATATCGAGAATATGATCGGAGACATCGATTTTTTTGACCTGCTGCTTTGACGTGGATTGACTCATGAAAATTTCCAAAAAATACTAATTTTGAAAAAAATGATTTCTCGAACATTATCACTTTTTTATTCGCAATGACAATAAGCAAATGACACTTTGAATCATATTTTTCAGGGTCTTTTGTCGAAGCAGAGAGAATGGGATCCCCAAAGATGTTTGGTATCTCCGAGCACAGATTTCTACTAGGATCGACCGAGAGAGTTCATCAAGATGAATTTTTATTTTTTCGTTTTTCGTCTTGAGTATTTAGAAAAAACTTAGAGAATAATTTGAACGAGAAGAAGTGGGGAAAAAAAATTGAAAAGTCTCTCGAGACGATGCGCAAAGAAAATACAAATAAATAAATAAATTCGTGGGGAACGAGGAAAATGACGAGGCAAAAATTTCTCGAATTACAGAGAGAAGGTTCTAGTTTGCAAAAAAAATGGCCTTCCAGCTGGACGATTTGCTGAGGGACGACAAAAAGGATGGTAATCTCATTCCCGATCTGAGCAAGGCAACTTGCAACTCACAGGAAGAATATCGTCGTTTGCACGAGAGATGTCCCGAATACAAGATAAAGCCAGAAAAAGTAAAAAAAAAAATCCCATTTTTCATTCACAAAAATTGCATACTTTGTAAAAAAAGAATACGCCCAGTAAATTAATTCTCAACCAACAAAAATGAAAATGATTGAACTTCTAGTCAAATTTCTTTTAATTAATTTGCATACATAAATTATCTTCCAAATTATCGTTTATTAGCCCAATGAACAACTTTGTTAATTTTGAAAATTGCAAAATTTTTTACAGGTCAAGAAAGAAGATTTGAAGATAAGGGACAAGGATTTCACTTGGCGAACGACGAAGAAAGAATTGAAGGCAATGGATCGCGAATGGCTTTACGGTGATCCAATTCCACCGGATATGAGATCATTGAATCTTCAGGAATTGCAACAAGTCGCCATTGACTGGAGAATGCTGACGCCTTTGAGACCGAAACTTCGTCAAGACGAGGAAATGTTTTCCAGACTCGTAATTATCGTCTGCACGTTTCTTCTTTTACAATAATTACAAAATTAGTTGTTTCTTATTCATAAAAAATCTCAAATATTTCGCAATTTTCATAAAACGCTCATTTATATTCATTTTCTGATTTCCCGATGTAAGGAGCGGAATTGTGAGACTTCCTTTCCTTCAAGATCGAAATCTCATGATTATCAGTCCCAAATTTTGACAAAAAAAAATGAAAAATCGAAAACTTTATTTTGTCAATGGAAAATTATTTTGTTTGGAAATTCATCTCTTTATAAATATAAAAAATACCTTAACATTTGATACCGTGGATTTTTTAACAAATCATACAATGTTTAAGGTTTGTTTCTGAAGTTTTTTGTTTGAATTGAATCAATACGTTTTTTGAGCCATTCCAAAATCATTCGAATCAATTTAATTCTATTCCCCATGAAATTCTACGGAAATGTAACTGCGAACGGTTGATCTATTCAAAAAACTAATTCAAAAAAAGCGACTATTTTTTTCGAAATCCCCTATTAAATACGTTCGGGGAGTCGAAGAGATTATTTTTTTTCGGGATATTTTTTTTCGTAGCTCCAAGTATACTCTTTAATTGGGACGAATTCAGGACGATTTTTCGTAACTATAATAATTTTCGAGATCTTTAAAAAATAAATTTGAAGGTTTAAAAAATTGTGGAATTTTGAATCATGCATAACTTTCGGAACAAAATTTTTGAATTTTTTTCCTCTGGCAGAACTTCGTTTTGTCATAAATGAAAACTTCTGAGCGAATTTCATGGAAATTGAAAGGGGTCGATTCCAACTCTTGGTCGATTTAACATGGAATGACCCATATGTCGTGAATATGTGTGAGCTACTGTTTATGATTTCTTTAAAAATTAGGTAATTTATGTTAATGCAATTTAACCTTATTTGTCAAGAAATATTTTAGTATATTTAGTAATAAGTTTCAACATTTTGCCGAAAACTAAAAACAAGTGAAATTTACTCTAAATTTAGCTTTAACCTTGAATAGCTTTTGAAGGAGTGAGTTTATCGAAAAATCATAAGAGACCTTTTTTGTAGAGCGTTCAATTCCATACAAGAATAGGTATCGTTCATTTCAGTACATTGACTTAAAGCCGAGGTATGAAGTTTCAAAGTTTGAATTTTTTTTTCCTGTGTCATTTAAATGGGAAATAGAAATAGAGGAAATTTGAAAAATCCCATATAACAAGAAAACAAAGAGGATTCATGAAAAACTTCGTGATAGCAAAAAGTTGCGTCCGTTTTCGTTGATTTCAGAGGTATTTTTCAGATTTTTTTTTCCAAATTTTGTTTGTCTCATTTTCTAGGTCGGAGCTCAGATAATTCAATTACCATAACTCAAGAATTATAGAATTATTCATAGAATGTCAGGAGAGGCAAATACTTTATTTTACCATTTTCGATACATTGGAATTTTTTTCTAATTTTTTTTTCCAAATTTTTTTTCCAGCCTCAACATGAGAAAAAAAAATTATGGAAAAAAAGTTTGAAAAAATTCCTCTGAACTCAACGAAAACAGACGCAATTTTTTGCTACCTTTAAGTTTTTCATGGATTCTCTTTGTTTTCGTGTTATACGGGATTCTTCAAATTTCCTCTTTTTTCACAAAAAACAGAATAACTTCGGGAAAAAAAATCGCTTAAAGTTTTTAAAAAAAGGAAATTGAAGCTCAAACTTTCCTCTTTATGAATCCAATCGTAAAAATGTATTTAAAAAATTCTTCTAGAAGATGGGTGGACCTGAAGAGAGGGGGAAAAAGGTGAAAAACAGTTGTTTTCGAAATACAGTCCAAATCTAAAAACAAATTGTAAAAATAATTTTAAAAGACAGAAAATGAAGCCGAATTCTTCCCCTTTAAAATGCCGTTTGTTAAATTAGTTTACGTTGACTTCCGTCGAAATGACATAAAAAACGTTCCAGACCTTTTTTGAAGTTTTGTCCTGAAACTTTTCGCCGGTAGTGTAAATATATATTTTTTTTTTTCATTTTTTAGGTAGAAATGGGAAAACTCGAGGTGAGGACACTCGCGAGAGAGCGACGAGTATCCGTGAGTCCGATAAGAAGAAGCAAAAATCGTTCTGGAATAATCGAATCGAGTGTAAAGATATGCGGCGAGTGCGGCGAGGAATATTGTTTCGGGGAGACTTGCGGCGACATCGCTTACGAATCTTACACGAGAATAATTCTAAAGTTACAACAGCCAAAAGTCAAAGTATCGGCGGACACGGCGGCTATAATAGCCGGTATGAACGGTGCTAAGAGAAAAAGAAAGAAAAAAGGTAAACGCACAAAAGTCGGAGTTACGGCGAAAAAAAAATCGCGCATTCCCATGCGCGGAAAATCATCGAGAAATCACGATGTCTCAAAGAACGATGAAGATGGAGAAGAGAAAAAGGAGAAAAAATTCAAGAGAAAGTGCAGCAAGTATTCGAAGAAAACTCGCCAGTCTCCAAAATGAAAATTTGGCGAATTATAAAAGTAATTAAAACAAAAGAAAATATATTTAAGGATGATGAGTCCCTATGAAATCTTTTAATGTTAAATGTTCAATAAATAGCTTCTTAATCGTCGTGAAATTTTTACACGACCTCCTGAATACTTCATGTAAAAACATATTACATTTTCAGAATTCTATCATCATTGCTTCAACCTCCTTAAGGGTTAAAATGAAAAATGATGAGAAAATTCTGAAAATTTGGTATGTTTTTGTATGAAGTATTTAAGAGGTCGTGTAAAAATTTCACAACGATTAGGAAGCGAAACAATTGTTACGAACAATTTTTTAAACAAATAAAAAAAATATTTATCAACAAACTTCGTTTTGTTTCCGTTGCTTTCAATATAGTGTAGATATTTAAAAATTGAGAGGTCAAACAAAAAACTTATCGCAAAGTTATATCAGTTTCCATAAGACTACATTCAATTTAATTTAATTGGTTAATGTTAATTGTTCGATAACGAGCTTCCTAATCATTGTGAAATTTTTAGATGAACTCTTGAATAATTCATCCAAAAACATACAAAATTTTCTGAATTTTTTCATCATTTGCGATTTGGGACTCAACATCCTTAATCTAATTGAAAATGCACGCAATCGTTTGCAAACAATTGGACATTCTTTTGAGTAAAAATTTTTAAGATTGAAATATCCGCACTTCGTGATCAGATTAAAATCGAATATGAAAAAAAAACGTTTTTTCACGTTTACAAAAATCTGCATCTTATGAGAAAAGATTTTTTTGTGAAATAAAATTGAGTCATCGAATTTACTAGAATTTCGAAGTAGGATAATTTTCCTAATCGAATCATAAAAAATCGTTGAATAATCATTTTTATAACCCTCGAGATTTCGCACTTATAAATCGAATTATAGCTCAAACAAGAAAATTAAGTCTTGGCTCAAAAATTTGTTATCAATGAATATTTGGAAAATGGAAAACGGTAGAAAAGCGATATTTTTGCCGAATACTCACAATTCGATAAATATATGCACAAGCGGGAATTTCAAGATGTAATTCTTCAACTTCGTCATTGATTTCACCACAAAGTAAAAATGCTAATTCTTCCACGATAATAAACGCGTACAATTGAAATCGATCGATGAGAAGAATTGATTATTTCCAATCAACATTCGACACGAAATGATCGAAATGATAAAAATGATTCTCGGTCTCAATTTTCGTCAGCCTTTCTTTTTCTTTATTCGAATTCTTCGTGGTCCCCGCCAAAAAAAAATGAAAAAAAAAAAAAACTATCGCTCGACTTAATCGTGCCGAAATATACACATGAAACGACGAAGAAAAATTAACACGCCCACAGAGCGAGAATCGTTGATTTTTTCTTACGTTTTTTTAAATCCATTTTTTGCCCTATGATTATTAACGCTAATATATATTTATGTAGTTTATAATTGTAATTTAGTATTAATAATTCGACGCTTATGTACAAATTGCCTAGATGCACAATGAGCTCGATTTAGCAGAGGCGGGCAGAGTGCAATGGCCGCACATAAATGCTGGAAAAATATATATAATATAATAATGATAATAATAATAATATATATAGTCTTTATCAATTTATCTCTCACTCTTATTGTTCATCCTCTTGCCCATATCCGCGTAAATCTCACACCGGCAATTACACATCATTCCATTGCTCGCACAATAATCGAATTTCAAAAAAAAAAAAAAAAACTTGTCCCAGGACATTATAATTAATTCGATAATCGATTATTAACCGATGAATTCCTAAAATTCTTTACGTCTAAAACAAACACTCATCGTACACAAATATAATATTCATATATGATAATTGTTTATAATTATATATACAAATATAATATTCATATTTCAGTACCTTATTTTTCTCTTTATCTTTGCATTGTTATCTTATCCCTCATATGAGTTTTTTCTTTGCTGCCGAAATTTTTCACCATCCAACAGATGTGGCAAACTTTTTTCTAAATTTTATTTGAGTCGTTGCCGATTTTAAGTTTTTGTATGAAAAAATAAATCCCTAAGTTACATTTTGTTGTGGGTTATCGAGAAAGCGTTTGAATTTTGGAGAACAAAAAATCATAATCGTGAATCGACTAATGGGAAAACAAAAATGTATCCTTTTGTTTATTAATATGATGGCATTTTAATAAATATTAATGCTTTTTTTGGGATTTTCCATTCGATTTTATTAGAAAATTATTTATAATGATTCTATCATTTATTCGAGAGCTGTTTCGCTCGAAATATCTGGTTTTTTCCTTTCTAATTTCGGATGGAATCCAATCACACGAATAAGACCAATTTATACGATTACAACATGATTACAATTATTTACAAATGTAAGTTATTCAAAATATTCAATCTCTTTTTTTCCTCGTCATTTTTTGCTAACAATGTACAATCGTTACAGACTCGAAACCGAGATTTTTTTTTAACTGAAATCGATTAATATTTCCTCCCCAATTCGCCAATTTATCGTGGAATATGCCTGTGACTTTTTGAGGCTTAAAAAATATATGTATATCTATGTATATTTTTTTCATTTGTCCAATCGAAATAGATCGATTTCGGCACTTTATCGACCGTTGACCTTCGCTCATCTTTTTAATATTTTTAAGTACTAATTATTCGTCATTAATTCTCGTCTATTCAGTGGGAAGAATATTTTGGCCATTTATTATTGTTCATCAGGATGTTTTTCTCCATATGTCCGGAAATAACGTTAAATTGCATTAATCACGATTACACTACAACACTTAACGAAAAAAAAGGTAACTTGAGGTCAATGAATTAACATTTGCTGAGGGAAAAAAAATGAATATGAAAACAATTGATATATTCATTTTTTTTCATTCGTTAAACAATTCGTATTCATAACACAATATGCGAAACTGGATCATTATTGTTTTATAAAAAGCGTTCATTTTTTTTTTAAATGCAATTTCTTAATTTGTTTGGCAAATATTATTCTGTCAACTGCTCGGGAAAAGAAAGTGAACAAAAAAAAAATTACAACAGAGAGAAAATTTCTGCGAGATTTAGCGGTCAACGGTCATTTTGGCACGATTCAAATATCGGAAGAAAAAAAAAGCCTAAGAACTCGTTCTTCCCCTTGGTTCGATCTTCAAAAAATTGTATGCAATATAATTAAATCAGCCCGAAAAAATATATTTTTTTTCTTTTTCTTTGTTTAGTTTAGAGTGGCCAATATTGACTTATCACATTTTTCCCCCTCTTCCAATCCCGACGATTAGACCCTTCTTATCTGTGGCGTCAATAGTTCATCCCTTATCTTGCGATATCTTACTGATAATCCTTCACGACGAAAACTCCGAACGATTCTACGACGCGATTTTTATTCGCCACGTGAAAACCTCAAAACATTCAAGTAATTTTTTTCAAATATTCGATTTATCCTGTTCCCTCGAGTTACTTTTTTTTTTAGATCGACCGAAACGATTTCATTGCGAATTAAGGAGGAATATCAACGATTCGTGAAGTCTCATTTTTTTTTTATTACAGTTTGACGAAAGCCATCGCGACTTCGTCTATTCTCTTTTTCATGTGTTTCACTTTTTTCATTCTTCGTTCACTGTACAATTATTTTTTGTCTTTTTCTCAATCCTCCGGATGATTAGGAGACAGAATTACTTGGCTGGGGTATTTCAGACCCCGGGTGAAGAAAACAAAATAAAATTTCGACGCCCGAATTTTCACCTCTTTTTTCGTATTATACTTCGATCGCTGCGAGAAAAATAAACGTTTCGATATTGTCCCTCTTTTATACTTTTTCTTCGCCCTCTATCTTTGAGCGTGGAAATAAAACAGTCTCGCGACTTATTTCCTTGCGAGACATTCAAGTTGATGATTTGAGTGAAAAACGATTTTTTTTTCTCACGTTTTTCTTTCTTTTCTTTCGTCAAGTTCAACCGAACTAATGTGATGTATTCTATGTGAGACCCGAAGTTCGACTCATTTTTTTTGTTTTTCCTCCTTTTTTCTTGACTTTTTTTTATATGCTATTTACAAGGGAAACGAATTATCAGTCGTCGGCCAGCGTCAATTTAGTGGGACGAACTCTCACGTATATGTGTCGATATAGATAGATATACATAAGCATAAATATATATATTCACACAGTGAAGCACACTGAGAAATTCGTCCTTGTGACTAAACCGGCTGACGATTGTGTATAAGTTCGTCTCTTCGTAGTTCGAAGTTCGATTTTTTTTTCTTTTTTATCGACTTCGATACCTCTCTCATCCCAAGGAATAATTCCTTTTTAGTATCCTTCTCCGCTCATTCGTATTTATCATTCATTCTCAATTGTCCTTTCGCGCCTTCTTTTTACTCTTCTTTTGTGGTTTGGCTTCCGTCCAGACGTCTAAAAAAATCATTGAAATCATTAATCAAATTTCGAAATAAATAATAGAAAATAAACGTTAAGTGGGGATGTGCCAATAGCGACAGTCAGTTCAGTTCAGTTTAGAGTTGTAAATAATGCATTACTTTGATAAAGCATTACTGTATTTATTACCCATTACACTGCATAATGTGAAATGGTTAAGTGTACCATTACAAAATACAAAAGTAATGTGTAATGGATGCATGTGCCATTAAAAATACAAAAAGTAATGTGTAATGAATGCATGTTCCATTACAAATAAAAAAAGTAATGTGTAATGGATGCGTGTCCCATTACAAATAAAAAAAAATAATGTGTAATGGATGCATGTGCCATTACAAATACAAACAGTAATTTGCAGTGGAGAATATTCCATTACAAATAGAAAAATTGCCGTGCTCGTATTAGAAACTTGCACATTGCTGTCTCATTAATTTATTTCGCTCAGTAAAAGTTCATCCACAATTATCACAAATGATCCATAAAGTTAAAAAATAGAAACAAAAAAACAGACAGTTCATCGTTAAATATCAAGTACGAAAATGTACTCAACCCCAAAAATTATCCAACTTTATATTGAACTTGCTTTTACACGCTGTCACCCATAATTATAGGCAATCTAATAAAAATTACAAGTTACTGATACAAAATTTGTCGCTTTATTGAATCCCTAAATAACGTGCGTATTCTTTTTTTTAACTTTATGGATCATTTGTGATAATTGTGGATGAACTTTGAGTGAGCGAAATAAAATAATGAGACAGCAATGTGCAAGTTTCTAATACGAGGACGGCAATTTTTCTATTTGTAATGGAATATTCTCCACTGCAAATTACTTTTTTTTTAAATTGTAATTTGTAATGGAACGTGCATACATTACACATCACTTTTTTATTTGTAATGGAACACGCATCCATTACACATTATTTTCTTTATTTCTAATGGCACATGCATACATTACACATTACTGTTTTATTTGTAATGGAACACGCAACCATTACACATTACTTTTTTATTTGTAATGGAACATGCATACATTACACATTGCTTTTTTTATTTGTAATGGAAAACTTGTCCAATACACATTGTTTAAAGTAATGGGTAATGCATTACTTTTACATTACTATTTTCACAACTCTGGTTCAGTTCGACTCGAAACTCCAAATCAAATTATTCGAATTTTACTTGGATCAATCTTTTAGTGCAGTTTTGCAAATCTTAGGGCAATTTTTTTACCTTTCCGTTTGGCAGTAAAGTTAAGAATTAAATACAAAAATTACACGAATATTATTTGTCGACTTGATGTATGAACCAAAACTTGAAAGAGAAACTTTTTTATTGTGTAAAAATCCTCATAATTGATAATCTTTGATTTTTTTCTGATATATTTTACGGTTAATTGAATTTACGTTAAATATTGTAATCATTTTTAAACCTTTTTACTTTTAATATTTTTCGAAATTGATTGTGAGTATCAAATAGAATAGAATTCGTCCAATTATTCGCACGCCTCCAATTTCAAGTAAAAATCGCGATAATTAATGGAAAGAATCGAAATGATTTCCGTACTTATCATCATTTGTTGTATTGAAACAATTTGAAACTTACCGCCCAATTCATCGAATGCCGGAACATTCTGTTCTTCAGAATCGACAATTTCCGTCGTTGGCTCGACGGGCTCAGGTTTCTTCTTCGTTTCTTCGGATTTCTTGGCAGATGATTTTTCGACCGGTTTCTTCTCGATCACGGTTTTTTTTTCGACTACAGGTTTCTTCTCGACGACGGATTTTTTCTCGATTACAGGCGCTGGCGCGATTGTTGTCGGGGACGACGGTGCGTTATCTCCCTCGCTGACTTTCTTCGATTTCTTGGACTTTGCCTTCTTCTCTTCCTTCTCGGGCTTCTCGATCTTTTCGAACTAAGTGTACAAAATAATTTGAAAATGATGAAAGTGTCAACGTTTGAATGATTTTCACGCCAGTTTCATTACCTTGAAAATTTCAAACCTTCATATTCTAATAAAAAATGGATTTTTATTTAAAACCATATTGAATTTTTTTTTAATGAATTATTTCGCAAATTTGCGATCGCCGATTTTGAAAAAAATTCGATTTCCACATTTTCTTTCTCACCTTCATAGCTTCTTCCTTCTGCTCGACGCTGTTATCAACGACAACAACGTCTTCGACGACGACGATTGGTTCAAGAACAACGTCCTTCTGATTTTTTTCCTTCAATTCCTTGTTCTCAGTTTCCTTGGCGATTTTATCCTTTATCTCGATTTTCTCGTTCTCCTTGTCCCTCGATGAATTCTCGTTTATCATTTGATCCGACCTTTTGTTCTTGCTTTTCTTGGACGGAGTCTCTTCATCCTTTTTCTTATTTTTCTTGTCCTTTCTCGAGTAAGCTGGCTCCCAGTCTCCTGCGAAATTAGATGAAACATTTAATCCATGAGGAAAAAACATCGTGAGGAAGAAAAATTACAGACAAAACGCCGACAAACTCAAAGACTCACCATCGTCAAAGTCGAGTGGTTTTTCCATTATGAGGTTCTTGAGATTCTTCTTGTTCTTCGTCTGCTCAACTTTGTTCTCTTTTCCAGTCTTAGCTGTTGCATTTTTGTCCTTTTTGGCAACCGTCGGTTTGTTGTCCTCTTGCTTTCTCTCTTTCAACTTACCTTCGACATCCTCCGTGTTGTTTTTTGCAACCACTTTCTTTGCCGGCTCGGCCTTTGCGGGAGAGGATTTCTTCACTGGACTCGATTTCTCGTTCGTCACCTGTGCATTGGTAGATCGCTAGGAACGATACAAGCAATCGTCAGTCTTCAAAATTGACTTTCATGGTCACTGTGCATTGTTCAGTTAAAAATTCACTGATTTTTTCAGATTTTTCAGCCTGTTATCGAAATTTATCCAGGACAGAGAAGATCATGAAAAAATATAAATTTTTTTAGGAAGAAACAACAATAAAATTCATCTAAATCTCTCTAAAAATTCAATCATATTCTCGTTTTATAGATGTGCTTTTAAAACCAAAACTGTTTTTCAAACTTTAATAAACTTTTTTTTTTAATTTTATTTCCATGAATTTCCATGAATTATTTTGAATAGTTATCGTAACTTTCATATCCGCGTGTTGGTAAAAAGAATTTTTGGTCAGTGGAAAAAATCTTTGCACATTGGGCTTTTTATTCGTTTCTGTGATAAATCAATTTCTTTTTTTCATATAAACGATACAATAATAATAAAGACAGATAATTGATATAAAAACAATAATAATTTAGATAAAATGGTGGCCACTTCGGTCAAGAAAATAGCTGGCAGAAAGATAATTGTTCCCTGATGAAAATTCAAAATAATAGAATCAAAACAAATAATCAATTAACGATACTTCAAATTCGTAACGATAACAATATTTTTCTTATAATACAGAGTCAGGGTCGACAGGACTAATTTTTTTTCATTGCAATACATAAATGTTCAGAACAAAAGTTTCACAATATGTTTTATTAAACTTTTTTATATTATATCAATCAATCAATATATATCAAATCAGCAATGGACATTTGGAAGACATTTATTTTTTCATAGCTTTTACATTAACGCTATTTTATTAATTTATAATTATTTATGATTGAATTCATCAAACAAAACGGTCTGCCTAAATATTTTCTGACATTTCTAAGTTTTTCTCGACTGTCGGGCCACCATGAACAAATGGTTGAAACAAAGTAAAACTGGTAGTTTATTATCGCGAAAACGGAATTTTCTCAAAATTCTAGTTTCCTGCCAATACAATCGTCTCAAATCGCGTCATTTTGTAACCCCGAAGGTATAAAAACATTCAACCGCAACCGTAAAAAAAAAAGTACATCGTGATTTAAAGTAAAAATTACAAAACTAAATTTTAAAAACAGCCGGTAACTTACCGACCGTTTCCGCGCGATCTCTCAAGTGTCAGAGTTTCAGCGAGAAAAAAAAAACTGTTACGTCACAAGAAAATTTCACGCGAAAGACGCTCGCGCGCGAGCGCCCTCTGAAACGCAAACACAGCTGATTATCGACGTGTGTGTGTACGTTTGAAAAAGCGCATATGCCATCCTTGTGGACGAGCAACCATATGGCAACATTGGCGACAACATGGAATAATAATCGCGTTAAAAAAGATGCATTCCCTTTATTCGCGCGGTCTCTCGCGAATTAATGTCTTTCAGCGCGCGTCAAACCGTTTGTCGCGATAACGAATATTGTTTTCAGTGAAAAACCAGCAAAACGGAGCACGAGTAAGGGAAAAAGAACTGTGAGCGTCACTCACCTTTTCCTTGATCTTTCCGCTGCGTTTTTTGGCGCTCTGCTTGCGATCGGCATCGCTGACCGTCGAAAGTTGGGCGAAGGGTGGCTGCTCCGCATTTTTGAAACCAAAAGCGTATACGATAACAGCGCATACGATTACGATACCAACGGGCACCGCGTACTGAAAATGCTGCAGCAACAGGCTCACGTCCATGCTTGACCGATCTTCCACTCTTTCTCACTTGTTTTCAACGCCCCCCCTCGATCTACCGAAAGTTTCTCTTTCCGCAAACGAATTTAAAAACCCTTCTCGAGGTTCGAATGACACGAGACTTTTCGGCAATACGTCGTGGACCAAACGCGCGCGGTGTATTGAGAGAAATAAAAGCGACACGATTATACTTACGAAGATGCGCGCGCACTCGCGTGTGTCTCTCTGTGTACGAGCCGCGATGACACGGACGAAAAAAAGGGACACGTATACACGCGCGCTTTTGCACTGACAGCTCGGAACAAGTTCGCTCGATCGTTGAACAGACGGAAAAGAATCGCGGCGAGAAGAAATAAAGAATAAACGACGAGGGAGGAGAGAGAGAAAGAAAAAGAGAGAGACAGAGGCTCGACGTGCACTGACACCGCGTCGCCCAACACACACGAATTTCACGAAATTGTTGCCCTGGCGGCAAAACGTTGTACTAACGAGTGCCAGGCGGGCGCCGACCCCGCGTGACGCGGCCGCTGACGCAACTACTGCGCAAGTCAGTTCGAATACATCGGCGCATCCGGTTTGGAGGCTAAATTCAAAGCAGAGATCAGCAGTAATATTTTCAGGCACATTTTCGGAAAATATTATCAATTTTTTTGAAAATTAATAATTTTGAAATCTAAATTTTCAATTACCGGACAATGGCTAATGGAAAAAAATAAATTTCCAATTATCCAAATAATCGGTAATTGATCGGAAAATAATATCAATTACTCAGAAAATGGGTAATTGGTTTCAAAATATTTCCAATTATCCGAACAATCAGTAATCGGTGAAAAAATAATATCAATTAATCAGAAAATGGGTAATTAGTCTGAAAATTGTTCAATTGTCCGAATAATCGGTAATTGGTCTCGAAATAATATCAATTTTTCAGAAAAAAAGTTAATAATTTATTAAAAATCGTTGTGATAAGAGATATAAGATTGCCAAAAATTATAGTTTGTAAAGGAAAATCATAAAAATTGCAAAATAATTATGATTTTCCTTGAAAAGCGATCGTTGGTGAATTAAACAATCAAAACTTTTTTTAATATTCTTTATCGTGAATTTTTCGCTTTTAGGATCAAGAGCTCATACCGGAAGTAGTACAAACTTGACTCGCTGACCGTTTTACAATGACAAGTATTGCTCTGGGATATTTGTTTTGATAAATTGATCGGAAATTATCGACAAGGGGGGAAAATGTTTTATTAGTAGCAAATTTACAATATGTACAATCATCTTTGCAGTTTTTTTTGTTTTCACTGTTCAATAATGATAATTAGCTTTTTGCGACTTTCGCGAATTGTACGACCATCGGTTTGTCCTTCAATATATAGCCATTTGTCTCGTTCAGCGCCAATTGTGCCTGGCCAATGTTCTGCAATGTCACGAAAGCCTGACCCTTCATACGTCCCTCTTGCATGAGCCGCACAACGTATCTGAAACAGAGTTGTAAATAATGCGTTACTGTATTTATTACCCATTACAAAATATAAAAGTAATGTGTAATGAATGCGTATGCCATTACAAATAAAAAAAAGTAATGTGTAATGGATGCGTGTTCTTTTACAATTAAAAAAAGGAATGTGTAATGGATGCATGTCCCATTACAAATAAAAAAGTAATGTGTAATGGATGCATGTGCCATTACAAATACAAAAAGTAATGTCTAATGTATGCATGTTCCATTACAAATAAAAAAGTAATGTGTAATGGATGCATTTGCCATTACAAATAGAAAAAGTAATATGTAATGTATGAATGTTCCATTACAAATAAAAAAGTAATGTGTAATGGATCCATGTCCCATTATAAATAAAAAAAGTAATTTGCAGTGGAGAATATCCCATTACAAATAGAAAAATTGCCGCGCTCGTGTTAGAAACTTGCACATTGCTGTCTAATTATTTTATTTCGCTCACTAAAAGTTCATCCACAATTATCACAAATGATCCATAAAGTTAAAAAATAGAAACAAAAAAACAGACAGTTCATCGTTAAATATGAAGTATGACAATGTCCTCGGCCCCAAAAATTATCCAACTTTATATTGAACTTGCTTTTACCCATAGTTATAAGCAATGTAATAAAAATTACAAGTTACTGATACAAAATTTGCCGCTTTATTGAATCCCTAAATAATGTGCATGTTCTTTTTTTTAACTTTATGGATCATTTGTGATAATTGTGGATGAACTTTTAGTGAGCGAAATAAAATAATGCGACAGCAATGTGCAAGTTTCTAATACGAGCACGGCAATTTTTCTATTTGTAATGGAATATTCTCCACTGCAAATTACTTTTTTTTTTAATTGTAATTTGTAATGGAACGTGCATACATTACATATTACTTTTTTATTTGTAATGGAACACGCATCCATTACACATTACTTTTTTTATTTGTAATGGCACATGCAGCCATTACACATTACTTTTTTCATTTGTAATGGGGCATGCATCCATTACACATTACTTTTCTGACTTGTAATGGTAAACTTGTCCAATACATATTGTTTAAAGTAATGGGTAATGCATTACTTTTACATTAATATTTTCACAACTTTGATCTGAAATAATACCGTTAATTTCAATGTCGATAATGTATCGCGAAACAATTTCATTTATGTGAGAATGGGAAAATTGTACGGAAAATTGAACTCACTGTGATTCCGAATTGTCAAGTCTCTCATTCACGTAACGACGATATATAAAATGCAAATCTTTCGCTTCAACCTGCTTGGAAAGATTTTTTATGTAGAGACGACAAGAGGGCTTGCCGGCGTGGTAATTCTTGAATACCGGAAGTAGTCGTTGATCTGAAAAATTGCAAAGTTTTTAATTAAGAAAAAAATATTCATATATTTCGACAATTGGTAATTCAAAGGAAAGAATACTAACGAGAACAGAAAAAATAATTAAAAAATTTGCAAAGGATACCGCAGCTTTGAATTTGATAATGGATAAATAAAATAAAATAAATAAGATATTAGAAAAATAGAATTTGATATTAGAAAAATTTGCAAAATTGCGCGATTTTACCTCAAAGAGAAACCTTACAAAAACCTCGACGATAAAATCAGTCACTGGTGTTTTTTAAAGAATAAAAATATTTAAAAAATCTCGTATTTCGTTCTCTGCAGTTCCCTCTTGGAAAAATCAATGATTTACCGTTGCTCGATATTTTGTTCGCTTCCAATTCTTCCGTAGTGATAAAATCTTTGTCCTCTTCTTTGTTCGCTTGCTCGTTATCAGTTCCTTTGTTTTCCGGTTCGTCCCTTTTAGCGGGGAACATGAGACCAAAACCACCCTCGACGTCGGACGATGGATTATCGCTCGATTCCGCCAATCGTATTTCTGTGTCCAATTTTTCCACCGTTTTCAATTCGATCTTCCGCGTTTTCGCTTCGCCAATTTGAACCGACTCGAAAGCGTCCTCGGGTCTCATGACTTTGCTCGACGTTATTGTGCTTGTTGGAATATTTTGTCTCGAAGGGTTCACGAATTTCGGTATCTTCAACCGTTTTTGCGACTGCGGCCTCGTGCGCTTGACAGCAATGTTCGCGAGTGGATTAGATTTGCTTTCACCATCCGACTCGATCTCAGATTCCTCATCATTCTGCTCCTTCTCCTCTTCCTCCTCTTCGTCATCCTCCACGTGTATTATCGTTTCGTCTCTGTCGTCGCCAACGCGTCCCAATATGTCGCGATATTTTTCAATGTCGTAGGCCTCACGCAGCATTGGGAATTCTTCCTCGAGCTCTTCGAACGGCGGTGGCAAATTCATCTTATTCATCAGATGCAAAACCTACGGTTATAATACAAATTTATTGTATATTCACAGAGATTTTTCCTACGGTTGTATAATTTTAGATTCCAACATTTTCATGGTCCGTTTGATATTAGACATTTAAGGGGGTCGTCTAATGTGAAACCTGTTTTTTAAATGTTTTTTTCGGGAATTTTTTTTTTACAAACCATTCAAATAAAATAATTTATGAATTGTGTATCATTTTTATTAACATTTGAACAAACTTTGTGAATTTGTTGAAGTGAATCGGATACACACGGCCCAATAGGAACACATATAAAAAAAAAAGTGCTCCACTTATCTGAAATCAAAAAACCAAACGCCATTTCAATTGTGAGACTCGAAGCTCTACCGTGAACCAAAATAAAGTCAGAATTCCAAGAAAATGATTTTTTTTACGCTTTGGAAAAAAAAATCGATTTTTCGCATTGAATATTTTTTCTAAAGCGTAAAAATAAAATGATTTTTTTGGAATTCTGACTTTATCTTGGTTCACGGTAGAGCCTCAAGTCTCATAATTGAAATGGCGTTTGGTTTTTTGATTTCAGATAAGCAGAACGATCGGAATCATGGCAGCAGTGGAGCACCTTTTTTTTTTAATATGTGTTCCTGTTGGGCGCTGTATCTCCGATTATATTTAATACACTCACAACAAAAAATTCACAAAGTTTGTTCAAATGTTAATAAAAATGATACACAATTCATAAATTATTTTATTTTAATGGTTTGTCAAAAAAAAAATCCCGAAAAAGCACATTAAAAAAACAGGTTCCACACTAGACGACCCCCTTAAGGTAAATACATTATAACTGCTGAAATTAGAACGAAATATCCAGTATAAGACTAAAGTTGAATTCAAAATTTTTGAATGATAGAATTTACTCGATCATTGCAAATGCAAGGAATTTCCGAAACAATTGAAAATCCTCACGATTTTTAATTATTCAGCTAATGTTACAATTACCAGATTTGAAGAATCACTACTGTCATTTTTTGCTACTAACTTGATCCGTTGTAAAGTTATTAATTTTTGTTTAGCTTATACATACAAACACTCTGTTATTAATTTTCAAAATACATTTTTTTAACAGATTGAAAAGCCTTAAAAATGAAAAACTATACTTTAAATGATTGCATCAAAATTATTATTCGTCATGATTTCTTGTAATTATTATATACGAGGCATTCCACACCGATTCGACCTGAGTCTGACTCTTCACCTCTCCGATTTTGTCCGCAATTTTTTATGGGTTTGTAGTAACTCTGAAAAGCACTCAGGATTTTTTTCAGTTTTTTTTTTGAACGATTTGACTCAAGTATGGTTTAGTTTTTTTTTTCGAAAAAGCTTTTTATAGACAGAAGGAAACCCTTTGCCCACTTATGCTCAACCCTTGAAACTTTCCATATAAAAACGGGATTTTTGTTATTTTCTTCAGATTTTCAATTTTGGGCTAGAGGTAATTTGTTTAGAAAATTAGAATTTTATAAACAAATTACTTTGTTTGAGCATTGAGCCAAAGTGGGCAAGGGTTTCATCCTGGTTATAACAAGCTTTTTCAAAAATTTAAATTTAAAAAAAATTGAAGGAGGAACCTGAATTGAGTGGACCGTTA
Source organism: Alloplasta piceator (assembly GCA_946863875.1). NCBI lineage: Eukaryota > Metazoa > Arthropoda > Insecta > Hymenoptera > Ichneumonidae > Alloplasta > Alloplasta piceator. The sequence continues at coordinate 13,296,065 of OX333071.1, read as the reverse complement.
TCCAAACATTTTTGTGTGAATTAAAGATCTTTAAAAAAATATTTTGATAAGAGCCCGCTCAATTCGGGCTTCTCCTTTTCTTTGAAAAAAAAATAATTTAACCATAGTTAAGTCAAATCGCTCCAAACAAATCTGAAAAAAATCCTGAGTGCTTTTCAGAGTTACTACAAAACCATAAAAAATGGCGGACAAAATAGGAGAGGTAAGGGGTTAGACCCAGGTCGAATCAGCATGGAATGCCTCATACTTATTTACAAACCTGAGTATAAAAAGCTGGTTCCTTGATGAGCTGTATAGCTATTCTCAAGAGCGTATTTCTCGTTGGCAAAGAGTATCTGTACCACAAATTAGGATGAGGAGGTTGAGAAAAAAGTTCGTTGCTGGTCCAGCCGTTTAGCTTCTTCAAAAAAGCTTGATAATGTTTGCCATCGAAACTCTCTTTCCCAGCTTCCTCGTCGCTGCTCTCCTCGTCGATTGTTTCCTCCTCCTGATTTTCGAGGGACAACGATTTTTTCGCAAATTCAACCGAGAGATACTGTCCCTTGACTTCCAACTGATGCAACTGCAGAAACGCGTCCGTGGCCGCTTGTTTGGATGGAAATTTGACAAAGGTCGAGCTGTAATTGTCGGAGCGTCTGACCGTGCGAGTGTTCGTTGCTCCATATTTCTTGAATAATTCCTCGCGCCTCTCGTCCGACAAATGCGGTGGAAGATGAAGAACTCTGAGAGTATCGGAAGCCTGAAAAGTCATCAATGTATTGTGTACAGAGCAGAGTTGTGAAAATAGTAATGTAACAGTAATGCATTACCCATTACTTTAAACAATGTGTATTGGACAAGTTTTTCATTACAAATTACAAAAGCAATGTGTAATGGATGCATGTGCCATTACACATAAAAAAAGTAATGTGTAATGGATGCATGTGCCATTACAAATAAAAAAAAGTAATGTGTAATGGATGCGTCTTCCATTACAAATAAAAAAGTAATGTGTAATGTATGCATGTTCCATTACAAATAAAAAAAAGTAATGTGCAATGGATGCATGTCCCATTACAAACAAAAAAGTAATGTGTAATGGATGCGTGTTCCATTACAAATAAAAAAGTAATTTGTAATTTATGCACATTCCATTACGAATTGGAATTTTTAAAAAAAGTAATTTGCAGTGGAGAATATTCCATTACAAATAGAAAAGTTGCTGTGCTCGTATTAGAAACTTGTACTTTGCTGTCTCATTATTTTATTTTGTTCACTAAAAATTCATCCACAATTATCACAAATGTTCTATAAAGTAAAAAAAAAAAAAACATGCACATTATTTAGGGATTCAATAAAGCAATAAATTTTGTATCAGTAACTTGTAATTTTTATTAGATTGCTTATAATTATGGATAACAGCATGTAAAAGCAAGTTCAATGTGAAGTTGGATAAATTTTGGGGTTGAGTACATTTTCGTACTTCAATATTTGCGATTGATTCCGAATACTGATGACGTGCTCAAACAATATTACAGTGATACCCAACTTCCTTTTCTTCCATCTCAATTTGTTTCGAGCGAAATAGAATAATGAAACAGCAGTGTGCAAGTTTCTAATGTGAGCACAGCAATTTTTCCATCTGTAATGGAATATTCTCCGCTAACATTTTTTTTTCTTTTCAATTTTAATTTGTAATGGAGCACTCGGTCATTAGACGTTATTTTTTTTAATTTGTAATGGCACATGCATCCATTACACACTACTTTCTTTATTTGTAATGGGACATGCGTCCATTACACATTAATTTTTTTTATTTGTAATGGGACATGCATTGATTACACATTACTTTTGTATTTTGTAATGGTACACTTATCCATTTCACATTATGCAGTGTAATGAGTAATGAATACAGTAATGCATTAACAAAGTAAAGCATTATTTACAACTCTGGTACAAAGCTTCTCAGACATGTATATAATTTTTTTTTGAGGTTAGGGACGACTTTTGATACACGAAATCCGTTTATATACGCACCATTATAAACGCGTCTCCTTGCTGACGTTTGTTTACAGAAACAATTGCTGCGTTACAACTTTTTCACTACGATAACCTTCGATTCACTGACGAGGAACGATTTTTCTCGCGAATCTTGTTTTCGTAAAAAAATTCTTCTACGCTTTATATTTTTGTGACATAAAAACAATTCGCGATGCTCGCGGAATTGACCCGCAGCGCCATCTGCGCTCCTCTAGCGCTGTTTCTCTCTATCGCGTCGAAATGCCAAATATGGATTTAACCATCCGCGAGATATTACTACGCCCCTCGTTGCCATAGCAACAGTTTACCCCGGGGACTACTTTCGGAAGTTCACTTTTCATTTTTTTTTCCCGACAAATATCCCGCGAGCAACCGGCTCAAATCAAAACTCTCGGGTCGCATCGCTTCTCCCATCGTTCGCGTATTAGATTTCATCGAAAAGGCGTTACTCGATCGATCCTCGTCCCTTTTTTTCATCCCGAATTTGCGGTTTAATCAAATTCGCGAATAATCGCCCCGTCGCTTGTCAATAACCCGCTCTATTGATTCCGCCCTCTGACGAACCGCCGGCCTTTAGGCTCTCGTCTCGTGTCTCACACGGTTGATTCCTGTGTCGGAAGAGATCGCCTCTACTTTCCCTCGATCTTCCGCGAAGAAAATAATCTTTCCGAAAAACGAGACTCATCGATCATGTGAGTACGAAACAGCGACGACATATTTGGCCTTGTCGAATGTTGACATCATCGTTAATCAATTTTAAAATGTAAATTTTCATGTCTTGGTTTCTCTTCATCGAGGGAACGGCCATCTTCGATATTTTGCTGACCTCGAGATATAACTCATTGCAATCAATACTCTGTTTTTTTTTTTCTCTCGCCTATATGCAATTTGTCGTTTTCTTTCTCCGGCGAATTTTGCATCAATTTTGCAGCGAAGGATTCACACTCGTTATTTCAGGCTTGATGTATATCTTCATCTTTGCTTTCGTAGTTTTTCCGGTATTTCGAATTTTTAGCGATTGAACCGTTTTTTTCCGCGCCGAATTTGCAGAGAAGTTGCACTGGTTTCATGGGACAATGTTGGAATTACGTTTTTTGCATAGGTTCAACAGGGACCGGGATCAGAGTAGATCCAGGAGAGGCGGCGGCGGAAGAAATGGTCACGGCGGCGGCGGAGACGGACACAGCCGATTCAACAATCGCGATTCCATGAGCGGCGGAAGCCGAGGTGCTCTTCCACCCAAGGGAAAACAGCATGGAAGTGCACTGAAGAAACTTCACTGGGACACTCGGTCCTTGGAACCCATTAGAAAAGATTTTTATGTAGAGCATCCGGCGGTGAGAAACAGGTGAGGTTTTTGCGCACAAAGAAACAGGAATCTGAGTTCAAAATTCATGCATTTCCTTTCTCCACGTTTAGCCGAGTCTTTTTCTTGAATCAGTCTGTTTGCCAATTTTTGCGTTCTCTTGGAAAAAGCTTGACAAATGTTTTCCAAAATGAATAGAACATTTTTCCACAGATTATTGATTTTTTTTGTTATTTAGAAATATCTTTCTTGCTAATTACTAATTCTTAGAAAAAATTAGTAATATTTTATCATTAATTAGTAATTTTTTTGGAAAAATTAGAAATGGTTCGTCACTAATCACCAATTTTGCAGAAAAATTAGTAATATGGCTCCGCTAATTACTAATGTTAAAAAAAACCCTGCAAATTGGACATTTGCACTTTGCTTCCTCATCTTGATCACATCGTTTCCTTTGTTAACTATCAAAAAACATGAGCAATCAACGTGCAAATTTCCCAAATTCTTTCAAATTCACTTCTCGCTAAATTTGATTTTTGCCAAATTCAACAGAGAACAACCTTGATCGCTATCTTGAATGTGTACAAAATTTCAGTATAATATCTCGCAAATAGCCGAAGATAGAGTATGCTATTTAAAAAAAAAAAAAATTGATAACATTTTAATCAATCGATCGATTTTCGCCAAATTTAATAGCGAACGTCCTCGATAGCTATATTAGCTCTGTGCAAAGTTATCTTATACTATCAATATCTTAAAAATTGCACAAGTTAGAACGATTATGCTATTTTTCAAAAAATAAAAAATTTCATACAATTTTGATCCCTCAATGGATTTTTGCCGAATTTAATAACGAACGACCTCGAAACTATATTAGCTATATAGCTTTATAGCTATATTAGCTCTGTGCAAATTTTCAGTGAAATATCTTAAAAGTTGCACAAGTTAGAGCGTTTATGCTATTTTTCAAAAAGTTCAAAATTTCATGAAAATTTTTAATAGCTATATAAGCAAAAAGTAAGAAGCTATGTGTAAATTTCTAAATGCACAATATTCTTTTCACTTTCCAAAAGTTTCAAAACTTTTAGCTTCTTAGCTGTACAGTTTTTGTTTTTCGAAGAACCAGAAGAAATTAAAAATGACAAAAATTACCTCCATGCAGAAAGAAACTTTCAGAAACTGTGTTGATTATGCAATGAATAGAAAATATTAACAATATCAAGGAGGCGGAAGGATATTGCAGTGATGCTGAATTGATCTGTTAAAGAACTCCGGAGGAAGTCAATCAATTTCGTCAAGCCGCTGAGATAACTGTAAAAGGAGAAAATGTACCGAATCCCATTCAGTTCTTCGAGGAGGGAAATTTTCCAGCCTACGTCATGGATGGTATTAGGAATCAGGGATACGCCCAACCCACTGCGATTCAGTCCCAAGGCTGGCCCATCGCTCTCAGCGGCAAGGATCTCGTTGCAATCGCGCAAACAGGATCCGGCAAGACTCTCGGGGTGAGCAACATTTATTCGTAAATATATTTATTAGACTGATTTAAAAAAACGACTATTTTTTGTTTTTCGAAATAACATATTAAATACTTTCGGGGAGATGAAAAAAGATTAAAAGCAGAGCTCTTAATATAAATATTTAGATACGTCTCATCGCAAATTTCTATTTCCCATTTAAATAAGACAGGAAAAAAAATAAGTTTCACCATTTTACCAGAAACTAAAAAAAAGAACAGTGAAATTCACTCTTGATTTAACTTTAACCTTGAATAACTTTTGAAGGAGTGAGTTTATAAAAAACTCATAAGAGATCTTTTTTGTAGAACGTTCAATTCTTTATAAGAATATGCGTCGTTCATTTGAATACATTGACTTGAAGCCAAGATATAAAATGACAAAGTTTGAAATTTTTTATTCCTGTGCTAATGGGAAATAGAAATTTGCGATGAGACATAACTAAATATTTATATCAAGAGCTCTGTTTTTAACAGGCATCTTTTTTCACCTCCCCGAAAGTATTTAATATGTTATTTCGAGAAACAAAAAATAGTCGCTTTATTTGAATCAGTCTAATATTATATTATATTACCTATAACTCCAAAGATGGAGAACTAGAGTTGGCAAAATTAATTGCAATACTTGAAACTGCCCTGTTGGATATTTCGTCTTTTCTACATTGAGGAAGAAACAGAATATAATGATAGTTTGAAACTTGCTAGAAAAATAATCTCATCTTGTTACTTGTGTACTTGTTAGCCACATTATTTTCCATTCTTCGAAATTATTTCTCAATCATTTTTATTATAGTACAGTCAGCCTCAGATATTTTTCGAAATGAAAATTAGTTTTTATCTAAATAATAATAATTTTGCCGTCAAAGTAGAAAAATTTGAAAAATTTCCTATAAGTTCAACTTAAAGCTTGAATAACTTTTGAAGGAGTGAGTTTATTGAAAAATCATAAGAGTACTTTTTTGTAGAGCGTTCAATTTTCTACAAAAAATATGTATCTCTCATTGCTAAATATTTACTTCCTTCGGAGAAAAAAAATTTGATGTAAAGCTTGGAAAAATCCCATGTTCTTTAAACGGGAAATATATCGTCTTTGGAGCAATGTTTAAGGCCGTGTTCTAGTGTAGAAAACCAAAATTTAGGGATTTTTCAACATGCTATGAAAAAAAAACTAAACATGTTTTTGCATTCATTTTTTCACCACATATTTATTCATTCTTCAATATTCGACAAAAAAATTGGCCATAAAAAAATCGAATATCTTGAAAGATACCGGCTGATGAAGTGGGGGTGGGAAAAAAACGGCCTCTGCGTGTTGACGTGATTGCAGGCGTTCTATGCATCAGAAAAAAATATATATATTCTTCATCGGGAAGAATGTCATTGCAGCCCCTACCACAGGCAAAAAAAATCACAAAATGGCGGCTGTTTGAAAAAAAAAATCATTTTTTGCCGTTTTTTTTCTCATAATTGTGAATTTTTTAAAAATAGTTGAAAACAAAAATTTCGGGATAAATCTGGTAGGGGCGACAGAAGGGTGTATAAAGAATGTCCACAAAAAATTTCAACTAAATCGGTTGATTACAACTGGGGATATCATTTCAACCGTTTCGAAAAAAGTAGTTTCGAGAAAAACGCGTTTGGCCGTGTTCTAGTGTAGAAAGCCAAAATTTAGGGATTTTTCAACATACTGTGAAAAAAAAACTAAACATGTTTTTGCATTCATGTTTTCACATATTTATTCCTTCTTCAATATTCTACAAAAAAATTAGCGAAAAAAAAATTCCAATATCTTGACAGATACCGGCTGATGAAGTGGGGGTGGGAAAAAAACGTCGGTTATTTCCACCTCACTAATTACTGCTATAACTCCGTTAATATTTGGAATTTCTAAATTTCCTTTGGAGGGTACATTCTTGAGACATTAAACACTGAAAATATGCACAAAAAAAATCGATTTTTTCAAAATTCTACACTAGAACACGGCCTTAATGTGGATATTGAGGGCTTTTTATGGTTTGATATTTTTTGTTGGGTCATGAACTAAAAATTTAGGGGAAGCTATTAAAAAAAAAAACCAAATTGTTAAATAACGGACAACCTACTGGTCATCCACTTTAATTGATTTCGAGGTTTTTTGTTTTATCGCAGTACATATTGCCAGCGATAATGCACATAATACATCAGCCACGTTTGAATCCCGGTGACGGACCAATGGCGTTAATTCTTGCCCCGACGCGGGAACTCGCGCAACAGATACAGGAAGTCGCGAATTGCTTCGGCGAATCATCGGCCCGAAACACTTGTATATTCGGTGGTGCGCCGAAGGGTCCGCAGTCGCAGGATCTGGAGGCCGGTGTGGAAATATGCATCGCGACACCGGGCAGATTGATAGATTTCCTCGAGCGTGGAACGACGAATATGCGAAAGTGCACGTATCTCGTGCTCGACGAGGCCGATCGTATGCTCGACATGGGCTTCGAGCCTCAAATTCGCAAGATAATCGAGCAAATAAGACCCGATCGTCAGGTTCTCATGTGGTCCGCAACGTGGCCGAAGGAAGTTCGGGCGCTTGCCGAGGATTTTCTCACGAATTACACGCATTTGAATATCGGCTCCCTGACACTGTCCGCCAATCACAATATTCTGCAGATCGTCGACGTTTGTCAGGAATACGAAAAGGACACGAAGCTGCACAGATTGCTTCAGGAAATTGGCGGCGAGAAGGAAAACAAGACTATCATATTCGTCGAGACCAAGAGAAAAGTCGACGATATAACGAGAAACATAAGACGCGATGGCTGGCAAGCTCTCAGCATCCACGGTGACAAAAATCAACAAGAACGCGATCACGTCCTGCAGGAATTTCGTAGCGGAAGGGCGCCGATTCTCGTTGCCACGGACGTTGCCGCACGAGGATTGGGTAAATATATAGATGTATATTCGACAAAAGTAAGAAATATTTGATTTCTTGATTTTATTGAATCATACGAATGTAGATTGCGGTATACAGAATGATCCTTGACACTTGTCCATCGTCACGTAGAAATCTTCGATCAGTGATGAGCGAGCTTCAATACAAGTACCGGCAAAAAATTTCCGGACAAAACTTCAAAAAAGTTCTCGTTTTTTTATGCCGTTTCGACGGAATTCAACGCAAACTAATTTAACAAGCGGCATTTTAAAGGGGAAAGATTCGGCTTCATTTCCTGTATTTTAAATTGTTTTTAGATTTTGACTCCATTCTGAAAACAACTGTTTTTCGCCTTTTTCCCCTCCCTTCAGGTGCACCCATCTTCTAGAGGATTTTTTTATAATACATTTTTACGATTGGATTCATGAAGGGGAAGTTTGAGCTTCAATTTCCTTTTTTTTTAAACTTGAAGCGATTTTTTTCCCATAGTTATTCTGTTTTTTGTGAAAAAAGCGAAAATTTGAAAAACTTGAAGATAGCAAAAAGTTGCGTCTGTTTTCGTTGAGTTCAGATGAATTTTTTCAGATTTTTTTTTCCAAAATTTTTCTTTCCGACCGAAAATAGCAGAAAAAAAATGTGGGAAAAAAATGTAAAAAAAAATCGAATGTGTTGAAAATGGTAAAATAAAGTATTTTTCCCTCTTAAAATTTTATCAATAATCCCATAGTCTCGAGTTATGGTATTTGAATGATCTGAGCTCCGATCCAGAAAATGAGAAAAAAAAGTTGGAAAAAAAATCTGAAAAAATTTCTCTGAACTCAACGAAAACAGACGCAACTTTTTGCTACCTCCAAGTTTTCATGAATCCTCTTTGTTTTTGTGTTATGCCGGATTTTTCAAATTTTCTCTTTTGTCACAACAAACAGAATAACTTTGGAAACAAAAATCGCTCAAAGTTGTTAAAAAAAAGAAATTGAAGCTCAAACTTTCCCTTTTATGAATCTAATCGTAAAAATGTATAACAAAAATTTCCTCTAGAAGATAAGTGCACCTGAAGAGAAGGGAAAAAAGGTGAAAAACAGTTGTTTTCAAAATAAAGTCCAAATCTAAAAACAAACTGTAAAAATAATTTTTAATGCAGGAAATGAAGCCGAATTCTTCCCTTTTAAAATGCTTGTTAAATTAGTTTACGTTGACTTCCGGCGAAATGGCATAAGAAAACGTTCGAGACCTTCTTTGAAGTTGTGTCCGGAAATTTTTGGCGGGTAGTGTATATCCAAATTCTCTAATTTGTTTTTTTTTCATTCTCGACATTATCTGCAGTTTATTTAAATCCACATCTAAAAAATAACAATAATCGTACATTACATTTTCGTAGTTAACGACCTGAAGGATCGTGAAAACTTAAATATCATGAAATCTTACACATCACAAAACATTTCCAAAATTCATACAAACTCTCATAACATTTTATTTTAAAGTATTTTATTATTATTTTTTTAAATCTGAACTCCTTAGCAATTCCTTTTAAATTCATTGCCAACGATTTTGGTTTCCAGAGTGTCTGTTTACAAAAATGGCACACTCCAAAAGTATTTTTTTTTTAACACTTGTATGAAGATCTCGAAATTTAATGGTTTTTCATAAATATTTCACATTTCCGTGAAAAAATTTATATTGCTTGTCGAAGATTTATACGTGCTAGGGGTCATTGGATTCCAATGTGATGAGTGATGGATCATTGTAAGAAAAAAAATTGAATCGCGTAAAATTCCATCGTCACGACTGGGAATCGGCAACACTTATTGGAATTAGCCAGTGATGCGTTTTTTTCGCAGCATAAAATAAAAGTATGACAATAGTTGGCATTACAAGCCAAGAGCAGCCTGTGTGTACGTAGCAAAAATGTGTGTGTGTGTTTATTTACTTTTTTATTTTTTTAATTCTATTTCTCGATCGCCTCGAGATTTTTTGTAAGTTTTTTTTTTCAACATACATCACACACGATTGGCTACTACTCGCTAAGTCTGTCTGGTTTTTCTTCTTTGTTTTCAGAGGCACAGAGGTCCTTCCTAAAACAGCGCGGTGTACTGCCAGTATTGGGCAGACACAGTGACTTTTTGTTGTGTTATCTTTTATTTTATTTTCATTTCACATGAATTCGATGTTTCTTTCGTAATATCGAGATATTCGATTTTAACGAGAAGATGACGAAAAAAGAAAATTAAAATTACCTTCACAAGTGTAACTCCGACAAACGGGGTGTATCGTTAATAATTGACCTCTGAGATTCTGTTGCATCTGATGCCTCTAAAAAATTGTAACGAGAAAGAGCGAGATAGAGAAAGAAAGAAAAGTAATTAAGGAAATGCACTCGGGCCTCCTAAAAATGCTGCCTTTGTCCCCGTCTTTCCCCCCCTTAACCCCCAGACACCGTCGCGCTGTGTCTGTCTAATTCTAAGGCCGGTATCACGATTATTTCTCACGTGTGATAAAAAAATCGATGAGATAAAACCCGAAGCGCAATGTACACACACTGTATGTCTTCTCTGAGCCGAAAGGTGGGTGATATCAACAAAAAAACCAAAAGTAACAAATTTCCTCGTCGCAAAAAAAAATAATTCTTTAAATTATATATTAGGGTGATTTTTCCGATTCTTTAAAATTTTTTTTTCACTTTCCACCTTAAATTTTGTCGGATATGTCTGAAAAAAATTCCCTGAAAGTAACAGCCCTTAATATTAATATCAAGTACTTTCTCATAGCGTGAAAAGATTTTCCATCTAAAATACACGTAAATCAATTTTTTTTTTCTTCACAATTCTAGAACTCAGCAGAATTTTATGTTATCACATTGTTCTTGGTCGCAATTTATGCAAAATTGAACGATCTTCAAAAGTGCTAAAATTGCTAAAATTAATATTTCTTGAGATATGGGGACATCAACAATTTAAAACGTTTGGTTCGATAAACCATAAAAATTTTATACCACAAATAAGTTAAGCTTCAGTATCTCAAGAAGCATTAATTTTAGCAATTAGGTCTGAAGGACCTTTTTTGTAAAAAATTAAATTTCCAACAAAAATTTACCTCTATTTTTTCGTTTAAGTTGATCATTTCGGAGATAACAGCAAAAAACGAGAATTTTGGGTAAAAATCAACTTTAGTGACCCGAACCATCTTACCAGTGTAAGTTATACTTACGCTGTTAGGGACACTTTGAAAGATTGTTTAATTTTGCGTAAATTGCGACCAAGAACAATGTGATAGCACAAAATGCCACTAAGTTATAGAATTTTGAAAAAAAAAAATCGATTTACGTGCATTTTGGGTGGAAAATCTTTTCGCGCTATGGAAAAGTACTTAATATTAATATTAAGGGCTCTGACTTTCAGAGAATTTTTTTCAGACGTATCCAACAAAATTTTAGGTGACGAGTGAAAAAAAAAGTCGAAAAAATTACCCTTTTTGATATTCGCTTCGGATGATTCGAGAGAACAGTGTTTTGTGAACATGCACTAGTTGTCGATTTAATTTTTAGACATTTTCTGTTCTTCGTTAATTATTCAGCTTCTTTTTTTCGTGATTAGCGTCAATTTTTCTCGTTTCTCCTCGAATCGTCCCGACCTTATCGCGAGAAAGAGAGAGCATAAAAAAATGTGTCATTTTTATTTTTGTCATATTTCTTCCACAGACGTTGACGACGTCAAGTACGTGATCAATTTCGATTATCCATCGTCTTCGGAGGACTATATACATCGTATAGGACGCACAGGACGAAGACGTCAAACGGGCACGGCTTACGCGTTTTTCACGACCCACAATATGAAACACGCTAATGACCTGATCGAGGTTCTGAGAGAAGCCGGACAAAGTATCAATCCTCGTCTCAGCGAAATGGCAGAATTGGCCAAATCCGGAAGCTTCGCTGGACGAAGTAAGAAATTACACTATAAGAGTAAAATAATATTTTTGGTTTTCCCGGAAACTTGGAAATGTCGGGGAATTTTTTAAGTGTCAGGGAAATCAAAAAATATCAGGTAATTAAATATTAGTCGAGGAAAATATAAAAAGAACTCGTAAATAATGCGAAACAAGAAGCTCTTGTCAATGAAAAAATCATGGCGTTGAAAATTTACTCCTTCCAAAGATATAATTTAATAAATAATACCAAAGAATGAATAATAATTAACATATGCAATGTTCCTACCGTGTTAGTTTTTTTCACAAATCTGAATGGCTTGTCAGGGAAATTTTTGACAATATGAGGGAAATGGCAGGGAATTTTTTTCATCCGATTTAGTGGCCACCCTGCTTACGCTATAACAATCATCGGTAGTATCGATTTGTTCGTCAACGATATTGATTATATTAATCATTTTTACGAAATATTAATAATTAACCAAAAAATCTTACTCATTTTTTATAAAAATTCGTAATTAGCGGAAAAATATTAGTCATTTTTCTAAAAGATTAGTAATAAGTAAGAAAATCTTTCCAATTTTTCCGAAAAAATTAGTAATTAGTGAAAAAATATTTTTAATTTTTCAAAAAAAATTAGTAATTTGCTAAATAATATTACCAAGTTTTTTTCTAAATATAGTAATTGGTAAAGAAGATATTTCTAATCAATTATTTAAAAAAACTGTAATTTGTAGAAAAATATTGTGTATATTTACGAACTTGTGTGTACGGACTGAGTCATGATTATAAGCTCAAACAACTCTATTAAAAAAGTTATTTTATTTTTTATAACATCTAGATATGTTGAATCTTTCACACATTAGTACTTATTGTATCGAATGTCATACGATATCACATAAGTTATTATTAATACGAATATTTAATCAGCACCTATTAAAAAATGCATTAGTAATTTTTATTTTATTTATTACTTTTTCCAAAATGAATACAACATTTTTCCACGAATTATTGATTTTTTTGGTCATTTAGAAATATCTTTCTCGCTAATTACTAATTCTTCGAAAAAATTAGTAATATGTCTCCGCTAATTATGTACTAAAGTTTTTTAAAAAACCCTGCAAAATGGACATTTGCACATTGCTTCCTCATCTTAATCGCATAGCTTCCTTTATCACAAAGTGTGGCAATCAAATTTAGCTTCCTCATAAAGGAAGCTTTGTTTACTATCGAAAAACATGAGTAATCAACGTGCGAATTTGCCAAATTCTTTTAAATTTACTTCTTGCTACATTTGATTTTTGCCAAATTCAATAACGAACAACCTTGATCGCTATTTTCAATGCGTACAAAATTTCGGTTCAATATCTCGCAAATAGCCGAAGTTAGAAGTTACGCAAAAAAAAAATCATTCGACCGATTTTCGCCAGATTTAATAATAGGTATATTAGCTCTGTGTAAAGTTTCAGTGCAATATCTTGAAAATTTCACAAGTCAGAGCGTTTACGCTATTTTTCAAAAAATTAAAAATTTCATAAAATTTTAATCCCTCGATGGAGATTTTCACCACATTCAATACCAAACAATCTTAACAGCTATACTAATTCTGTACAAAGTTTGAGTGCAAATCTTGAAAATTGCAGAGGTTAGAGCGTTTACGCCATTCTTGCAAAAACGAAAAAAGTCGATAAAATCTGAACACAGGTTAAAATTAAAACAAAATTTTGTTTCATAATGAAGAGCAATTCGTGCTCGACAAGTGTGCCAAATTTTAGCTTGATAACTCGAAGCGTTTTCGAGTTATTAATTATTTCCATCTGAACCTCAGGATACACACACACACACACACACACACACACACATCCGGACCTTTTTTCTAAATATGATTTCTCGACGTTTTAGGACATTTTGAACATATTGGCATAAAAACCGCGAAAAAAAAAATTTCACGAAAACAAAGCTTCCTTTATGAGGAAGCAAAATTAGAAATATTTTGTTACTGATTACTAATTTTTAGGAAACTTAGTAATATGTTTCCGCTAATTACTAATGATAAAAAAAAAGTTGGTAATATTTTTTTGCTAATTATTAATTTTTCGAATAAATTGGATAATTAAAATAGATAGATTTTTTTTTGCCGATCACTGCGCTATATTAAAAACAAAATATCTGAAAAGTCACGAACATTTGATAGATTTCTACCTTTTTTTAAATCAATTTTATGAATTATCAGGTGGACGACGTTACGGAAATTCGTCGAGCGGACCCACGGATCGTGGTTCAGGTTCGCGAGGTTCGAGCGGTCGCGGTGGAAATCCCGGTCGCGGACGCGGTGCTGGCGGTGGAAGAGGCGGTAATTCTTATCATTCGGGAACGAGCAATTTCTCGGGTTCCGATTACAATGGTTATTCGTCGGGAAACAAGCCATCGGGTGGCTCTTCGAGCTACGGTTACAACAATCAACGTAGCGGAAATCAGAATTACGGAAGTGGCGGTGGTGGTGATTCCTATGGAAATGGCGGTGGTTATCAGTATCGAGGATCAGCCTACTAGAAAAAATCGATAATCGATTTTTAAAAAAAAAAACTTTTTTTTCTTATCCGTGACGAAAAAAAAAATAATGTAGACTGATCGTACGAGATCGTATCCCCTGCGCCCTGTTGTTCGTTATATAGGACGTTGTTTTAATTTTCTTGCACGATCGCGAGGCAGCGATCGATGGTAGACAATTTGACGCGTATATACGAGAGATGAAATTTCGATTTCCGAGATTTTTCATAGAGATTGATAAAAAAGGACGAAAAAAGCCAGTCTGAAGATATCGATGATTGGTAAAAAGAAAAATCGTTACCAAAGATTCAAAAACAAGAAAAAAGAAAGAAAAAAGTCAAAAAGCCAACGATGCTGAAAAAAAACCATTACCAAGCATCTCTCGTGCACAATGTATGTTCCTATTTTCTTTCATTTTCTAGATGTGATACAAATATTGTTTCTTCTCATTTTTCTTTATTCTTCTGATATTCCAAAGTTATCAGTATTTGAAATTTTTATTTTATTTTTTTTTTTTTGGGCCACGACGATATGATTATCGTTGCCCCTCTAAAACGAATTACTAATATATTAATCTGTGATCTTGTGACTAACGAAGAGAATGGTAAAAAGAAATAATTTGACTACTCGTTAAGTATTTAGTAATTATATAAGTTTATCTTGTAATTAAAACACGAATAAAACAATTGCGTTCACATTCTCTTGCAAAAAAAATATGTTTACGTAATTGAGATTGGGATTTTTATTTTGCACATTTAAATCTTCCCGCAATATTTAATTGTTTACTTCCGGTTTCAGACATCCGTACTATTGCGCGTCTTTCACGGTTCTTTCGTTTCTTTGTTTCATTTAGGGTCCGATAAAGGTGTGGAAAATATTGTTTTGGCTACTCAAATCGTTAATACTAGTAATATTGATGGTTGCAAAATATAACAAATAAAGTCAGGAACTATTTTTCCGTAGCGTCATGAGAATGCGCGCATGCGCATCCGCCATCAAGTTTTCCTCTGTCTCCTCTTCTGTGCGCGCGTCCGCCATTTGCAAAGTTGCATTCGCGGCTGATACACACCACACACTCTCGACGCTTGTCTCTTGACTTTTCCTCATCGAGAAACCGGAAAATTCGACGTCCAGGAGGTTTTCCACCCTTAGTATTCACTTCAGCGTCCACGATTATGTAAGTTATGGATTTTTATGGTCGGAAACTAATTTGGCGGAACTTTTTTTCCATCGGTTTGGCGATTTGCACTTTCTCTTCGCGCAAGGGCGTAGACAAGCTATATATGTGTGTATTCATTTGGTTGCTTTTATTATGATTCCGTTATTGCGAAGCTGACAATGAGATCAAACAATCGAACATGAAAATTCATTCCTCACGAGCTTTCGTATTTGTCCGCAAAGTCATATGAAGATTTTGATACATTTCGTGCTACATTCACGCACACATATGTACGCCTATGTACACATATGTAAATGTTATGTATATGTCAGAGCGTTCATATTACTTTACAAGAATTACCCTGTAAATAGCGTGAGACACTAGAATGGGCAAATTAAAATTGCTACAAATTATGCTCCTTTTCTCTGCGCGGTTTTGAATAGACATCGGATGTGTTGTATTCCAAAAATAAATATTATTGTTGATTGTAATTTATTCATTGAATTCATTGAATTCATGGCAATACAATAACTACTCTTTACTTCTGAGAGATATTTATGAATAGACTTATTTTAAGAATAGAGATATTTAAAAGTAAAGTTATTGTATTGCCTTGAAATTTGGGCTGAAAGGCTATAATAATGGTATCAGGGAAAACTGAAAATCCTGATAATGTTAGGGAATTATAAAATGGAAGAGGAACTTCCGGAACTTGTTTCATTTGTCAGAGAAAATGAGGGGCTATACAAGTTTTTAATTGTCGTCAAATTTTACACAGCCTCAAAACAGTCATGAAATGTTATGAAAGAAAAGTACTAAATCTAAAATCTCATATTTTAACGGCAAGGTTACTAATCCATTTGTATGGATGTGTTAATATTGAAGAATTTTCAAGGGTATGAAATCTTTACTCCGAAATGAGTACAGAGTGGCCACTGTTAGGAATAACCTGGAAATGCCAGGAAATTTTTTAAGTGTCAGGAAAATGGCAGGGAATTAAATATTAGTCAGGGAAAATATAAAAAGAACTCGTAAAAAATGTGAACCAAGAAGCTCTTCACAATGCAAAAATCACGGCTTTGAAAAAATACAAAATAGGTCTCAGAGCATATCATTTTTATACCTTCCAAAGATAATTTAATAAACAATACCAAAGAATTAATAATAATAAACATATGCAATGTTCCCACCGTGTTCCTTTTTTTTTTTAAAAATCTGAATGGTTTGTCAGGGAAATTTTCGAAAATATCAGGGAAGTGTCAGGGAATTTTCTTAATTCGATTTAGTGGCCACCCTGAAATATTGTTATAGTTTAGAAAATTATTAAATTTATTTGCTTTTTTTAAAACGTAAGTAATTGAATACTGATTTAGAAAACTCGATTGAAGCTAAAAAAATCATTGCTATAATTTCTCCATTGTACTTATAAACAATTATAAATTAGCTCACATTATAAAGTGTATCTTCGAAAAAGAAAGCTATATGTAGCAATGGATGCAAGAAAAATCTACAAGTTTATGGGAATTTTTGAAAAAGACTTTCTCGGTGAAATTTTTTATTGACAATATATATTGTTAATGGAAGCATAGAGGAAGATACAATTATGTTTAAGATATAATAATTTTTCGAAAACAAAATTTCACTATACCATGACATAAAAATAACAACTTCTCGAAGAAATGATAATTTATATTTGCGTAAAATGTATTTCCTAATTATTTGTGTTTATCTCAGGTTTTGTGTAAATATTAAATATCATACATATAAATAATAAATAAATATTGAACATTATGTCAAACATCAAATAAACTTGATGAAAACATTCATATTTTCCATGTGAAAATCCACAAAACTCATGAATGTGACGTGACCCATTTCCATTAGACACCCTGATAAAGTACAGAGAAGGCAAGTTTTTTATTTTTATGCAATTCCTCATAATCCATTTCCTCATTTCACAAAACTTCAAAAAAGGTCTGGAACGTTTTCTTATACGATTTCACCAGAAGTCAACGTAAACTAATTTATCAAACGGCATTTTAAAGGGGAAGAATTCGGCTTCATTTCCCTTTTTAAAATTATTTTTACAATTTGTTTTTAGATTTTGACTCTATTTCGAAAACAAATTTTTCGCTTTTTTCCCCTCTCTTCAGATGCAACCACCTTCTAAAGGAATTTTTTTAAATGCATTTCTAGGATTGGATTCATAAAGGGGAAGTTATTCTGTTTTTTGTGAAAAAAGAGGAAATTTGAAAAACTTCGTATAACACGAAAACAAAGAGGATTCATAAAAAACTTCAAGATAGCAAAAACTTGCGTCTGTTTTCGATGAGTTCGGAAGATTTTTTTCAAATTTTTTTTCCGACCGAAAATAGGAGAAAAAAATTGGGGAAATAATGTGAAAAACAATTCTAATGTGTTGAAAATGGTAAAATAAACTTTTCTTTTCTCTTGAAATTTTATCAATAATTCCATAGTTCCCGAGTTATGGTAATTGAATGATCTTCTCTCCGACCCAGAAAATGAGAAAAAAAATGTAGAAAAAAAATCAGAAAAAATTCCTCTAAACTCAACGAAAACAGGCGCAACTTTTTTGCTATCTTGGAGTTTTTCATGAATCCTCTTTGTTTTCGTGTTATACGGGATTTTTAAAATTTCCGTTTTTTTCACAAAAAACAGAATAACTTTGGAAAAAAAAATCGCTCAAAGTTTTGAAAAAACGGAAATTGAAGCTCAAACTTTCCCCTTTATGAATCCAATCGCAAAAATATATTTAAAAAAATTCCTCTAGAAGATGGGTGCACCTGAAGAGAGTGGAAAAAGTCGAAAAACAGTTGTTTTCAAAATAGAGTCCAAATCTGAAAACAAATGGTAAAAATAATTCAAAAAACAGGAAATTAAGCCAAATTCTTTCTCTTCACAGTGCCGTTTGTTAAATTAGTTTACGTTGACTTCCAGCGAAATGGCATTAAAAAACGTTCCAGACCTTTTTCGAAGTTTGTTCCGGAAACTTCTACAAACAGGCATCAGCGCATTCGCAGAGTTTGCTCCACGAGCAAACTAAAATTACCAATTAATCGTTTTTCTCACCAGGGCATTTCGCGATCGTGATCGAAACGACAGACGAGGCGGAGGCGGAGGAGGAGGGGGCGGCGGAGGCCGAGGATCAAGCGGAAGTCGTTTTGGTAACAATCGCGACAGTGGTCCTCGTTTCGGAGGCAGCAGCGGCGGCGGTGGTGGACGCGACAGCGGTGGTTTTGGAAATTCGTCCTTCAAAAATCGCCAACCTGGCGAACGTTTGCGCAAGCCGCGCTGGGACATGAGCACACTGCAGACATTCAGGAAGGATTTTTACGTTCCTCACGCGAACGTAGTTGGACGAGGTGCTCACACGATGGAGGCTTATCGCTCGGACAAGGAGATAACGGTAAAGGGAAATTCGATACCCGGACCAGCGATATACTTCGACGAAGGTGGATTTCCGGAGTACGTTTTGGAGGAGATCAGGAGACAAGGATTCGGCGAGCCAACGGCGATACAGGCGCAGGGCTGGCCAATCGCGTTGTCGGGACGGGATTTGGTCGGTATCGCACAAACAGGATCTGGCAAAACTCTGGCTTACATATTACCGGCCATTGTACACATAAATAATCAGCCGCGTTTGAATCGCGGTGATGGGCCGATAGCTCTGGTTTTAGCGCCAACTCGAGAACTCGCTCAACAGATTCAGCAAGTCGCTGCGGATTTTGGAGTCTCGTCGCAAGTACGAAACACATGTATTTTCGGTGGTGCCCCGAAAGGTCCGCAAGCGCGTGACCTTGAGCGTGGTATAGAAATTTGCATCGCGACACCGGGACGTTTGATAGACTTTCTCGAGCGCGGAACGACGAATTTGCGTCGTTGCACCTATCTCGTTCTCGACGAAGCCGATCGCATGCTCGACATGGGCTTCGAGCCACAGATAAGAAAAATTATCGAACAAATAAGACCCGACAGACAAACGTTGATGTGGTCGGCAACGTGGCCAAAAGAAGTGCGCAATCTGGCCGAGGAATTTCTCACGGACTACATACAGATCAATGTTGGATCTCTTCAGCTTGCGGCTAATCACAATATACTGCAGATCGTTGATGTTTGCGAGGAATACGAGAAGGAGGCGAAATTGATGAAACTCTTGGAGGAAATATCGAACGAGCCGGAAAACAAGACCATCATATTCGTCGAGACCAAGAGAAAGGTCGACGATATTACAAGAGCCATTAACAGATACGGATGGCAAGCGATTGGTATTCACGGCGATAAGAGTCAGCAGGAACGCGATTACGTTCTCAATCGTTAGTATATATATATATTATTTTAAAAGGGATCATTTTGTTTTGAACATTTAATTTATCTTTTCACTTCATTCTTGGTTGTTGTGTCAAATTGCAAACATAAGCTTACTATAGCTGAAATGGTGTGAGTCATTATTAAGAACAAAAAAAAGCTTTTTTTTCGACTTGAAATTTCAATGGGAAACGGTTGTTGCAACGGAGCTCTGTAAATTAATATGTATGGGATGACGAGAAGTAAATATCTTTTTAGACGTTGTCAAACTATATAAAAAGTTATGATAATTTTCAAATACCATGAAATTACAGAAATTTTGAAATGTAAAAAATTAGTACAAAATTTAAAATCTCGTTATTTCTAACTGCACATTCGCTATTTTCATGTATATTTAAATATTCATTTATCCATGGTCACGTTTTATTTCATAATCAGGGTGTCCAGCGGTCAGGGAAATCTGGAAAACCGGGAATTGTCAGGGGATTTCATAGGTCTGGAAATGTCAGGGATTTTTCCAATTTAGCGGGATTTTTTCTCATCGCTCAACTTTTTTTGTCTCAATAATGTCAATGCTTTTTTACTTCCGATCCAAAATACACGCTATGAACCTCTGAATAACGAAAAAAAAACTTTGACCATCTGCCAGAGTCACGGATCAGCCAAAGTTGATTTGCGAATAGACAAGCTTTAGGGGGTCAAAAAATCATGATTTTTTGGTTCTATTTGTCTTCATAAACATCTCAAGTTCTATGTCAATGGGAAATCGACCACTGATCACGTACACTACCGGTGAAAAGTTTCCGGACAAAACTTCAAAAAAGGTCTGAAACGTTTTTTTATGCCATTTCGCCGGAAGTCAAGATAGACTAATTTAACAACCGGCAGTTTTGAAGAGGAAGAATTCGTCATCATTTCCTGAGTTTTAAATTCTTGTTCCAAATTGTTTTTAGATTTGGACTCTATTTTGAAAACAGCAGTTTTTCGTCTTTTTCCCTCTCTCTTCAGGTGCACTCATCTTCTAGAGGAAATTTTTTTAATACCGACAAGCTCTTGATGCAGAGTTGCATAACTCCCAATCGAGTTTGAACGAAATGAATCGTGGAGGTCGTGGAATCGTGCTGCCTGGCCCTTAGGGGTCTCTTATGAGTAAGATTACTGGGAACGTGTCAGCTTAACGAGCAGGGACTCTTTTGAGAATTGCATGTAAGGTGACCGATTATCCGACGAATTCTCGTATGATTCTAACCGACAAGCTCTTGATGCGGAGTTGCACAACTCCCAATCGAGTTTGAACGAAATGAATCGTGGAGGTCGTGGAATCGTGCTGCCTGGCCCATACGGGTCTTTTATGAGTAAGATTACTGGGAACGCGTCAGCTTAACGAGCAGGGACTCTTTAGAGAATTGCATGTAAGGTGACCGATTATCCGACGAACTCTCGTATGATTCTAACCGACAAGCTCTTAATGCGGAGTTGCACAACTCTCAATCGAGTTTGAACGAAATGAATCGTGGAGGTCGTGGAATCGTGCTGCCTGGCCCTTAGGGGTCTCTTATGAGTAAGATTACTGGGAACGTGTCAGCTTAACGAGCAGGGACTCTTTAGAGAATTGCATGTAAGGTGGCCGACTATCCGACGAACTCTCGTTTGATTCTAACCGACAAGCTCTTGATGCGGAGTTGCACAACTCAGAAATCGAGTTTGAACGAAATGAATCGTGGAGGTCGTGGAATCGTGCTGTCTGGCCACAAAAAACAGCATAGCTTTAGAACAAAAATCGCTGAAAGTTAAGAAAAAAAGAAAATTGCAGCTCAACCTCTTTATGAATCCAATCGTAAAAATGTATTGAAAAAATTTCCTCTGGAAGATGGGTGCACTTCAAGAGAGGGGAAAAAGGTGAAAAACAGCTGTTTTCAAAATAGAGTCCAAATCTAAAAGCAAATTGTAAAAATAATTGAAAAATCAGGAAATGAAGCCGAATTCTTCCCCTTTGTAATGCCGCTTGTTAAATTAGTCTACGTTGACTTCCGCGCGAAATGGCATAAAAAAGACGATCGAGACCTTTTTTGAAGTTTTGTCCGGAAACTTTTCGCCGGTAGAGTATATGCAATGAAAAAAATTAAATTCCGACGAGAAATAGGTGAAAAGACTGTTTTTGTGCAATTGTAGGCTCAGAATAAGGAAATGATATGTCGTAGAGAGCAAAATAAAATTACATTATCTTCAGTATTTCGTCAAGATACAATCACAATTATATCCACAACGAAAAAGTAGAGGAAATTTTTTACCATTTTTTAAACTTTTCAGGCCTCCCAAAATGGTTTCTGACACAAATTGGTCATGGAAAAATTATGTTTTGGCTCCGGAAAACCGGGAAAAGTCAGGGATTTTTTTCCATGAGTCTGCCGGATACCCTGATAATTATTTTTTTAAATTCTTCACAGCATCCGCAATTTGCTGAAATATGCATCCCAGAAATAAGAAAAATTATTCAGATTCGAATTTGTTTGTTACTTTTTCAGGCTATCTAAGAAAAAGTCTATTTCTTTCCCAAATTCGCTTTCAAGAATTTATTCAAATCATTGAATACAAACCTGAAGTAACATTTTTTTTTTTTTCATTTCCATATTCCGTCACTAATATTTTTTATGTTTCGCAGAATTTCGAGCCAGCAGATCGTCGATTCTCGTTGCTACGGACGTAGCTGCGCGAGGTTTAGGTAAGATTCCAAAGCTCGAGAATTTCACAGACGCATTCATATATATTTCGATTTAACGGATGTAAGGGTCAGGCTGCGATGGTTATATTTCACGGTCGTAAAGAAAAAAAAACTGTCTTAATGGAATGAAAAGAAAAAAAAATGTGGCAACGGACGAGACGGCATGTGCCAGACTGATTGACGCTGGTGCTCCTAAACTAAACTTGAAAAAAAAACACAAAAATAATGATTCGTTGCAGAGTCCTCTTGAGAACTTTTCAGTCAAAATTTTCATCTCGATGCGCGCGGAAAGGAAAAAAAAACTCGAATTATTTACATCGCTGCATGATCGATTATTTCATAAAATACGATCATACTAATTTGGATCTCGAAGGTCGAAAAAAATGTAGCAAAATATATTCGAAAAAAGTGAAAAAGTATATATGGGGCATTACATCCTAAATCGGACAGTTTGATACACTTTTTTTTTATTTCCTCAAATTTTTTATATTTTTTAGTACCCATTAAAAACACCCTTCCTGTTAAATTTTAAGATTTTTTTGATTTTCCGTTCAAGAGGTATTAAATTTAAAAAAATACCGCTCTTTTTCGGTTTTTTGGTCATAACTTCTTTAATAATGATCCGAATTAAGTGTTTTTTTTTTCAAAACTTTTGTTTTTTATGGCCTTTAAAAAAAAAATACAAACAATGTTCGACGTGTTTTTGAATAAGTTCTTTAAGTTTTAAACTTTGAATCGTTTTTTTTTCAAAAGTGAGTGCATATTTGGATTTTTTTGAATTTTTTTTATATCTTAAACTTATATCTATTCAACAACTTTTAAGACCACTCCGGTCGTGGGCTCTCCATTATTACTATTTTTTTCTATTTTTGAAAATTAAAAAAAATTTTATATATTTTTTATAAATCATTATGAATATCAATTTTCGTTACTGTATACAGTGTATAGTTTTTTTCTCATTATTTAGAATTTTTTTAACACTTTTTTTTATTGTTAACAGGTTCCAAAAATTAGTAATTAATCGTTAAGTCTGTTTATGTACAATAATAACAACAGTTTTTATTTATTCACGTATTCTTTTGAAAATCTTACATATACGATTATTTCCTCAATTAGAATATTCCTTTGCCAATACGTTTCTGTTGCTCATCGGAATAATTGAATGAAATTGTTGTGTCCCTGCGATTGACTCAGCAGTATTGTATCGCAATTATTAATTATTAATTTTTTTAATCTGTTAAACATAAAATAGTGTCAAAATTAATTCAAAATGATAAAAAATACTATACAGTAACAAAAATCATAATAATTTATAGATTTTTTTTTTTTTAATTTTCAAAAATCGAAAAAAAAATCATTATGGAGGGCCCACGACCGGACTGGTCTTAAAAGTTGTTGAACAGATAGAAGTTAAAAATAATAAGGTCATAAAAAACAAAACCGTTGGGGAAAAAAATTAATTTGGACCATTATTAAAGAAGTTATGACCAAAGCACCGAAAAAAGAGCATTTAAAAAAAATGTATAACTTGTGAATGGGTAATCAAAAATATTTCAAAATTTAATAGAAAGGGACTTTTGATGGGGACTAAAAAATATGAAAAATTTGAGGAAATGAAAGAAAAAAGTTTTTCAAACTGTCCGATTTGCGATGGAACGCCCCGTACATAGAAGACGCTAAGATAGCGTAGGTTTGCCTGGAATTTTGAGTTATCGCAGCTCAAACAAAAATTTCCTCTCGAAATTGAGAAATTCATGCAAATGAGATACTCGAGGCTCGAAATTCAGGCATCGAGTTTCACATACAAATATAGATATGTGTGAGAAGGGAGAAAAACTAAGGTAAGGTGTGTGTGAATTTTTTTTTTCATTCAGCGAAGGGTATTGAATCTTTTTCTCTCTTTTTCTCTTTCTCTGTCGATTTTTCTTCCTCAGATCGAGACGAGTCTTGTCAGTCTGGTAGTAACTTGCTGTTCTGTGTGTTTTTCAGAGGCACATGCGACGGAGTTTTATCAATGATAAGAACTCTGGACAGAGAGCTTGCTTTGGAATAAATAATTCAATTGGGGCGTGACTTCTACACGTCTTCGACCCCACGTCTCAACAAGCTAACGTTACGCTGTGCCTCGGCCCAACACCCCGTGCCACTCGAAAAAAGACCGAAAAAAAAGAACTAAGACAAAAAAACAAACACACTCTCTGTACCTGCAAACGGTCCAAAGTATGGAAGCTGTAGAAAATCCAACTTTTTTTATAGCGACGACGTAGCCATGAGACATCACGGATCAGAAGCAAGAGAAAAAAAACGTTAAATTATCAAATTCCTTAAAAAAAAAAAAATGCCGCGTGATTCAATTTTTCAATTTCTTCGTCGTTCAAAAAAAAAAAATGTTTGCGACATTTGCGTCGAGCGCGTGAGACAGAAAAAAAATCATTGGGGCTTGGACGGAGAGGGCGTTGAAAAAAAAAAGGATGCAACCTCCGAAGCTCCAACCTCGGCTGCTCCTCGGCGAAGCAATGGGCACAATGTTTTGTAAGTTCAGCAATGATCCATACTTTGGTTGCGGGAGAGAAGGGTGTGAAAAAAGAAAAAGAAAAAGCTATGAAAGTCTTCCGGCTCTCGGTGCATTAAAAAAAAAAAAAAAAATTTGAAAAAAAAACGAGAGCGAGACTTCTAAGCGAACCATCTGAGCTCTGATACCTCTACATTGTCGAAAAAAACAAAAATGTATTTACATTTCCAGCCTTTGAGAAAGACAGGTAATTAAAATGTACGCTTGCTCTTTGTGGTCGACTCACTTTGATGTTTGCCAAAATCGCGATATGCAAATATTCTTGGTCATCTTGTCATTGTAGTTTCTCCAATTCGATTTATCTTTTTTGATTACTTTGAAATTTTGATAATTATTTGCACATTCAGGGCCGAAGAAAGAATCAAGTAAATCTCTTTGAACGCTTGTGAAAAAATAGGAAAAATAAAGCTTTGTTTTTTTTTCATATATATACAAGTCAGTGGAACCACAAAGAATCAAGTTCATTCTCCCTCCTGTGCTCGTTAATTTAAAAACTCAATTTCGCAGATGTCGAGGATGTGAAATTTGTGATTAATCTGGACTATCCGTCGAATTCGGAGGACTACGTTCATCGTATCGGTCGTACAGGACGTTCTCAGCGCAAAGGAACTGCGTACGCTTTCTTCACTCCCGGCAACTCTCACAAGGCCAATGACCTCATACAGGTTCTCGAGGAGGCTACACAGGTCGTTAATCCGAAACTCTACGAATTGGCGAGAAATCCAGGAATATTCAAAAGTACGTGTCTTTTGTCTCTCCATTTTGCAGAATTTTTCTGATACTCGTCATACAGCAAAATCTCATTGATGCGAAATAACATGGGAATAGCGTATATCGAGTAATAGGTAAAACATTCATGATTCAAAAAAGGCGACTTTTTTGTTTTTCGAAATAACATATTAAATACGTTCGGGGAGGTGAAAAAAGATGCCTGTTAAAAGCTCTTAATATAAATATTTACATATGTCTCATCGCAAATTTCTATTTCCCATTTAAATAACAGAAAAAAAATTGCATACTTTGAAATTTGATACCTCGGCTTCGAGTCAATGTACCGTATCGAACGATACGTATTCTTGTAGGGAATTGCACGCTCTGCAAAAAAGGTATCTTGTGATTTTTCGATAAATTCACTCCCTCAAAAGTTATTCACGGTCTGATATATGAGGAGTTCTTTTTCAACTGGGCCACTTTTTTGTCACCCTCTCCAATTTTTTTTTTAAATCTGCCAGTTTGAAATATTAGTCAAAAGGAAGTTCTGTGATTTTTTAAAAAATTTTTTAGGCGTCCGTTCAGGATTTTCAATTTTTCATTACGAACACTGTATCTCAAAAAATATTCATCAAACAAATAAAAACATAAGGATAAAAACTTTTTTATTTTTTCCACTTTATCGAAAAAAAATTTAAATGATAATTTTTCTGCATTGAGAAAATGGAAATTTGGCAAAAAAATGAGAATAACATTTTTTTAAACCTAATAACACACTTTCGATTTTGGTACAAATTTTGCAGGATGTCTGTTATTGGGTAAAGAGTCTGCGAAAAAAATGTCAGAATGGCACCTGCAATGGTTACGATGAAAAAAAATAAAAACTCTGCGAAATCTATATGCGGTTATGAGATTTCGTCAGGTTTTTATTTTTTTTCATCATAACCATTGCAGATACATTCTGAAATTGTTTTCGTAGACTCTTTACTCAATGACAGACATGAAAAAAAATAAAAACCCTGCGAAATCTTTATGCGGTTATGAGATTTCGCAGGGTTTTTATTTTTTTTCATCGTTACCATTGCAGGTGCCATTCTGAAAAATTTTTCGCAGACTTTACCCAATGACAGACATCCTGTAAAATTTGTATCGAAATCGAAAGTGTGTTATTAGGTTTAAAAAAATTTTATTCTCATTTTTTTGCCAAATTTCAATTTTCTCAATGCAGAAAAATTATGATTACAATTTTTTTCGATAAAGTGGAAAAAATGAAAAAGTTTTTATTCTTATGTTTTTTTTTGTTTGATGAATATTTTTTGAGATACAGTGTTCGTTATGAAAAATTGAAAATCTTGATCGGGAGCCTAAAAAAATCTGAAAAAAATCACAGACGTTCCTTTTGACTAATATTTCAAACTGGCAGATTTTGAAAAAAATTGGAGAGGGTGAAAAAAAAAGTGGCCCGGTTGAAAAAGAACTCCTCATATATGTATATTAGACTAAATATGGTATAACTACTACTGGTCATTTTTGTTGAGACTTTCTTGAAACTTTCGTTTCAAGAAAGATTTTACGATATTTAGTAATAAGTTACAACATTTTGCCGGAAACTAAAAAAAAAGTGAAATTTACTCTAAATTTAACTTTAACCTTGAATAACTTTTGTAGGAGTGAGTTTATCGAAAAATCATAAGAGATCTTTTTTGTAGAGCGTTCAATTCTCTATAAGAATATTTGTCGTTAATTTGGGTACATTGACTTGAAGCCGAGAAAAAAGATGTCGTATGAACTTTTTTCTCGACTCTACAAAAAAGATCTCTTATGATTTTTCGATAAACTCACTCCTTCAAAAGTTCTTCAAGGTTAAAGTTAAATTTAGATTGAATTTTACCTTTTTTTTAGTTTCCGGCAAAATGTTGAAACATTACTAAATATCGTAAAATCTTTCTTCAAACAAAAGTTTGAAACAAGTTTTCTTGAAACAAGTTTGAAACAAAAATACGGCACCTTGTTTGCCTTATTAGGCAAACAAGGTGCCGTATTTATGGTGTTCTTTATAAAGAGCCTTGGAATATTAGAATAGTAAAATAGTAAAGCAGCAGTAAAATAGTAAAACATGTATTACGTTTTTTTTTCAGGAGGCCGATACGGTGCTGGACGTAACACCGGAGGATCTGGAGGTTCTCGAGGTTTCGGTGGTTCACGTGGTGGTTCACGCGGTGGTTCACGCGGTGGTCGTGACATGGGTGACCGAGGAAGATCCGATCGTGGTGGCGATCGTGGAAGCAAATGGGGAAACAGCAATAGTGGCAAGTTTTTTCCAGCTGCTTTTTTCCCTGAAATAGTTTTGGCCCCATTATTATCGTCTATTGAGCTCAGTATAAGAACATCTCGATCGTTGACACGTGTTTTTTCTCTATTTTATATTTTTTTTCTATTTTTTTCTCGAATCAAAAATCTAAGTGCACATTTTATTTATAATTGCGTCTCGAGTTCATTTTCTAAAGTCTATTTTTTTTCCAATAATCGGAATTTAGGCGGTTCTATGTCTAAACAAAATTAAAAAAAACTCGTGCAAATAGAGGAAATTGTCCGTAGTTCAATTAAGGTTTCCTCGTATAAACGATTCACGAAATTTAAACTCTGAATCTCACAAATGGTTTTTTCAAAATTTCATACCAATTCCTCTACTTACATGGCACATTTGTGCAAACAAATTTTTTAAATTGAACTTGACTGAAATAGCAAAAGTTGATGCAACCACAAGCATCGGGTTTTATTTCAATTTTAAAAAAAATTGAATCTCTAGAGCGATTCTTTTAAAATCCAGTATTAATCATTTCTGTCACTTAGTAGTTAATTGCACCAAAATTGGGATCCATTGTTGTAAAATTACGAAAGTTAGAGCGTTCACAAACATACTTGAAAATTTTTAATATTTTTTCAAAATCAAACCCCTAGAGCGATTCCTTCTTAATTTAATGTCACCGAGTGCATCGGCAAAACAAATTTGAGCTCGATAACCGCAATATCACGAAAGTTAGAGTATTTACAGACGTTTTGTAAAATATTGACAATCTTCTCAATCTGTCTCGCAATTTTGACAAAATTTACACCGAGTGAAGGTGGATCGTTCCCCGATTGGTTCACTCATGGACCAATTTTCATTCCGAACGCTCAATATATCCTTCAAATATATCCATTTGAATTTTTTGAGGCCAGTATATTCACACATGCGTCCACGCATTTTTTCTAAAGATGATTTCTGCATATTTTGGAATATCTTAAACATAGCGTAGAAATCTCGATAATAAAAATTTTACCAAACAAAAGCTCCCTTTATGAAAAGGCAGAAACTTAAACGAGCTTAAGGTAGTAATGACGACCAAAATTTCGACGTTTTTTCATTAATTTTTTTAAATAAGAAAATAAAATGCGATTGTTTTGAAATTTTTACATGTTGTTATTTGTATCTTGAAGAGTACAAAAAAAAATTCATTTATCAATTTTACATGAATTTGTTGATAATTTTTAACGTCAAAGTGGAGTCCTCGAAAGAAAGGTGACTTGTTTCGGGGAAGCACACAGTCTTCCGTTGTCATTTGAAATAAAAAAATCCAAAGAGATTATTGTTTTGTAGGCTTAATTCTAGGTCTGAGACCTATGATATGCATATTTTAAGAGAAAAAAAACGAAATGGCGGTATTGCGAACAAAAAGGTCTTCAAAATCGATTTTTTTTTGATAAATTGTTAAAAAAAATTCATTTATTATTAAAAAATTGAATTTTTCAAAGGTCATAGACTATATGTGTGTCTAAAATAACGGGTAAATTTGTTAGCCAAATCAGTTGAATAGTTTTTCGTCAGTTCTTCCCCGAAGTTTCGAAAATGTACTTTCGCGGAAAACGCGTTTAAAGTTTTGACAACAGATGTTGTATAAAAAAATTGTACTTACATTAAGGATGTTGAGTCCCTATGAAATCTTATAATGTTAATTGTTCAATAAATAGCTTCTTAATCGTCGTGAAATTTTTACACGACCTCCTGAAAACTTCATGTAAAAACATTAAATTTTCAGAATTCTATCATCATTACTTCAACCTCCTTAAGGGTTAAAATGAAAAATGATGAGAAAATTCTGAAAATTTGGTATGTTTTTGTATGAAGTATTTAAGACAC
The DNA here is from genome assembly GCA_946863875.1 of Alloplasta piceator. Classification (NCBI taxonomy): domain Eukaryota; kingdom Metazoa; phylum Arthropoda; class Insecta; order Hymenoptera; family Ichneumonidae; genus Alloplasta; species Alloplasta piceator. The sequence continues at coordinate 13,266,172 of OX333071.1, read as the reverse complement.
CGTGTAAAAAATTCACGACGATTAGGAAGCTCGTTATTAAAATATTAACATTATGTTAAGAACAATTTTTTAAACAAATAAAAAAAATATTTATCAATGACTTTGTTTTGTTTCCGTTGCTTTCAATATAGTGTAGATATTAAAAAATTGAGAGATCAAAAAAAAACTTATCGCAAAGTTATATCAGTTTCCATACGACTACATTTAATTTAATTTAATTTGTTAATGTTAATTGTTCGACAACGAGCTTCCTAATCGTCGTGAAATTTTTACACGACCTCTTAAATAATTAATCCAAAAACATACGAAATTTTCGGAATTTTCTCATCATTTGCAATTTGGGACTCAACATCCTTAATCAGCTATGCCTGGTGCATAGGGCAACCCTTCCGTTTCCTGAAAGTTATCTCAAAGCTCTTCGAGAGATTTACAGTTTCTGGTGATTGCCAAACCTTAGTAATTAGTCATTTTTAATATTTACTTATCAGTTAATTGCTCTCTTCTTTTGGCTATACCTTTAAAAATATTTTTAATTTCGGTCTGAAACTTTTACAGTATATTCTTGCGAAAAATGTAAAAAAAAATCGATTTTTTGAACCCATCACAGTGGGCTACTACCTTAAACCTCGTCGGAGAAATTGGCCGTACCTTGATTAATTACTCTTAATTGCCTATTATTTTGACCACTGAATCTTCAACAGGTGGCATGAGCGGTGGATACGGTGGCGTTAGCAGCAATAAACCATTCCAACAAAGCAGCTACGGTGGTAGCTCGGGTGGTGCCGGAAGTGGCTATGGACAAAACGGTAATTCATACGGAAGTGGCGGAGGTTACGGACAACGAAACGGCTATTGACATACGACGGGATAGTAAGAGAAACGCATTATAATGTAAATTAACGAGAGTGTGAGCAGGTGGAAACGAGAAACTCAAACCCCTCAACAAATAGAGAGAAAGAGGGAGGGAGACAAATTTGTTGCATTTGTCAACAAGACGATTAAAAGAATTGTAAAAAACGGAGGTTAAGATTTGCGAAGCAAAGAAAGAGGAACAGGAAAACGAACGCTAGCGTCTTGAGTGTAATAATCATCTCATTTTCGCACACTCGTTCCATCAATCAGGATTAGTCATCCTCTCTTTAGTGTCGACCCTACGCACTTTCCCTCCCGTTTTTATTTAAGAATACGACGGATCCAGAACGGTATTCTAGATGTTGAATACCTGGATTAATCACGAATTCGTGACGAAATAAATATTTAGTGATATACGGGCGAATGTAGTTTCGTAAAATTGAAAAATAAATGAAGAGAATGAAGAAAAGTCAATGGCTCGGTGGTTATATTTGAAAGTTTGCGCCTGATTTTGCGAGACGGAATTGTCTATAATTCAGTTTGATAAGAGCGAATTTGAGAAGAAAAAATGAGAGGCTTATGCCGGAGGAGTGGGGAGCGCGAATCGTTTCCCCATTGGTCAAAGAACCGTTATCGAATATCGTACGATGCGTGGTCAGAGTCTCGCAACTTTTTTGATTGTTTTTTATCATAGTCTTATCAGCGTTCGCATTATTCACACGATATATATAGATATCTTCGTCTTTACAGCGAAAATTTCATTGATCGGTAATATTGTGTCTTAGATAAACGATGGATCATTATTTTTATGTGTGAGAGAATCCACGAGACGAATCGAAAATTTCCTTTTCTCTTAACTCGTCTGGTATTTTATCATAAACATGGCCTTGATCGAATTTTTTCGTCGGATCGTAAATAACACACACATATATATTATATATGAGGCATTCCACGCCGACCTGAGTCTTACCCTTCACCTCTCCGATTTTGTTCGCAATTTGTTATGCTTTTGTAGTACCTCTAAAAAGCACTCAGGATTTTTTTCAGATTTTTTTTGGCGCAATTTGACTTAATTATATGTAGCTTTATAAACAGCTCAATTTTTGGCCCAAATTTAAAAATCTGAAAGAAATCACGAAAATCCGGTTTTTCGTATAATAAATTTCGAGCGTTCATCCAAAGTGGGCAGGGGCTTCCTTCTGTTGATAACAGGCTTTTTTGAAAGAAAAAAAATTGAAAAAAAAATAAAAGGAGACATCCGAATTGAGTGGGCCGTTTTCCAAACGTTTTCGTATGAATTGAAGGTGTTATTAAAAAAAAAATACCGACTCCGGTGACCGGGGGGAACGAATAATTTGAAAAAATTACAGGTATTTTTTCAAGGGCCCAATTTTTAGCCCAAATTTAAAAATCTGAAAAAAATCACGAAAATCTCGTTTTTTGTATAAAAAATGTTGAGCATTGAGCCAAAGCGGGCAGGAGCTTTCTTCTATTGATAACAGGCTTTTTCAAAAATAAAAAATTGAGAAAAAAGTAGTAGACACCTGAATTGAGTGGGCCGTTATCCAAACATTTTTTGAAACACCTTCAATTCATAAGAAAATTTTTGATTAACGACTCAATCAATTCAGGTGCCTCCTTCTATTTTTTTCAATTTTTTTTTCCAAAAAGCCTGTTATCATCAGATGGAAAGCCCTGCCCACTTTGGCTCAATGCTCGAAATTTTTTATACAAAAAACAGGATTTTTGTGATTTTTGCAGATTTTTAAATTTGGGCTCTTAAAAATATGCCTGTAATTTTTTCAAATTATTCGTTCCGCTCGGTCACTGAAGTCGGTATTTTTTTAAAAACACTACCAATTCATACGAAAATGTTTGGAAAACGGTCAACTCAATTCGGATGTCTCCTTCTATTTTTGTCAAATTTTTTTTTTCGAAAAAACCTGTTATGAGCAGACGGAAGCCCCTGCCCACTTTGGCTCAACGCTCGAAATTGTTTATACAAAAAACCGGATTTTCGTGATTTTTTTCAGATTTTTAAAATTGGGCAAAAAATTGGGCTGTTTATAAAATTATAATTAAAGCAAATCGCGCAAAAAAAAATCTGAAAAAAATCGTGAGTGCTTTTCAGAGGTACTACAAAAGCATGCAAAATTGCGGACAAAATCGGAGAGGTGGAGGGTCAAACCCAGGTCGAAACGGCATGGAATGCCTCATATATATCCGTACACAGCTCTTCTCTCATTCAATACGGGCGATGACGAAGCGTTTCGGGCTAATCACAGACCAAATAATAATAATAATAATAATAATAATAATAATAATAAAGCTCGTATGATTCAGAATTCTTGATATTTAACAGCATTGACCGGACTCGAACAAATATGACTCGACTGAATTTTTTAATATTTTTTTAAAAGTGAAGTTGCTTGAGAGAATGTATATTTTGCTTTTTAGATTTTTTTATAGACTGGAAGAGAAATTTCAAAGCCATTTACAGTCCTGAATATATTTTAGGGAATGTTTCTTGTGCAATCCGTTTTTAACACCGTTTATTTTGTAATTGATGTTTAATTTAACTATTTTTTAATCAGGTATGCGAAACATGTATTAATTTTTATTGTATTGCTTCAAAGTTTCTGAAAAAACGATTTTCTTCTCTGGTTCAGCAGAAGATGTCGAATTTTAACACGAAATTTCGTTTCAAATTAAATGAAATTTTTGATTAAATTAAATTATATTAAACTAACTTATTTAAATTAAATTAATTATATTAAATTTGATTTAATTTAATTAATTAAATTTTAATTTTCGTTTTAACACGAAATTTGTTTGTTTACGGATTTTCCATTGAGATCTGCAGAAAATATTTCAAACTTTTCCCTCGATAAAAGTTGTTTTTTTATATTCAACGCTTTATATTCTCCAGGTATGCGACAAAAATTTGAATTTTATTACAACGATACGAAATATTTTCATGAACTATTTTCCAGCCGGACGTACGAGAATAAAATCGAATTTGATTGCCTCTATGTAAAATCCCACGGAATAATCTTGATATGAAAGAATCTATTTTAGTGGCGCCACAATGACGCAATGAAGAGGCGAACGTGGCTTCATTATCGACCGTATCGTGCGTCTCCGAGCTCGCGCGGCGCCAAAAAAAATTTCCCAGGCAGGCGGGTGCCGCATTCGTCTTGAACGCTTACGCGTTTTCACCACGTAAGTATAGATATACATCGGCGTATAAAATGCTATAGAATGTGGCGCTCACAAGCGCGTAAGCTTCCAAACGAATGCGGGGATAGACGGTGACTGATAGTTCACGCGACAGCCGCGAGGTGGCGAAGCGTCGTGCGTCAGCCGGTGCGGGAGGGGGGAGGCTTTAGTGATTAAAATATACACGGCGCGTCGACGAGTGCGCATTGCACGTCAGTGCGCCGTCGACGTCGTGACGCGTGTTTGTGACGGTTTTATTTGTTGAGGAGTTTTTTTTTTCGGCGATCAAATATCCCGAACGAGAGTGTGCAAAGTGGCGATAGAGATAAACAAAAGCCGCGGTTAAACGACAAGTGCAATTTTGAAACAATCGAACAAGTTAAGGACGAAAGAGGAGCCTCGAGGATGACTGAGGAACGCAAAGAAGTGAGGGTGTGGTGCGACGGATGGTGAGTCTTCCGACAATGAATTATGCATCATATTTTCGCCGATTCAACGTTGACATTGACATTTGCACGTTTAACCGCCTTATCGCACATGAAGGGCAAAGAATTAACTTTTTTTTCCCTCCTTTCAATTGGTGACCCACGAACCGGTCGCAAATTTCACGGGCAAAATCGCGTTTCTTCCCAACTTTAAAAGACCTTATGACAGAAATAGTTTTCAATTCGACTATTTTTAATTATTGACAGGTATATCAAGTTTCTAATTTATAAATGCGGAATGTAAATAACGAAGAATCACAATTTTGAATATTTCAACAATCGGCACGTTTTTTTCTTCAAATATGAGCATTCGAATTTTCTTACCTAACCTTTTGCAGTTTGTACAATTTTTACAGCAGTACAATTATCATTAATCCAATGCTGATAATATGGTGTGAATTCTAAGAATAATTTTATATCCGTTAATTTACCGAATAATCGAGTGTTTTTTTTCATATATTTAAACTAATCTTGCACAAGCCTTTTTTTTATTTACAAATATCTGTGGAATGTAAGTAACGAGAAATGTAATCTTTCATATCTATTAATTCATAAATTGTTGAATTGCTACATCATGTTAAATCGTGTTAAATTTTTTTATATTTCTTAAATCATTCTTGCAGTTTTTTCCACAATTCAAAATAATTATTTTCGGAATATCGTCCAGGTTTCTTAATTTTTTTGTAATGCAATTGTAGGTTTTGTTCAGCTGAACATTCAGAATTTGAAGTATTTCAGCACTTGGCATAATTGTTTTTTTTGTTTTTATATAAGCATTCTTTGCATTTCCGCTTTTTTTTTATCCACACGCTAATTCGTATTTCGTAATCCTCGTATGTGTGAAAATTAATTGTGATTACAGTTATCCCAATGACATCGATAACGATACTTTCTTTGACAAATTATTCAATTTTTATTCATTTAATCGATGAGGAGAAAAAAAAATTCAAAATATATTGTACATTCTTCAAATTGCAAAGTAATTCAATATGTTTTATTGTACAGTGAAACAAATCATGCGTTATCTATTTCAAAATTTATAAACAGTGCTTGAAAAATGCAAATAATAAGCAGAATACAATCACTGTGCGAATTGCAAACCAAATTGTTTTCTTTACATATCCGCAATATCAGCTCTTTTTTATCGGCGTGTAACTTTCTGCAATTTGTCTTAACGAATGTAAATTATTTCTTTCGACGTATCTTAATGGAATTTTAACGCAATATGGAAGGAATTGGTTTAACGAATCTATTGATTATTTTATTTGATTTAAAATCAAAGAAGGAACCATAATTTTATGATTCTCAAGTTTGCATCGTAATGCAATGGCAATTGTTGATTTATCAATCAAATTCCATTCTTCCTGAGAAATTTTTTAATTCAAAATCATCAAAATTTATTTTTGTACCTCTATTAAGGGTTTAGGATTGCAAATGCACGAGCGAAACTTAAATCTCGCTAAAAATGCATTTGAAAAATCTATTTTCGTTGCGTCGCAATGATACAAAATTTAACGTCATATTATTTTCAGCTATGATATGGTACATTTTGGTCATGCCAATTCGCTGAGACAGGCAAAAGCTCTGGGAGACTATCTGGTCGTTGGAGTTCATACGGACGAAGAAATTTCTAAGCACAAAGGACCGCCTGTATTCACACAAGAAGAGAGGTAAAAAAGGCTTTCATCTAAAAGCTAAATGCGTTGATGATTAAAATTCGATATGTTCCTTATCATTTTCTAGGTAAAAAAGTTTCTCGCGAGTCTGATAATAATTATCATTCCAAAAACCTTGAAAAATAAGAACAGGGCGAAGCATCAAAAACGAATTTTTTTTACCAAGGATAATACTTTGATGTCAAAAATGTTAGTTAGTCGTAAACGAAAAATTTTTCTGGCGTATGAGCCCCACTAAATATATTAAAATGTACTGCAAGCAGAGTTGTGAAAATAGTAATGTAAAAGTAATGCATTACCCATTACTTTAAACAATGTGTATTGGATAAGTATTTCATTACAAATTACAAAAGTAATGTGTAATGGATGCATGTCCCATTACAAATAAAAAAAGTAATGTGTAATAGATGCATGTGTCATTACAAATAAAAAAGTAATGTGTAATGGATGCGTGTTCCATTACAAATAAAAAAGTAATGTATAATGTATGCACGTCCCATTAAAAATAACAATTTAAAAAAAAAGTAATTTGCAGCGAAGAATATTCCATTACAAATAGAAAAATTGCCATGCTCGTATTTGCACATTGCTGTCTCATTATTTTATTTCGCTCACTAAAAGTTCATCCACAATTATCATAAATGATCCATAAAGTTGAAAAAAAAAGAACATGCATATTTTTTAGGGATTCAATAAAGCGACAAATTTTGTATCAGTAACTTGTAATTTTTATTAGATTGCTTATCATTATGGGTAACAGCGTGTAAAAGCAAGTTCAATATAAAGTTGGATAATTTTTGGGGTTGAGTACATTTTCGTACTTCATATTTAACGATGAACTGTCTGCTTTTTTGTTTCTATTTTTTAACTTTACGGATCATTTGTGATAATTCTGATGAACTTTTAGTGAGCGAAATAAAATAATGAGACAACAATGTGCAAGTTTCTAATACAAACGCGGCAATTTTTATATTTGTAATGGGACATGCATTCATTACACATTACTTTTTTCATTGGTAATGGGACACGCATCCATTACACATTACTTTTTTTATTTGTAATGGGACATACATCCAATACACATTACTTTTTTTTTTTTGTAATAGGACATGCATCCATTACACATTACATTTTTTATTTTTAATGGAACATGCATACATTACACAGTACTTTTTGTATTTGTAATGGAACACGCATGCATTACATATTACTTTTTTATTCGTAATGGCACATGCATCCATTAGACATTACTTTTTTATTTGTAATGGGACATGCATCAATTACACATTACTTTTTTATTTGTAATGGAACATGCATACATTACACATTACTTTTTGTATTTGTAAATGGCACATGCATCCATTGCACATTACCTTTGTATTTTGTAATGTTACACTTATCCATTTCACATTATGCAGTGTAATGGGTAATAAATACAGTATTATCAATGTAATGCATTATTTACAACTCTGACTGCAAGTCATGTTTAGAAATTTAAAACTTGTAAAAATGGGAAAAAATGTGATTTTTAAGAAATGTCTATGTCGATGCTTCAGTAGTGAAAAAAAATCCTACGAGCTCACCTCGTGCAGGAGCTATTTTTTGAGAATTATGAGATGCATCGCGATGATTAGTGTCATTAAAAAAAAGGCATTTTCAAAAGTAACCAACATTTTCGAAATTATTTTACTTCATCATGACCCCAATATAGATCTTTTTTTATCAATGCTCATTGAAATACGAATTTTTGCAGTACAATGTTTTTCTCAAAAATGTTCTAAAGTTTCATCTTAAAAATCTACAAATCTCGTTAAAAAATGGATGCGCCAATTTCGAATAATTACAAAACATTTTTCATCGATTTCAGTTGCCTCGAGGATTTGTGCAAAAATGAAAAAAAAAAAATCTTGAAAAAATCGTAAAAACAGTGTGGATCAGGAATTCCGGCTACTTGAACCTCGATCGTTCCACGCTCTCTAATCCTCATTAATTATAAACGTGTGAGAGCCAGGACTGCGGTCTAGAGCCTCCAGGGACTTCTGCATTGATCAATAAACGAGTCTTCGTCAGATTGCCTCGAGGGAAATATTTGTTTTTCCTCAAACTTCGACAAAGTCACCTTATCAACAACGATTTCAAATTATTTTTTATCAATGCATTTCCAAAGTCATGAATATAAATTATACTTCAACATCAAATTATCTCGCATAATTACTCGTCACTTCCATGAATCGATGTATGGTTATTGCCTTTTTTTTTCTTCACAAACGTTTCACCAGAGAAACGTTCGTGAGAACTGGTTGGAGCGACGACGTCACGAGTGTGCTAAATGTTCAATTTATTCTTCTTGCGATACTCGATCGTGCTTATCGGTTCTAAAAATCGCATCCTCGTATAATTTACCCGCAAAGTTAAGGCATTTTTTTCCCTCAATTATCCGAGAATGGATCTTATCGAAGCGGAAATTCCTTATCAATGTTGAACAAGTCGAAAACCTACGAAATTAAAATTTTTTCAAATCTCACGTTGCACATAAATACTTGTTTGTTGGAATGTTCGTTCTGCTCCGTGCAATTCGATCCAAAGGCTTGTAATTAACGCTGCCTCATATTCGATCAATATCAATGTGTTATTGAATCGAAACTGGTAAACAAAAACTTGAAACACGGTAGCACAATGGCTCGAAAAAAAAAATGCGATACAAGAAACCCAATCGATATAATTCTGTAACGCGATAGATGACGATATCGCCTTGCATAACTGCAGCATGAAAAGCGAAACGTGACTCTGGGAAAATTAAGAAAAAAAAGACATTGTCATTCTTCAAATGACCTTTTTATTCTCTCCCAAGCGAATACAAGAAAAAAGATGGCTGAAACAATGGTTGAATGCTGAAAATTTTATTGAGGATTTTTTTGCATTATTTTTTAACACTAATGTAAATTCATGATGACAGATTTTACCTATAAACAGGTAAAGGTGGATTTTTAATTTATTGGGAAAGAATTTTTTAACGTTTTTTTCATAAATAAAGACTTTTTGACCTTTTTGACTGTCAAATGAGTTTTTTTTACTTCTTTCTAGGGACAAGGGAAAAAGCTTAAGGTATTAGTCTACTTTAGAAGGCCAAAAAAAAGCAAATTTTTAAAATTTTTTAAGATTTTATCATCTGAAAGCACAAAACAAAAATTTATTTTTTATTTCGATTCTTTGAATAATTTAGAGAATTTTGAAACAAAAAAAAAGCATTTTAGAGAGGAAAGGGCTCTTACACAACAATTAACCACCGTTAATGAAAAATCGATTAAGAAAACAAAGTAGCGGATGTTTGAAAAAAAAAAAATAATAATAATTTTTCACAATTTATTTCACACATCCGCTTTTTTTAAAATCGATTTTTCATTAAGGGTGGTTAATTGTGTAAAAAGCCGTCATCTTTAAGATGCTTTTTTTTTTGTTTCAGACTTTTCAATACTGAGATTAACTGAGATTAATTAATGGGACAAGACATTTTCGACTTTGGCGCCCTGTATAAATTATTCAAAGAATCGAAATAAAAAATAAATTTTTGTTTTGTACTTTCAAAGGATGAAACAATGTTGTAAAAACAGTTTTATTGTCATGTCTGATAAAAAAAGTGAGAAATTTTTTTAAAAATTTGCTTCTTTTGACCCTCTAAAATAGACAAGTGAAACCCAGATTGGGCAAAGTACTTGCAAGTACTTCAAGTATCAAGTACAAAGTACTTGAAAAAGTCGAGTACCAGTATCAAGTACTTTTCTAGTTTTCGGGTACGTCTCGTAAATTCTGGTACTTGGATCATTCCATGTCAAATCGACCAAGAGTTGGAATCAACCACTTTCAATTTCGATGAAATTTGGTCAGAAGTTTTGTTTTATCATAAAACCAAGTTCTACCAATAAAAAAAAATTAATTTTTTTTTTCAAAAGTTATGCAAAATTCAAAATTCAACCATTTTTCAATTTTCTTTTCTAAATATCTTGAAAACTATGATAGTTATGGCAAATCATTTGTATCGTCTTGAAGAGTATACTTGGGGCTACGAAACAAAAATATTCCGACAAAATTTTTTGAAAAATGATGAATTTTGACAATTTTGAATTTTTTAAAATCGTGAAAATCCACAATCAACATTGAATTTTTGTTCAATTTTTTAAATATAATACCTTGTACTGATTTGAAAAGATCCTGAAATTTTCAGAAAGGTGTTTTTTTTTTCAAATATATGATTTTTTTTAAGTTGAGCAATCATGTAATTTTGTAATTTTCAGCAGTCAAAATTACATGATTGATCAACTTCACTTAACTTAGAGGTAAACAAAAAGTTTTACCAAAATTCAAAAATTCATATTTTTAAACAAAAAAAAAACACATTTCTGAAAATTTCAGGATTTTTTAATATCAGTACAAGGTGTTATGTGAAGAAATAAAACCAAAAATTTAATGTTGATCGTGGATTTTCACGATTTTTAAAAATTCCCCAAATTCATCATTTTTCAAAAATTTGTTTCGGAATATTTTTTCGTAGCCCCAAGTATACTCTTTAAGACGAACCCAGAACGACTTTTTCGTAACTATAATAGTTTTCGAAATATTTAAGAAAAAAACTTGAAAAAATGGTGAAGTTTTGAATTTTCGAGTAAAACATTTAATTTTTTTCCTTCGTTAGAACTTTGTTTTATGATAAAAGAAAACTTCTGACCAAATTTTATCATCGAAATTTAAAGAGGTCGATTGCAAATATTGGTCGATTGGACATGAAATGACCCATATTCAAAGGCTTTGCACATGCAACCATCAACAAGACACATTTAAAACTACTTGATACTTGTACTTGAAAAAAGTACTTCAAGTACAGAAAAGTACTTGAAATTTTCAAGTACAGTATTTCAAGTACATGAAGTACTTGAAAAATTTAAGTACAATACTTGAAGTACTTTTGAAGTACTTTGTACTTGCAAGTACTGTAGTTCAAGTAACTGAAAGTACCGAGTACTTTCAAGTACTGCCCAGCTCTGGTGAAAACTAAAAATTCTATTGAAAAATTTGGTTGATGATTCTCGTTGAATTTTGTTCTAATATTTTTTTTTTTCGTTTTTGCAGGTACAAAATGGTACGTGGCATCAAGTGGGTCGACGAAGTGGTCGAGGGTGCCCCTTACGTTACGACCCTCGATACCCTCGATAAATACAAGTGCGATTTTTGCGTACACGGTGATGACATTACGATGACAGCAGACGGCGTCGATACTTATCATCTTGTTAAAGCGGCTGGTCGGTACAGGTGAGTACGTGAAACACAAAAATAATCGAAGAAAAACGATTTTTACGTATCATTATTTTTCCTGTATTTTGACAAGACATTTTGATATTATCATTATTTTTTTCATATTTTGACAAAATTAATTCGTTCATTTCGACCATTTGGAGAATACATTTCCCGAAAAGATTACGATGAGACATCGAGAACTGAAATTTCGTAGAACAAATTGGAATTGGAACGCTAAAAAAAGATGCATTTTTTATCTTACCTCCGATAAAACCACTTTTCCAAATTTTAGGGATGTTTTTGTCCGTCTGAAAAAGCATCATCAAAGAATTTCTTAAATTTTATACATTTTTGCAAAAAAACGTTGCAATTTATAAATAAATTTAGCTTAATTGTTTGAAAACAGTTGTTTAATCAAGTTTTTCAAATCAATCTTTTTTCACGTAAAAAGTTATCTTATGAAAATTGAAGAATTCACACTTCACAAATTTTGCACAAAAAAACGATATTTTTGTGTTAAAGATTTTTTTTTTAATCAGTAAAAGTACACTTTTTTAGCATTCTAACGCAGTTTGACCCTTTCAGACTGAAATACAGTCACAGGGTTTTTTCGATGAATCTATTAACCTCGGTTGATCGAAATCGTACGTTTCAAGTATAATCATAAAAACGTACTGATTACAGAGAGCTTCGTCACAGCAAACAGGAAGTTGATAAGGCGTCATAAAACGGTTCTAAGTTGTTTTTTACTCTACTGCAGCGTGATATAAAATCGCAGTGATATTTTTTTTACACTAGACTATGCTGAAAGTTTCAATTTTTTTCACAGCACAAGAAATTTTTTTTTTTACAAATACCTTATCAATACTTTGCCGACAACCGGTGCAAGATTTTTTAATTCCAAAATTAAAGCAAAATTATACTGTATATTATTTTTAAAAAATCCCTGATTGTAAAATTTCAAATTTTTTTCACTGTCTTACGCAAATTTTGCTTAGATACCGTTTCGACACGTTATATCAAAATGTACAGTGATAAAGATAAAATCATACAAATATAAAATTTGCACGAATAATATATAATATCAAGGATATTAAATATTCAAAGATAAATTAATTTTTTAGATCTATTTTTTTTTCGAAAAAAAATCAACGACTTTCAAAAAAATGATAATTTATCAAAATCCTCATTTTATACACTACTGGAAAAAATTAAGGGATTAAAAATGTTCTGAATTTTCTGAAAATTTTCTAAATTTTCAGTGGTTTTGAACAATGCTGTATCTCAGTGAAAAATAGTCGCATCGAGGTCTCAAAAGAAGCATTTTAAAGCTTCATGTTTCTAGTTTTAAGATCTTTCAGCAAAAAAAAATTCAAAGCTACAGGTTTCACGCAATTCTGAGATACCGAGAAAAAAAAATGTTGCAAATTTTGCTTAAATTTGCAACATTTAGCTTAAATTTGCTTTTTTTGAGACCTCGATGCGACCATTTGTCGATGAGATATCGGACTTTTAATGAAAAAGGATCCTTTTGTGTTTGACCATTGATATCTCAGCAACCAATGATCGCACAGAAATTAAAAAGGCGGCTTCGAAAACTTGAATTAACGCTGTGCAAGGATTGATGATGGCTTTTTGAAAAAAAAAAAATTTCCATCCTTGCCATGAATTTGAAAAAATAGGAGAAAAAGGGCTATTTTTGGTTTTTTAGAAAATCAACGGCTAAATTAAAAATATTGACAAAACGACTAATGTTGAGCGTGACTTTTACAGCTCAATATAGCTACAAAAACTCTGTAAAGTTTCAATTTGATCTATCGAACGGTGTTTTTTGTTTCAAGCAATGAAATTTTTGAAAAAAGTTAAAGGATCATGTTTATTGCCCCTTAAGGCGAGGCTAAATAACGACATTATTACTGAAGCCCTACATTATCGACTCAAAATCGTTTTCCAAACTTTGTCCAATAGCGGTGGATGAAAATCAATTAAATTTATGAATTAATGATGAATGAATTGCAAAATGCAAATGCGAGACATAAATCAACGTTTTCGTTAATTGCCACTGACATGTTAGATAGTTTGGATAGAAGTTTGATGAAAGTAATGTTTATTTCATAGGAATTCCACATGGGGCTGCCCTCTTTCGGATTTCTGTGAACTTAATTTCGCCATTTTTTTTCGTCAAAACACGAAATTTATCAACATTTATTTCGTGATTTGGATTCCAAACTTACGTCGCGGTTTTTTCATAAAATAATGTCAAAGATGTATCGATATTCGTACTTTGGTGTTGGTTATGGAGCCCCACTCTTGGTTTTAGCCGAAATGCCGTAAAAACATTATAATTTAATATTCTCAATTACAGATTTTTTATGATAATCGGATCTGTAATTTTTTCTTTCGTTTTCCGAAAAAATTTTAGTGGGGCTCCATTTGTGCCATAATTCTGATGATACTGTCAAAATTTTATTGATTTTCATCCATTCGTGCCAGAGCAAGTTTGGAATCCATTTTCGAGGTGCTAATGTCGGTATTTAACCTCCCCTTAACACTTCAAAATCATTGTTAAAATGAAAAAAAAAATAATGAAGCTATTTATCACTCTTTATAGAGAGGTCCAGAGAACAGCCGGTGTTTCGACGACGGATCTCGTCGGTCGAATGCTGCTGATGACGCGCCAACACTTTCGACAAGGTGACAGCGAATACAGCGTCGATCGTGAACCGAGCAAGAGAATGGGACAGGACAGAACAGCGAGATGTCCGTGGACAGGCTGCTCGCAATTTTTACCAACAACGCAGAAGATAATACAATTCAGCGACGGCAAGAGTCCACTTCCCAGTGATAAAATAGTCTACGTCGCTGGTGCATTTGATCTATTTCACGTCGGACATTTGGACTTTTTGGACGTTGCGAAGCGAGAAGGGGATTATCTAATTGTGGGTTTGCACACCGATCCGGCGGTAAATCGCTACAAATGCGGCAATCATCCAATCATGAATCTTCACGAGAGAGTGCTCAGTGTGTTAGCTTGCAAGGTGAGAGGAAAAAACCCCTCGATTTTCTTCTCATCCAGTATCTTGACATTTTCTTTCAAAGTAATTCGAAATATCGAAATATTTATCGTAAAATATTACAAGGAAATGAAAAAATCGCGTTTTGCCATTAAGAAAGTTGAAATTTTGCAGATTATTCAAAAATTGTCTCAAGAGTAAGATTTAAATAAATGTATAATTGACGATGGAATTTTGTAAATTTCATTAAAATCTTATAATGGAATGCGGAATTCATCTTTGAAGCGAGCACAAACGCGTGACCTTGGAATCTTGCAAATGAGTTAAAGACTTTAAAAAATGTATGAGGGGCGTTCCATCCCAAATCGGACAGTGTGAAAACTTTTTTTTTTAATTTCCTCAATTTTTTAATATTTTTTAGTACCCATCAAAAGGTACAAAAAAAATATTCGACGTGTTTGTGAATAAGTTTTTTGAGTTTTAAACTTTGAATCGTGTTTTCAAAAGTGAGTGCATATTTTTATTTTTTTTTTCTAATTTTTTAGTTGTAACTTCTATTTATTCAACAACTTTTAAGCCTAATCCGGTCGTGGGCCTTCTAAAATTACCATTTTTTTCGGCTTTTCAAAATAAAAAAAATAAAAAAATACCGTAAATTATTATGAATACCAATTTTTGTTACTGTATAGTATTTTTTAAATCATTTTGAATTAATTTTGATACTTTTATTGTTAACAGATTTTTTAAATTAATAATTAATCGATGATCAAATAAGAACAGTTAAAGAATTGTATGAGTGGGCATCGAACCCAAATAATCTACCGAATATTGCTGTCAATTTTTCACCTGAGAAACACTATTTAGATGCAAAAGAAAGATTTTATTTGCGATGGAATACTGCTGAGTCAATCACAGGGACACCAAAATTTCATTCAATTATTCCAACGAGCAACGGAAACGTATTGGCAAAGGAATATTCTAATTCAGGAAATAATCGTATATGTAAGACTTTCAAAGGAATACGTGAATAAATAAAAACTGTTGTTATTATTGTTCATAAACAGACTTAACGATTAATTATTAATTTTAAGAACCTGTCAACAATAAAAAAAGTGTCAAAATAAAATTTAAATAATGAAAAAAAATACTACACTGTAAACAGTAACAAAAATTGATATTCGTAATAATTTACAGAATTTTTTTTTTTTAATTTTCAAAAATCGAAACAAAATAATTATGGAGGGCCCACGGTCGGACTAGTCTTGAAAGTTGTTGAATAAATAGAAGTTTAAAATAAAATTAAAAAAAAATCAAAATATGCACTCACTTTCGAAAACACGATTCAAAGTGTAAAACTCAAAAAACTTATTCAAAAACACGTCGAATATTTTTATGTATTTTTTTCTGAAAGGGCCATGAAGAAACGAAAGTTTAGAAAAAAAACTTAATTTGGATTATTATTAAAGAATCTATGACCAAAAAACCGAAAAAAGAGCGGTTTTTTAAAAAATTTGATGTCCTGTGAACGGGTAATCGAAAAAATCTCAAAATTTAACAGGAAGAGTCTTTTGATAGGTACTAAAAAATATTAAAAAATTGAGGAAATAAAAAAAAAAATTTCAAACTGTCCGATTGGGGCTGGAACGCCCCATAAATACTCTTGAAAGTCTGTAAATTTGTCTCGATCTAAAAAAAAAATTTGAATTACTTTTAAGTCTACACACAGAATACAAAAATCGCCTTCACACGTAAAAAAATCAACAATCGACGTTGAAACTTTGCAAACGGCTTGAAAACTGTCTCAAAAGGCTGCAAATGTCCTTGAACTTTGGTCGAGTAAATAGAAGTATCGTAAAAAAATGCAAAAAAAAAGAAATTATCTTGAATTTTTGCAAATCGAGTCTAAAGAAATGTCTTCATAAGAAAGTGCACTTTGAACTCTATTTTCTTGGTGTTTTCGAGCAGGGGATAAATTTTTCTTTTTGTTATGCGCAGTACGTCAACGAAGTCGTGATCGGGGCACCTTACGAAGTGACCAGGGATTTAATGGAGCACTTTAACGTATCGGTAGTCTGTCATGGTCAAACGCCAATAATGCCGTGTGACGACGGTGCCGATCCGTACGCCGAACCAAAAAGACTGAACCGATTTAAAATTTTGAACAGCGGAAACGACATGACGACGGAAAAAATTGTCGAGCGAATAATTCTTCATCGGTAAGGACAAATCAATCGTCTCAAATAACATTACCATGACTTACACCCCAGGCCAAAAGTTTGGGTACACCCCAAGAATTTGCGAGCCGCACTAAAAGTTCGATAACTTAGTGAAAAAAAAAAGATAATCGAATTTCGAATGCGGTATTTTAAAAAGGACATATCAGGCTTCATTTTGCTTATTTAGAAAAATTCTTGCAATTTTTTTTTTTAACCGGTGCACTGGTTTGAAAATGGCCGTTTTTTAAACTTTTTTTTTGCTTTTTTCAATCGGTTGCACAGCCTTTAAAAAATGTTGTCGTCAATTTTTTTTTGAATATCCTTGAAACGGTAACCAATAGCTTAAATTTCATTTTTTAGAAAATTTCGTGCGATTTTTTTTGAGGGAGTTATGATTGTTCTTAAACGATCATTTTCAAAAAAGGCAGCGCAACTAAAAAACTTTGAGTTTTAAATAAAATTGTCAAGAGGGAAAAAAGTTGCGTACGATTATGCTGAATCGACTAGAATTTTTTCAAAATTTTCATTTGACATTTTTTTTTTCACTATTTTGGGTCGAGCCTCTATTAATTTAAGTAGCTCGAACTCGTAGATTATTGAGTTTGGGCTCAATTACCACGCAAGAAAATCTTATTTGAACATTTTGAGCCTTTTATATTATTTTCAAAATTTGTTTGCCACATTTTTTTGGTCGAAATTGGAGAAATTGTAAAAAAAACGAGAAAGAAAAACAAATTTACATTAATTGTCTTACTTTGATCAAAATGTTCAAATAAGAAGATTTTCTCGCGCGATAATTCAGCCCAAACTCAATAATCTACGAGTTTGAGCCACTCGTTTGAGTTATTAGAGGCTCGATCCAAAATAGTAAAAAACAAAATTTCGAAGAAAAATTTTGAAAAAATTCTAGTCTATTCAGCATGATCGAAGGAAAATTTTGAAAAAATTCTAGTCGATTCAGCATGATTGTACGCAACTTTTTTCCTTCTTGACCATCTTATTTAAAACTCAAAGTTTTTTAGTTGCACTGCCTTTTTTGAAAATAGTCGTTTTCAGGTAAAAACAATCATAACTCCCTAAAAAAAATCGCACAAAATTTTCTAAAAAATGAAATTGAAGCTATTGGTTGCCGTTTTAAGGATATTCAAAAAAAATTGACAAACAAAATTTTTAGAAGCTGTGCAACCGATTGAAGAGAGCCAAAGAAAAGTCATAGAACGGGTATTTTCAAACCGGTGCACCGGGCTAAAAAAAAATCGCAAATTTTTTCTAAAAAAGCAAAATGAAGTCTGATATATCCTTTTTAAAATGCCGCATTGGAAATTCGATTATCTTTTTTTTTCACTAAGGTATCGAACTTTTAGTGCGGCTCGGAATTTCGTAGGGTGTACCCAAACTTTCGGCCTAGGGTGTAAATACTGCACGATCGTGTTTACTATTTTTTTTGTTATTTAAAAAAAATTTATTTTTGTTTTGTAATTTTTATACATTTTTATTTCTGTTATTCCACATGAAATTGTATGCATCATTTTGTCCCTTGTACATCGTAGGTCCCAGGAGCTTTTTTCAATCGCTAAGAGCTTGAAGCACACATAACGCGTCGCATCTCGCGCTGTGGGTTTTTTTTCCGTTTTTTTTTGTACTCTTATCACATCGCAATAAACTTACCTCCGTTTATCACCATTAATACTCCTTTTTTTCTGTAATATTTTCACCGGTTTTTCATCTATACAGTTTCCGTCAAGATGCGCGATTGAAGAAATAAAATAAAATTGTCTCGCGCGTGAAATCGAGAATTCTTCCACCGCACGATAGCAGAAGAAGGAGAAAAAACAAAGAATAATGATAAATTCAAAAAATTACGACGATTTTCTACATTCATCACGCGTCTTGATCGACAATGCATTTTTTATTACCATCGGTTTTATGTATATGGGTCATTCCATGTCAAATCGACCACTTTTGAACCTGAACATTTTCAGAAAATTTTCAAATTTTGTTACCCAACCGAAAAGAAAAGACTTTTTCTTTTAAATGGCTATAACTTCTTCAAAAATTGACTAATTGGGGCGTTTTTTTTCTTCAAAATGTTCTTTTTTAAATGTACTTTCCGAAAAAAAAAATACACAAAAATGTTAAGATATTAAAGTCTATGAAATTTTTCACTTTTTCGAGAAAAATCAAATTTTCATAGAAGTATGCTATTTTTAATTTTTTTTTGACTCCAAAAATACTTGAATCAATTCCGGAAAAAGAATAGAAGGAATTCCTTTCCTTATATTTTTTTTTTAACGATTGAAAAAAAAAAAAAATTCTCAATTGGGCTTATTTCATAAAGTGCCACTCTGGAAATTTTTGAGGATTTATGAAAGACCTCGGAATTTAAAAAATTGAGAAGAAATAAAAAACTGAAAGTGGTAATCGCCGAAACATTTTTTTTTTTCAAAAAAGTGAAAAAAAAAATAGAAGGAAAAGGAATGGCACTCCAGGTTGGGCGGCATTTTTTCCGGAATTGATCAAAGTATTTTTTGAGTGAAAAAAAAAATTAAAAATGGCGGTCTTTGATCAAAAGATGATTTTTCTCGAAAAAGTGAAAAATTTCATCAATTTTAATATTTCAAAATTTGTTTGTATTTTTTTTCGAAAAGTAGTTTAAAAAATGAAAATTTAAAAAAGAAGTCCCAATTAGTCGATTTTTGAAGAAGTTATAGTCATTTCAGAAAAAAAAGCTTTTTCTTTCGGGTTGGATAAAAAAATTTGGAAGTATTCTGAAAAATGTTTTCAATTGGGTAGAAAAGGAAAACAAAATTTCAGCCAAATCGAAAGGGGTCGGGTTTTAAAGTGGTTGATTTGACATGGAATGCCCCATTTATATAATATATATTTATATATATATTTCTTTCTTGACCAAAAGCTTTCGATAATTTTGCAGATTGGAATTCGAGGATAGGAATATAAAGAAGGAGAAAAGAGAGCTCGCCGCTATCGAGGCCTTGACGAAGTCCCAAAAAAAAGCCGAATGAATTATTCGCGCATGATCTGCATTAGGCCGAATATATATATTTAAAAAAAAACCGTCTCTCGCTCTCTCCCGCTATCTCTCTCTATTTCCGATCTGTGTAAATAACAGTGTTGATGAAAATTTTTCATTTTTATTTATTGTTCGATCCTCGTGAAATGAAGAAATTGAGTTAACAAATCGATGGATCGAATCGAACTCGATGATTACTCGAAGTGCTCTTATTCCGAGTATCGCAGACTTTTCGCCGATATTGCGAGTTCTCTGTTATAATTTTCGAAAAAAAAAAATTAATTTAAGAAAAAAAAAGCAATTAATTACGAGCTGGACGTTGGACGAAAGAATATAATCAAGGAACTTCGATCGTGAGTTCAAAATCGTGATTCTCATTTTGTCGCAGAGAGCAGAAAAAATAAAATCGTTTTCGAGACTCTGCGCGTTCTACATGAATACGTAAATATATAAATATATATATGTAAGCTATAGAAAATAGTGAAATTGTACATTTGAGAGAAGAATGAAGTGAAGAGAAAAATTTGTGTAAAGAATGGACTTGGAGACACGAAAATTTCATACTCCAATAATCTTGATCATCGCATTTCTTCGCTAAATCGATGAATAAAAATCCCGAAGAAGAAAAACGGCTTCTGCATATCAAAAAATAGAAATCCATTGTCTTGAGCGCAACGCAAAGAAAAACCGTTCGAATGCCAACGACGAAAAAGCCTCTACCCGTATAAATATATATGGGTCAAAATTCCGAAAGGCAGCATGCGTTTGGGCCTCATAGTCGACGATTGTTTTGTAACTTTGGGGACACATAGTACAGTATGAGAGTAAACTCTGGATTTTTTTTTGGATTTTTAAATCCACCAGTTTCACGGTACCGATGCCGTAATTTTTTTGGAATTTCTTGAATGTCATGTTTTGATCGATTTCTCTTGACCCCTGTAATTAAAAAAAAATTTCGACATATATTTTCATCGAAAAAGATCTCAGCTTTTCAAAAAAAATATTTCCAAATACGTACCCATTCGTATAAGCATAGAAAAATAGATTTTTTCCTCGAAAAGGCGTTTTATCGATGAGCCTACACTCCAATCTGTTTTTTCATATTTTTTTCGGATTTCTGAGTTTTTTTTTACACGAAAAAACTCTTTTTCCAGAGTGGGATCTCTGCGGCATCAGACCGTTATATATTAAATATAATCTGAGGTGCTGTAAATATCGAGAAAATAGTGCGGATACAATAATGCTTACTGCGCTAGTATTGTATTGTATTGTTACTATCATTTTTTATCGAGGTCGTTATGGGTTTTTAACTTAACTTTTAATTTATTAGTACTGTAACAGGAGGATTTGACTATGAGAAAAAATAATAATACCCTGAGAGCAATATAATATACAAGATTCCGGGGAATGGGTGTGTAAACAAACTTTAAAAAATATTCATTCATCTTTTATGAAAATATTTATTGACGCATGTTTAATTTTGCGAAAAAAAAAATATTCAACAATTTTTACTTGTTTTACATTGGTTGCTTTTGAGTATACTAAAAAAAAAAAAAATTTAACAATTTCTTGGCGAAAAATTAACCATACGTCAATAAATATTTTCATAAAAGACGAATGGATGTTTTTTAAAGTTTGTTTACACACCCATTCCCCGGAACCGTGTATATTATATTGCTTTCAGGGTATTATTATTTTTTCTCATAGTCAAATCCTCCTGTTACAGTACTAATAAATTAAAAGTTAAGTTAAAAACTCATAACGATCTCGATAAAAAATGATAGTAACAATATAATACAATAATAGCGCAGTAAGCAGTATTGTATCCGCACTATTTTCTCGATAACTACAGCACCTCAGATTATATTTAATATATAACGGTCTGATGCCGCAGAGATCCCACTCTGGAAAGAGTTTTTTCGTGTGAAAAAACCTCAGAAAACCGAAAAAAATATGAAAAAACAGATTCGAGTGTAGGCTCATCGATAAAACGCCTTTTTGAGGAAAAAACCTATTTATCTATGCTTATATGAATTGGTACGTATTTTGAATTTTTTTTTTTTTGAAAAGCTGAGATCTTTTTCGATGAAAATATATGTCGAATTTTTTTTTTTTAATTACAGGGGTCTGGAGAAATTGATCAAAACATGACATTCAAGAAATTTCAAAAAAATTACGTCATCGGTACAGTGAAACTGGAGGATTTAAAAATAATAAAAAAATTCCAGAGTGTACTCTCATACTGTACCATGTGTCCCTAAAGTTACAAAACAATCGTCGATTATGAGGCCCAAACGCATGCTGCCTTTCGAAATTTTGACCCATATACTTATATTTTTTTCTCTTCAAGACACGAGTGAGCGAAGAAAGTGAGAGTAAATGAAACGTGATTGAAACGATCGCGTCACGTGTGTATGGTAAATTAAATATTTAAACAAAAAATTGAAAAACCTTTATTTCCAACAAATACTTATTTTAAATACGGGCATCGTGTATTGCCAAGGTTTTTTTTCGTTTACTTATAAGTTGACTAAAAACGATTGTATTTTTACTTTCGACGATTCTCGTACGAGGCGATGCACGAAGAAACATTGTATTTATTTTCCGGAGTCATGTATCCCGAGAATCGTCGAATTTTGTAGCCGATCGTCGTTATAAAATTCTAATCGTGTTTGCGTATATTATATGTACATGAAAAACAAAGAGAAACAAAGAGAAAGAAAAAAAAAACAATCATAAAAAGTCTTGAACCATTCCCGAAATATTCAAAGTGCCTCGATCTCAAGTCCCCTCAAAATAAATATTATTAATTATAATCTCTATTTGTATCTATTTTCTACGGTATGATAAATAATTTATATATATAATATATGGGGCGTTCCATCCCAAATCGGACAGTTTGAAATTTTTTTTTCTAATTTCCTCAATTTTTTTATATATATTTTTTTAAGTACCCATCAAAAGACCCTTCCTGTTAAATTTTAAGATTTTTTTTTATTACCCGTTCAAAAGATATTTTAAATTAACAAAAAAACCGCTCTTTTTTAGTGTTTTGGTCATAACTTCTTTGATAATGATCCAAATTGAAAGTTTTTTCTTCGAAATTTTTCTTTTTTATGGCCTTTTCAGAAAAAAATACAACAAAAATATTCGACCAGTTTTTGAATGAGTTTTTTGAGTTTTAAACTTTAAATCGCGTTTTTAAAAGTGTCATTTTTGATTTTTTAAAAATATTTTTCGCTTTAAACATCTATCTATTGAACAATTTTTAAGACTAGTCTGATCATGGGATTTCCATAACTACTATTTTTTTTCGATTTTTGTAAATAAATTTTTTTTTTTTCTAAATTATTATGAATACTAATTTTTGTCACCGTATAGTATTTTTTTTCAATATTTAGAATTTATTTTGACACTTTCTGGTTGTTAACAAGTTCTTAAAATTAATAATTTCGTTTCCGTTGCTCATTGGAATAATTGAATGAAATTTTTGTTTCCCCCTGTGATTGACTTCGCAGTATTGTATCTCAAATAAAATATTTCTTTTGCATTTGAATAATGTTTCTCAGCTGAAAATTTGACAGCAATATTCTGTAGACTATTTAGGTTCAATGCCCACTCATACAATTCTTCAACTGTTGTTATTTGCTCATCGCTAATTATTAATTTTTAAAATCTGTTAACAATCAAAAAGTTTCGAAATTAATTCAAAATGATTAAAAAATACTATACTCTAACAAAAATTGGTATTCATAATAATTTATGAAAAAAAAAATTGAATTTTCAAAAATCGAAAAAAATAGTAGTTATTGAAATCCCACGATCGGACTAGTCTTAAAAATTGTTGAATAGATAGATGTTTGAAACAAAAAAATTTTTAAAAAATTAAGAATGACACTCACTTTTAAAAACGCGATTTAAAGTTGACAACTCACAAAACTCATTCAAAAACGCGTCGAATATTTTTGTTGTATTTTTTTCTGAAAAGGCCATAAAAAACAAAAATTTTGAAAAAAAAACTTAATTTCGACCGTTATTAAAGAAGTTATGAACAAAATACAAAAAAAAGAGCGGTTCTTTTGTTAATTCAATATCTTTTGAACGGGTGATGAAAAAAATCTTAGAATTTAACAGGAAGGGTCTTTTGATGGGTACTAAAAATTGAGGAAATAAAAAAAAAGTTTTTCAAAATGTCTAATTTGGGATGGAACGCCCCATATATATTTATTTTGCAGTCGTTCAGGTCACGTAATAGCATTGCCCAATTTTTTTCGCGGGGACACATATATTTGAGTGATAATTTAGACAAAAAAAATAATGACGAATCGATTGAACGATTTTTAGCGTAAGGTTTTCCGACAGGATTGTTCGAAGAGGATGTCTCATGATTTTTCAGCATCTTCGAACGATCCTTTCGAATAAACAATAGTAATAATATTGTAAAAAAAAAAGTTCTGGAGGAACATATTGGAAGACATGAAAAATAGATGAATTTTGCGAATTTTCGTTTCGACAAACTATCAAATTCGTTTTTAATTTTTTCACAAATTTTTCCAATGGAATTGAACGAATTGAACGAATGATTTGTCGAGCTAAAATTTTTCGATATTCACCGATTTTTCTAATCGTCTAGAAATATGCGTCGCCCTTAAGGCGATACGACTATCAGGACAAATTCAGTTTCTGCATCCGAAACTTTTATGTTATCGGTCGATGCGTAGTAGATTTTCAATGACAAATACGTGTTGAGGAAAAATTGATCAAATCGTTAAGAAATCTTTGAGGTTTTTGCGCTACAGTCAAGTAAAACGAGTATTAACATTTAAAAAAAAAAATGGGTTTCACATTTAAATTTATCAAATTTAAATATTAAATATTAAATTTATTAAATTTAACTATTAATATCTAAAAAAAATGGTTTTACATTTCCAAAATGTATATTTACATTTCCATGAATTTTCAAAAAATTTGAAAATTTCACGAAATCTAAATCTCAAAGAATTTTTTTAATTATTTTAATTGTATTACGAGAATAACTGTAACACTGAAAATTACTACGACAGTTTTCAAATTATTGTCTATTTTTTTCACTTTTTCGAGCAACTTTTTCAACACGAAGTGTGTAAATAATTTTTGAAAAATTACTCGCTTGCCTAAACAAAAAATACTGTTATGATAGTCGCATCTCCTTAATAAAAAAAAAAACAATCTATTGAACGGTCGATCGACCTGTATAACCAGGGGTAACTTCGCAATACTTTCTCGCTCGTTCTCTCACGAGTTCGTCGATGGTTTTGTTGCGAGGTACGTTATTCGCGATACTGTGAAGACGAGAAGCTAGATAACACATTATAAATGCCGATAATGCGAGCAATCCACCAAGGCCGGTCGCCACGTAGAGGAAATTTCCGCAACTGCCCTCGATACCAGCGGCCACTTTATCGTACAAGTCTGTAAAAAAAAAAAGTAGATACTTGAGCACAATTTTTGTGAGGTAGATTTGAAAAAAATCCATTTAGATAGATAAAAAACAACCCTTAAGAAAGAATTAGCATTTTTTCTCGTTACAAATGCGATAATTAATTTTCCAGTCCGTTCAAAGTTTACTATACAAAGTTTATCGTACAAGTCTGTAAAAGAAAAAGTATATACTTGAGCAGAATTATTGCGAGGTAGATTCAGAAAAAAAACCCATTTAGATAGATAAAAAACCACCCTGAAGAAAGAATTAATATTTGTTCTCATTACTAACGCGATAATCAATTTTCCAGTCCATTCAAAGTTTACTAGTGGCAATGCTTTCTCTTAAAATTTTTTTTTTTTTTAATGGAATCTTTTGTTGTTTCATTCAACTAATTTTATTATTTGAATTGTTACTAATTAATAAATTAAAAGATAATGTAATTTTTATAATTTACCGCCGGGCATCATAACCGTGTATTCAATGTTTTCCTTGAACTTTGTATATTGCGTCGTGTCATTGTATTTCTTGACCAAATGCTCGCTGTGAGGAAGTAAATTGCCCGAGGTTTCTTCTTCTTCTTCGTTGTCGTCAATTCCTGGTGTTCGACGCTTTCTCTTTCCATGACCGGAAGGCTCAAAAAGATCCAGACAAAAGTCCTTGAAAATTTGATGACAATTGTTTTTTTTCTCATGTCTATACAATAATCGATGTGACGAAAGAGAATATTAAAAAAATTGTTTAACTTTTGCAAAGTGACATTTTGTGGAATTTAATAAATTTCTCCAGTGCTATTTCCGGTCTTTTGGTTAGCATTAATATGGTGTAACAAATTTTTAAATTGTCTCAAAATAATTTTCTCCTAGTTAGGCCAAAAGTGAAGGAAATCAGTAAATTTATTTATTCCAATTTTCCACTCATTAAAGACTTTTTCAAAAATAAACCTCAATCTGTATTATATTCAAAGAGTTTTCGAATATTGCAAAATAACAATATCTCACATTTGGCCACTGATGTGATTTTTCATTTAGTTTATAAAATTTATTACCTTTTGGCAATTATGAGTTTTCATTTATAAATTTGACAATTTTCGTCAGTTTCTCATCAAAACTGTGATTATTTCAACAAATTACATTATTCGTTACGTTTACGAATTAAAAAAATGGAAATACCAATATTTTTAAATTTCAACATTGATTTGACTAGGGAAGTGACTTTTTGGTCAAAGGAAAGTTTGAGAGAGAAAGAAGTTTTTAGTTAGAATATTGAAAAAATTAATTATAAAAGTATATTTAAAAAATTGTTTAACTTTTGCAGAGTTCTATTTTGTGGAATTTGATAAATTTATACAGTACTATTTCCGGTCTTTTGGTGATACTTAGCATTAATGAGGTGTAACAAATTTTTAAATTGTCTCAAAATAATGGTTTCCTAGCTAGGCTCAAAAAGTGGAGAAAATTAGTAAATTTATTAATTCCAATTTTACGAATAAAAAAAAATGGAAATACCTATATTTTTAAATTTCGACCCCGATTTGACTACGAAAGTGACTTTTTGGTCAAAGAAACGTTGGAGAGAGAAAGAAGATTTTAGTTACCGGTTGGCAATCGTGAGGTTCCATGCAAGCCTTTATCTGGGAGTGTATCCACAGTGTAGATCTCTCTCTCATGGAGCTCAGAAGAAAAGCTTCGAAGTCGAGAAAAACTTCGTTCTTCTTCTCCCGGTAACGTGCCGGCTGATGAGGAATTATCGACGCAAAATCGCGGTTCCGGCAGCCATCTTTGACCAGTACGACGCTTCCGGGCGCGTGAGGTTGATCGGGATCGGGGCTCACAGTGACTTCGAGGAGTTTTATATGGCCCCAAGCGCTATCGGGATTGATGCGAGCTCTCAATTGCAACTTCGTTCCAATCGGCACCGCCTGATCAACGGCCTGCGAGGTTGGATCGGTCGAATTTCCGGTTGCTTCGCGATAAAGTGCAACCTCATATTCCAAACGTCCGGGTGTTTCCTCGACGACACCGGAAACTCGAGCTCCGTGAGGGCTGCGAGATCATTAAACGGTAATTTCAATAATTTTAACCTTCAATCTCCCCTTTTTCTTCATGAGATTCATTTGAAACTTTGAAAAGATAAAAAAGTTCGAAAGAACTTAACCCTAAAAATCATCATTTTTGGCCATTGCTTCCGGTTTTCTTTCCCATATTTCCTTCATCAAATTCATTAAAAACTATGAAACGATATAAAAGTTCGGAAGAAGTTTCTGAACCCTAAAAATAATCGTCATTGCCATCGCTTAATGTTTTCTTTCCCACATTTCCTTCATCATTAATACGAATTCGAAAGAACCCGTAAATAATTGCAAGTTTCCTTGTTTGTACTTTCAATTTTGCCTCAACGATCATTTCCCGTGATAAAACAAATTCAGTGTTGCCGACCGCGTGACTTTTTTCGTGAGTAGTTCGACGGCCATTTTTTTTGAGTAGAGGGCGCGTCGGATGCGCGTTTGTGTTGTCCAAGGTAATTGTTTTCTCCAGTTTACCGCCAAAATTCGTTGGTACATCGCGAGTCTTTGCGCCGGTGAATATTGTTTTACCTTTTTTTTGCTACATAATGCAGTTAAATTCATTGAGTGTCGGTGAATATGTAAAAAGATCGAGTGAGAATTCGCGATTTGAGTGGAAAGTGTGAAGTGTAATGCGGCGTCGATCGAGCCGGCCGTCGATCGAGCCGGCGTTTGTTTGTCGTGTCGCGCGTAACCTCGAAATTTTGCGCGTTTGTTTTCAATTTTCCTCAGGAAACGGTCGTGTTAAAAATTTTGTCAATGTTCGTGGCGCCGAACTTGGCCCGCGGAATTTTGGAGAACCAACTTAACCGGGGTTTATATCTATATATAACGTTATATATAGATATATCTCCCGGCTTAGTTAGTTCTCCAAAACTCCGCGGGCCAAGTTGGGCGCCACTAACGCTTGCAAACTTTTCTCCATAAGCGATTGCTAGCCCCAATTTTCCTTGCAAAATAAAATTCACTCACAATGTTCCGGCGAAACCAGCGGCTTTGTGTCTCAGCAAAGTGGGCTCCGGTGGTCTGCACATCAATATTAATTCTTGATCCGCGAGCATAACGACACCCGGAAACGCCGGAAACCATATTCTGAGATGTATGAAACCCTTAAACAAAAAAATAGACGATCGCGTCACGGGAGTGTTTTTTTAAAATTTTCTTCGCGTTTTACGTTCTTTTTTCGTCTGCATAAGTGCTTTTAAGTGTTCTTTCTCGTCTCACGTTTCTCTTGAGTATACCGCAACGCGTGAAATCCGTGACTTTGAGAAAATAATTATCCTCTTGCGGATCGCTCGGCTCCGGCCTGATCTGACAACTGATATCGACCAGCGGATCAGCTGATCTGTCATCGGCGAAAAGAGGCGAACCACGGAAACCGACCGGACGCTTTATCTTCGCCGTCAATAGATCCGTCGATGATCCTGCTCCACTGCACTGTATGTCCGAAACTTCGTAGTCCTGAGCCACGGTCGCCACCACCTGACAAATAATCATCAGAGTGAGTTTTTTTTCTTTGTTTACGCGCCATTTTATTATCGCACAAATCCGGAACGATTTGTTTTTATTCTTTCCAAACAAAATTGGATCATTATTTTGAATTGTTTTATATAGAATGATGATTATAGATGTAATTTTGAAAAATTTACAATTGCTAATTTTTTAATTGGAATTGGAATTTAAAAAATTACAAATGTAATTGTAATTGTAACTAAAGAAATTACTGGGTCATTCCACGTCAAATCGACAAAGAGTTGGAATCGACCCCTTTCAATTTCGATGAAATTTGATGGTGTTTTTATGTTTCAAAAATTTATATTTTTGAAAGAAGACAACACCATCCTGAAAATTTCAGGATCTTTTAAGATCAGTCTAAGGTATAATATTAAACACATTTAACCAAAAATTTAACGTTGATCGTGGATTTACACGATTTTTAAAAATTCAAAGATTCATATTTTTGAAAAAACAAAAAAACACCGTTCTGAAAAATTCAGGATCTTTTAAGATCAGTACAAGGTATTATATAAAAAAAAATTGAACAAAAAAATTAATATTCAACTTGGATTTTGACGATTTTTGAAAATTCAAAATTCTCCAAATTTATCATTTTTCAAATTTTTTTTTCGGAATATTTTTTTTATAACGCTTTCAGATGAATTCAGAACGATTTTTCGTAACTACAATAGTTTCTGAGATATTTAAAAAATAAACTTGAAACATTTGGAAAATTGTGAAATTTTGAATTTTTGATTACTTTCGAAAAAAAAATTACATTTTTTTTTCTTTGGTAGAACTTCGTTTTGTTAAAAACGAAAGCTTCTGATCAAATTTCATCGAAATTGAAAGCGGTCGATTCCAACTCTTGGTCGATTTGACATGGAATGACCCTACTATTAAAATAATAACAAAATCACATCTATACGGAATAATTCTAATTAAAAAAATAATTACAATTATTCTGCACAGAGACATACAGGTCAGAAGTTCGAATTGTTGAATTTTCTCTTTCAGGGGCGAACTTTGACGGTGAAGAAGTGGCTAAATTTTTTTTTCTTTCAAGGTCATTGTGTAGGGTATCAAATGAAAGTTCATCCCAGTGCGAATTAAAAAATAGATATTTTTAGCGTAAACTTATTTGATTTTTTTTCAAAAATCGCTTGGAATGATTTGAAAAAATATTAAATATTTGTGATATAGTCTAATTTTAATGAAAATCGTTAGCATTGCATTACTTTTTGGTTGACGATAAGGGGAAGCTTATTGACAAGCTTCAGTTTGATCCATTTTTTTTAAAGAAGTAATATTTGTGCTTTTAAATAATCCACCATGCCCATTATTCCGTGAGTTTTTTAAATTGGATGTTTTGAGAGTTTATTTTTTCAATTTCGCGATTTTTTGGGAATTGTAGGAAAATTCAAATATCTTTCCTCGTGAAGATAACATGGTAATTATTGCAAAGTGCGACTCATCGGAAAGGCGCATCCCAACATTTTTTTAAAATTATATTCTATTACATAATGATAAAAAAATAAATATTAGCTCGGGGGACGCCAAATTTTCATTTTTTATTATTTTATTTTTTTTTTAAATAAAATTAAGGAATTTAGCTACGAGCATTAGACAAAAAAAATATATATAACCAACATTTCATCATTTTCTTTTTTAACCAACGTTTTTAGTCAAACCCAAAAAATGTTAGTTAAAAAATAATTATAAAACGAACGTTTATAATTTTTCTTTTATCTAACATTTTTTATCAAACCCAAAAAACGACAGAAAATCTGCAACAGGGATATCTATTCTAGTAGCTAAATTCCTTTTTCCGTTAAAAAAGTTATTAATCCTTTTTAAAAAAAAAAGCTCTCCCCAGAGCTAATATTTATTTTTTTATCATTATCTAATAATAATCCAAAAAAATTTGAGATTCGCCCTTCTGATGTGTCGCACTTCGCAATAATTACCATTTATTTTTCCAAATTCAAATAGTCTCGTGTGCTATTTTCTTCTGCCCCGAAAAAATAAAATTCTGTCGACTTCTCTAATTAAACGATCGATTGTAATTCGTACAATTTTGCGAATCGTTTTTATTGCTATTACACTAAGTACATTTAATTCAAACGTATATAAATAAACGGATTTTACGAGATAACTTGTACTACGATACATATGTTTATACACTTGTATCTACGAGTGCGAGGAACGCGTTCGTGTCTCCTCAATAATTCCACAACCTGATAACGGTTCAAGGTCACGGGCTGCTGAACGTGTAAGATATTCGCTATTTATTCTCTCGCTTCCTCGATCCCACCGGCATATTCGTTTTTTTTCCACTAACACAGAGATCAAATAATAGTATTTGCCAAAATTCAAAATTTTCGATACTATTACAATTAACGCTCAGACAAATTACAATTGTCGAATTTCCTGCTTTATAATTGTTACTCAAGGCACAACCAAAAAAAAAATAGTTTTACAATTCAACAATGATTTGACCAGTGTGGAAATTTGGAAATGACTCGGAGTAATTGCATTAAAAAAAAATACATTTTATATTTCAATCAAGAATAATTGGAATTTTTTGAAACTGTAATTAATCCCGGTATTTGTAAATATAATGGCGATTAATTGCAAGAGAATTTTTTTTCAATTGCAATGACAATTATTTCTAATGAATACGGGGGGTTAATATAGTCAATATTAACCCCCCGTCTGTACACTTGAATTTTAAGACACCGTCTTAACTCTGGGTCGTTAAAGTCCTGCTAATGTTTTTTCTGAGAAAAAAACGTCAAAAAAGCATAAAAAACTCTGAATTACTTTTATAATATTTTTTTTCCATGATCCAATCATTTATTTAACCATTTATAGTAAACAAATTTTTTTTACAATTTTTCTAATTCCAGAGATATTCGAGTTAATAATTTAGCTTGTGCCTTAAAAGACCCAGTGTACAGACGGAGGGTTAAGAATTGAAGAAATCGTAATGAATGCATTGAAAATGAAGAATTCCAAGTTAATTGTAATTTTCTCAAAATTACAATTATCAGTAGTAGAAAAAATAACTACTACTAATTGTAATTTAAAAACGTAATAATTTTTTGAAGAGCTTTAGTTGCATGTGTTTTTATGATACCAAAAACAACAATTTTAATTTACGAAACATTGAAAATACATTTGCAACAAAGCATGTAATTTTTATCTTCGATTATTACCCTTATTAATTTGATCTTATCAATTTTAATCGACTAGAAATACCAGTTTTCAAGCCTGAACCAGTTCAGGCCACATCTTTCTAATTTCCATTGTAAAAAATTCACAATAAAAAATCCATTTTCCATAATTCGCCTGATTGAAAATACGGATAAAAATCTTTGACCTCACCGTGAAAAATGCTGCGACGATAATTTGCCACATGGTCCTTCGCACCGGCATATTAAACAATAACAAAAGTGTCTTATCACTTATCGAGGCACTTCAAGTTTTCATTTACAAAAAACAAATCAACTCAAAACTTTTTTATCAACATGAATTAAGTTCAAGTCAGTGTATAAAGTATGAGTTATCGTTAGGAGCGAGTCTTGTCGTACGGAGAGACGGAATTTTGCGCGGAAGGTTCCCGATAGACTGCGAGTTATTTTCAAAGCCAAGCTCGGGATTCATCCGAGGATTCCCCGGATGTACAATACGAATGTTACCCCGGTAGTCGTTTTTCCGAGACCCCAGACAACTTCGGAGAGGGGGTGGAGGGGGCAAAAAAAAAGTCGTTGATAGAATCCTCGGGGCCTCCAGGCCTCCCTCCCCCACTTTTTTCCTCGCAGAACCCTAAGAAGAGCAACATTGCTCTCGGACCATCCGGAGTACTGTTAAAATGCATGCCCAGTGCCTCGTCTAACAACCATCCTCTCTCTTGACCATCTTTGCCCCTCTCCTCTTGCCCCGAGAGCGGGAAGAATATTTTTGCCGAAGGAGTGACGGCCTCAAATGAGCGATACCGTGACGATTTGTAATAGTGAATATACATACATCAGTACATTTTTACATTTTTACATTTTACATTAACTACGTCCACGTCGTTTTTCCTGGGCAATGCTAAAAGTAAATTAAACTTATTTCAAACAATTGATTAATCTTCTCCGAATTTTTTTATGTAGATGTAAAACCATTCGTTCTATCGATTTCAGAGCTCAAAAATACGCGTTGCCGTTTAAAAAAAAATTTGACCTTGAAATAACTTTGAAGGTCATCGTCAAGGTCATGATCAAGGGCACAACTAAATGTGCCTCGTTAAAATAAATAACTTTGCTTGTTACGAAATAATTTGAAATATACTTCCAGAGGCGTCCATACCTTCTTTACGCTTAATAGACCTTCGAGTGACCTTCGAAATGTCACCTAAATGCATATTTGAACGTAAAATTTCGCGCTATCGATTGGCGAGGTCAAAAAAAGGGAGTTTCCGTTTTATAAAACAAAAATTAACCTTGAAATAACCTCGGAGGTCATCGTCAAGGTCAAAATCAAAATGAAAGATATCTTGCCGAAATATTCGGCCGTTCCGTCACTTTTGTGACACCCTGTATGTATATGTTTGAAGAGAACATGAAACAATGGAAACAAAATCTTACTGAGTATGAGTTTAGGCAGAAAAAATTATTTTATTGGAAAAAAATTTCGGAAATATGTATTATGCGTCCTCGCACCCCTCTCGGTGGCTTGGTACATAATTTATGAGGGGTCAATCGATTTTTTTTTTAAATTAGTGGCTCTTAACTTAAGGGGTAACTCGACTTATGAAGGGTTTGGAGCCCTGGAATCAACTTGCAGGGGTGTCATTTGATTCACGAAGGATCAAGGCGTCACCTACTCATCTTAACTAAGAAGGGTAGAAAACTCCGTAATTAACTTTTCGCTGCTTACTTAACATGTAAAAATTCAGGCGCCCTGCACTTAACTTATGTGGGGTCAGTCACCTTGAACTTAACTTATGTCGGGTAAGTCACCTTGAACTTAATTTATGTGGGGTCAGTCACCTTGAACTTAACTTGTGAGGGGTTGCGGGCCCTGAGCTCGACTTATGAGGCGTTATTTCTAATCGAGAATTAGAAACTCGTGGAATGAGTCAAATAACTCCATGAGTTATTTAACTCATGGCCCAGGAATTGAGCTATAAAGGTTCGCTTAACTTGTAAGAAGTTGGGAGACCGCAACCTATGCGGGTCTTTGGATTTATAACTCTTAAGGGGTCACAGAAATTGTTGGTATGATTTTTGTTAAAAAAAATCAATTTAATCGGAAAAATATTTTTTAATTCGTTAAATCTTGCAACTAAAGTAAGATAAATATAAAAAAAGTATAAAAGGACATCGGAGGAATATCTTTGAGTATGGAAAAATATTCTTTCAGAAGTAAAATTTTGTTAAAAAAATGTTTTTCGAAAATAAAAGATATACTTTGATATTTATATAGGAAGAAATGTAGACCGTGGTTTGCTCTAGGGCGAAGGTGACCTTCGGCAAGAGAGCAAGAAAAATACTTTAATGGCGTAAACGTAACACAATTTTCTCGAGAAAAAAATCGCTTCGTTCTTTTGTTCCTTAATTCAAAGACGCGCCCGTCTATTGTCGCGTTCCCCGTTTCTTTGCATCCTCTTCGTGCCCCTTTGGTTCTCCATTTTTCTGTAACAATGATTGATAAAAATGGCTTTTGTGTTATTTTTTCGCTCTCTTTGTCCTCTTCCTTCCTCTTTCTCGACCGCGTATGCATGTCCCAATGTCACATATGTGAGCTTCGCAAACTCGGATAGTTGGTCAGTGGTATAACGGATTTGAAAACCATGGAATTTTTCCTTTTATTATTTTTTTTCTTATTTTTCTACGTTATTTTTTATTCGCCTTGGCTCTCTTGACCAAGAGAGAAAGAGAGAGAGAAAGAAAGAGAGAAAGAAAGAGAGAGAGAGAGAGAGAGAGAGAGAGAGAGAGAGAGAGAGAGAGAGAGAGAGAGAGAGAGAGAGAGAGAGAGAGAGAGAGAGAGAGAGAGAGAGAGAGAGGGAGAGA